>JABBWI010000087.1:0-334202 GCA_016647755.1 Suillus subluteus | reverse complement strand
TATAGCAGAGGCGGAGAAGCAGGATGGGGCAGTGTATCGGCATACTGGCACAATGACCTGAATCCCTCGCATGTGTGATCATTGGGAGTGCCGATGAGTGTAGGGAGATTTGCCCCGACGCCGCTCCCCGGGAAGTATGTTCCAGTTTTTACCTACTTACATGTCTTGACACCTCTTAAGTTGGTACCAATAGAATCCAAGCTCGTGCTCATCGACCTCATACACGTGATTGACTCTGTTGAGAGTATACAGCTCGAGCTGACACCTGGCTGTTGTTGAAGGATTCACACCCATTATCCAGCTTCCCCGAGAACCAAAAACGCACCTATCCAGCACCACCTCCTTACGTGGTTCCCCACCCAGCATTGCTTCTTTACTTATGCTATCATCAAACACGAACCCACGATGACACACTCGACGTATTTGCAATACTGCTCGTGCACAAGAAGTTGGCTGGAAGATGATGACGAGGAGTAGTATGTCATACGCCGGGAGGGACATAATGAACTCTTTGCGCCAGCATATTTTAGTTCTGAGCCTTGGGCCTGCGGGTGTCTTGCATCCCGTTTCTTATGTTACTTGGCAATTCAAGTTCCTCTTTGCCAAGTTCCCTCGCGTTAACAACACTCCATCCTCCATGTGTTGAAGCCTACCTTTGAGTGAAATCGGACGTCTAAAGCCGTACTGTGCGTTGTTAGACATTCGCAATATGTTGTATTGGGATTTATGTTGTGGACAGAGTTCCATGGAAGTTGAAGCAGACCAGATAAATCAGCGTTTTGGCATATATAATCTGAACGAGCCCCCTCAATAGAGTAGCCAGCGATGCAACAGGCATACAATGATCTACTAGTACATAAACATACGATACATACGATACATACCATGCAGGCATGTATATAGGATGGCTCGAGCTAAGTGGATGAGCATAGATGTACACGAAACGGAAAAGGCAAAATTATCGAATAACAGAGTTCGAATAGATGTCCTCACGACCGATGCGAAGTGGGACGACGACCAATGTAAAATCCACAGCAGCTAACTTCATAGGAAACTTCTCCAGTCCCATCACTTGATCCTTGTGTTTGCGTTGGTCGTCCTCGAGATCCTTGTACGCCTGCTGCAGGTTGAGCTTGTTGTGCCGAGCTGTTAGTCTCATTGCTATCTGTACGTTGCATGGCTGCGGCGGCTTCAGCGTCAGATTCAGGGGTAATACCGTATCTCTGCATCGTGTTTCAATGGAATGAAATAGGAGCAACGGCGAGCTACTCACGTCTTCATCACGAGCAGGAGCCACAAAAACGGTCTGTCTGGAAATCCCTACAGGAAATGAGTTGAAATTCCAGTGTCGGGGCTTGCGTGGCATTGATCGAAGTGAATTTGGAGGTCGCGTGCCGATACGTACGGAACCGAACAAACTACGAAGGAGAGACAACGGGCTTGTAGGTGGAGCTGGTGCACTGTTTGTATCGTTCCCAAAGAAATCATTGCCCTGTATCAAGGAACATTGGCCAAAGCTGAGGGTTGAAATATTATACCAACATATCTCCCAACGCCTCGATTATTCGCAAGCTGTTTGGCGATGATCGGACGGGAGGCAAAGTCCTAACAACACAAATCAGCGAAGGATAAAGTTATTCACAATTGATTAGCGTACATCTCTCGGTTGGATTGGACATCTCTAGTAAAAGGTGACATCAAGTAGGAAAGAGACGCAGGACTGACTTGCCTTGGACTTTGCATCGGGCTTTTGCATTAGCATGATCCATACCCTAAACAACAATCAAACAATTAGAAAATAGAAAGACGTCGAAACACAATGTAGATACGCACACCTTGCTGTTTGAGCACTGCTTCCATGCTCCATACACAAATTTTTGCATCTTTTCCAGCGCTGGCAATGTATTTCCCATCGGGGGACATGGCAACAGCGAAGAGTTCGTCATCATGTAAGAGTGGATCTCCGACTTGCTGATTCGTCTTGAGGTCCCAGATGCGAACAGAGTAGTCACTTGATGCGCTAACGATATGACTTTCATCGGGAGACAGACAGAGGGATCTGACGGTGTTTGTGTGACCCCGAAGAACAATGAGCTCCTCCCCATCAATCGACCACCATTTTCGGATGGTGTCATCGAATGATGTGGAGAATATATATGCGCCATCCTTGGACCAACACAACGACATCACCATGTCTTCATGTCCTTGATCTTTATGAGCAGCTGCCCGTGCTTTGACCACACACGGATCATCTTGTCCATTCCGCCGCTTATAAATTTGTCGCATTGCGAAGAGTATTTGACAGCGTTCACCCAGCCATGCCTGGTCTCTATCGGTGGTGCTATTCGTTGACCAGTATCCGGGTTCCAGCGTTGAATGGTGCCGTCGGTCGATCCACTTGCTATCTCCAGGGCATTGGGAGACCAATCGAGGCACCTCACTGCACCGTTGTGCCCCTTCCACGGATAGCCAACCATATTGCCCTTCTTTATGTTCCATAGTCGTAGTCTGCTGTCTGTACTTCCACTCACGACCATTGTTTCATCCGGAGATACAGCTATCGAGCATGTCGGTGCCCCATAACTATCCAAAGGCTTTCCTACTGGCTCTCCATCTCTTTTCCACTGGCGAATCGAACAGTCCTGCGACGCGCTCAGTATGCTGCAATTGGTGCCCACGCAGGCAAGACTCCATATGCATTTGGAGTGACTTTCGATGATGCACTCCGGCATCAAGCTCGCTGCCGGACGTTCTGGTGCTGGCTTTTTCCATGATGTGGTCCGAGTGTTGTGGTTGACGAAGTAGGACCGGCCAAGCGGTGACATGTGCCACTCGCATCCAGGAACAGCCAGATATCCAGGTTCATCTATGCTTCCCGATGAGTCCCTCGTTTCTAGTGACATTTTCTCTGCTCACCTAGTCGCACCCCTGGTAGAGGTCGATTCCATGAAGGCATGAACAGTTTGTCGTCTTGATAAAGTGTCCTACCGTCCCACGCTTTAAACTCTTGCCACAGCGGAGGGAGCATCTCACTCCCGCCTGCTTCTCGATGAGCAAGCCAGTAGGCATCAGTGCGGTTTGCACACCTTCCCAAAGAGTATCCTGGCGGTACTGTGCACCATATGGTGGTGGATCCTTCTCTCCTGCTAGAGGTCTCATACGTGCCGATGAGTTCAACAGTACTTTTCTCCCTCTGGCTGATGTGCTTGACTCAGTCTGTTCGTGGGGCATGACCTTGACAGAGAAAGGACGACGTGCTTTACAAACAAATAGACAATGAGCCTTGAGATGATGCGCAAGATAAGAGCTGAGGAGAGGAGATGGTAGAGGTGATGAACGGACCTGCTAAACGTTCAGATTTGCATGCTGTGGTTGCCGTTGCAGGCACCTTGCTGATTTAGTGGCAGTGAGGTGACTTCTATTCGAATTTCAATGCACCCCGGTTTATTCCGCCTCACATATCACCAACACCAAAATTTCAAATCCGTCGGCGAGCACTAAGATATAGAGTTCGCTTGAGCCTGGACCTCAACATATATCCAGACACCTTGACCAACTGTGAGAGTCAATTTTGATTGTAAGAGATGGACATATGAATGAGTTTACATGCCCGGTCGGCGCCTCTGAGAAGTGTAATCAAAGTAGATATGAATACGTGGCATGTGTACATGCAATGGTAGCCACCTATTACTCCCACCTTTCCAATTTAGTAAAGCGGTACATAAGACGTCTGCTCACCCTTATATTAAGTCAAAGAGCCTTATTTGTGAGGACCAGCGGTCCAGACCAGCAAATCAAGGTCACTTAGAACATTTAATACTGTTAGCCTTAGGTAGCACGCGGGAAAGCTGACACAAGCACTATATTCGGTATTAGCGTGCCACCACTGTTGCCTTCAACCTTGCGCTCATCATCACCCACGACGAGCTCAACAACGAGCTCAATGTTCCTACTTTTTGGCCATTTTCTCTCCAGCATACCGCTTATTCTTACTATGATGGCATCAACAGCTTGATGTACAAGCAACGTGGCGTATCATCGGCTTCCCAACATGCTTTAACCGTGTGTCAGTCACATGTCACCACCATCAAGGTACCTTGCCTTCAACCACCACCATCGTCCATCCTGTGTTTCTGATGACGAAAGGCGACTTCAGCACACCTGGTATCTCACAAGCATCGCGAATATCTGTCGGAGGGAGGAGGAATAGGGTGGTCCGCAACCAGGACTGTGTCAAACGAGCGGCGGTGGCATCTGCTGAACGAGCAGCCCAGCTTCGAAGTAAGTTTTCTCTTTTGATTTCTATTGCTATGAGCTACTACTATCTACAGGCATGAATCTGCACCAGAGAGAACGGTTTCTTCAGGCCAAACATAGTGTCACCGCACCCTCATCTGACTTCGACTATGACGGAATCAACAATGAGATAGATCTTCCAAGTATCATCCCCCCCATTGGCGAGGAAGGTTTTGCAGTTAGTCATGATGGCGGGGAGATGGAGCTTTATGAGGAACTGGGCCATGCCTTATCATGCCAGCGGTGTGTAATTAGCTATTTTTTCTACTACCTTTCTCTGATGGGACTATCTAGAATTCGTATCGATGATCGCGACCGTCATGACCGTACAGCCAGACTTGTATATGCATGGGCAGACCAATACGAAGCCCTTGTCGATGCATATCTCCAGTTTCGTCACCAAAATCCTTCGTTAGCATCCCTCGACACAAGTATCCCAGCTTCCGAAGACACCTTTTCAATATGCGTTGTTGACATCTTCGGTGAGTGACTGTTATCTTCGCTGTGTGTATCTATCTCACGTTTTCTTAGAACGACAGCAAGGTGTCTTTAGTCATTGCTCGCCACACATTAACGTGTCTCTCATGACACACGGGTGTATAGGCTCATCGCCATTGCAGCCAACTGTGGCCATCACCATACGAACACTTGAGGCTTATCGTCAAACGCATCGTGTATGCCCGAGGCTCAGTATTCATGCAGAGGCGAAGAAGTTATGTCACTTGCACGGTGTGAGTACATACATTCATTTAGTACATTAAAAACTGATGGAACGAGTCTTCTGATTCTAGGTTCGTTATGGTTGGTATTTAGCCGAACAATTTCGCGTTGCCTATGACGTATATCTGGAACTTCTGCGGCGGGTGTCTCTTCGTGTCTCACAAGCCCTTGGACACACTGGTCCTAACTGGCGTGCACGCAATTCGTGTCCCTGTTGCCACTACAAAGTCCAGGATGAACCCAAGCTGAGGTTTCCCTTCGAGATCGCACTGGACGGTAATAACTCGGCGAAGTTTGTAGACCCTGCATTACGTGGAGGAAGAGAGCGCCAAGACCCTCGCAACGGACGATCAGACATATGGATTGATGAGGAATACGTCGATCGATTCAAGGATGAAGTCAAGAACGCTCGACGCTCTCACCGTCCAAACACCTCGGCCCCTGCTGATATTGTGGATCCCGATGATCCCTGGATATATTGCGAGAATGAAGACCAGGATTCGAATGAACCAGTCAACGTTTGTGTTGATCGATGGCATAATGCCGCACCCGAGGCCCGCAAGCGCATGTTCTCTGTTTTTCGGAAGTCTGGTATTTTTGTTGCAGTGTGCCGTCATGGATTCCTTTTGTCCATATGCGACATGGTCCGCAGTGGCGAGCTGTAAGTTTGAGTCTAGCTTCAACAATACCAATCTACTGACAGTTTCTCAGGATGAAATATCCGCTGGCGACAATCAACAAATTGATGGACATTTTTGCCGAGCGGTTCCTTTACGGCTACGATATCAAATGCGCATTCCATTCCATCCTTCAACGCTCATCCTTAGGACCTGCTGTACAAGACCTTGGTATTGAGGGTGTTGTGCCTGGATTCCATGGACACGCCCATAACCGTCTCTGTCAAGTCCAACATCACTCTAAGTTCATGCTTGGCGCTGGCAAAGAGGACTTCGAGACTTGTGAACGAACGTTCTCAGAGTCGAACGCCCTGGCACCTGAAATTCGAAACTCAACGGAGTTTCACAGGCATCAAGCCCTTGACGAGCATTTTTGTTTCGCTGATCAAGACAAGTATGCTGCTCTCGGTACGTTCATTGCCACTGATCCTGTTGCCTGATACATACTGATGATAATTATTAGGCACTTTCATTTTTCGCAACTACGTGCAGGCGTTAGAATGTATCCAAGCGCATGATGAGTTCCTCCGCCTATTTGATCTCGCACCCGAAGATTTTGAGTCCGATTTGAATGATGAACGAGACTATCTTCAGAAGGCTGGTCGATGGCGACTTGGAGATAGTGTGGAGGTTGAGTACGTGAAGGCACTGAACGAGTTTGATGCGGCGCGGTAAGATTAAATTTTAATGTAAACTTAATAATTGATGTTTGTTTAGGTCTCAGTGGGAGACCGCTCAACACGAATTTAATCAACTCGACCTGCGTGTCATACCAGATGGATTCACAAACAAGGATATTGCCAACATCCGCCGCCGCTGCACCACAGCCCAGAACAAGATGGAGCTAAAAGGTCAAGTAGTTGATGATTTCGAAATTCGCATGGGGATCGAGGAGAGATGGATGACGACTCACCCTGAACGTGTGAGAGCGCAATCACGTATTGCTAACGTGCAGTACCATAAAGCCCTCAATGACGTGGAGCGTCTCGTAGTAATGCGGTTGCTTGAACTTACGAAGCTTCAAATGAGCGGTTTGGGTAAGCTCTCAATATTACTGGATCACGCTCTAACATATGTTTTTCAGGTTATAAACTACGAACACAGATTGCAAAAGCTCTGAAGACTCGCGCGACTGCAATCCGGAATGCACTGAACCGCTACAACAAGTACGCCGCTCAACTCGAGTCCCCCCGGCCACCAATCACTTGGGAACAGGTAGTTGAATTCTCACAGCTCGCCGAATTCGATCTCCTTCGAGATACGGATAATCAGCTGCAAGATAAACGTTGGGCGATTCCTCGTAATCGCCAAGCCTCTGCAAAATACTTTGACCTGCAACGATGCAAGGAGGAGATTGTGCGCTGCAATGTTGAGATCATACGACTTCGCACGAAGATTCAAGACGATACCCTTAATTTCCCAGTGGTAATTGCGCAACTTCGTTTATCTGATCCCCCTCTTGCAGGGGAAGTTCAGCGCCGCTGGGATCATATCTGCTCTGTGAATTATTTTCACTTGTCCCGCATTGCGCAGATAGAGGCACTTCCAGGATATTCGGGCGGCAGAGCTGCAGGAACACGAGTTGGTCGCATGGACAGCACTCCGCTACAAGACCAACCCGAGGCTGATATCAATGAGCGAAATGTAGATGATGATGCATATGATGATCCTGACGGCGAGCAGCAGACTTTGATGGAAGACTTTTTTGAGCAGCTTCATGATGGACCGGTAGACACAGATGAGGTATAGCTTAGCTTACAATTACATTGCATGTCGAGGTAGAATGTTGTGTATACAAGATGCGCTTTTATCATGGTGAATTAAATGGTGTTAATGAGAATGGTGTATACGACTCGGAGACATGTTTCCGATACAACAAGGTAGATCAAATGTGCGTGTAACATATATGGCCAGACTTCTGACACAACGTGCAAGGCGAGAGACGGGAACTGAGACTCAGAGTACTGATTCTGATGAGTGGTGGGTAAAATTACTTTGAAGTTTGAATACTCATGTAAATTGCCGTATGTAGATGTACTGCATGCTCAGAGTTAACGTTCAGCCACTGCGTTGTTTTACATCCTGCCATGAACTGGTCGACAAGTGCCTTCAATCAGCCACCCACTATGGATGGCATAAGTACTCTACTCGAAACACTCTCTCGTCCTATAGAACTTGCTAACATTACAGACATGTCAGATCGCTGGCTCTCAGCTATAATTGCCATGTCAGCGCATGGAGCTCACAGCGACAATGATCATCTTCGATCAGACCGAGGCTTCCATCCTTTAACAGCAAAACACTTCCTGAGCAACACATTCGAGGGCATGACGAATGACGATAAACAAGCAGCCTCACGAGAGAGAGCTAATCATCTGTTTCGAGTGCGAAAATTAATATACGACCTGGTATGTTGTGTCTTCATTTACCTGTTCATCATTCAATGATTTTGTTTCAGTGCACCGTTCTTGACCGCCTGTCTGGTGGTGTTACTCTCTGCCTACACCACCCAGGTGCAACAGCACCATTAACAGATCTGCAACCTCAAGATCTTTCTGTGTCGCTTTATCTCAATCCGAGGCTGCTCACCGATCCCTTACAATGTCATCAGCCGATTGCAGAAATCACGCAGATGTTTGTTGAGGGGTGTGCTCTACCAGTGGCACAATCCTTCCGGGATGCTCGTCTCGCTCATGGATGGAAGCAGGAGCTGAGACGCAGCTCATCAGACATCCCAGACTATGATTCCCTTCCCCTTGTTCCATTACCTTCCAGCGGTACTGGCTCCTCTGATTTCAATATTCTAGGAAGGCCTTTTGGTTGCCTGGAGCATGTCATTTCCACTCAACGAACAACTGACTCAATGCTACCTTTCTTGTCTACCTCTACCTCTTCTGCAACTCCAACAATTCGGTGGACAAATCAGCAGATAACATTATCTAGGCACGCTCCATCAAGAGATCGCGCTCTTGATCTTGATCTTGTAAGTGCAATCATTTTAAAGTTTATGTGTGATTAATGTCAGTTTTTAGGATGACCGGCTCCAACGCCTCACGCTCGGGGACAGTTCGCATCCCTATCCGATTCCTCCATTGGCTTATGAGGCTATGCGTGTGAGGGTTGACCCTGATTCCCCTTCTGAACCTCCTACTCCTACTGTTACTCCGGCTCGTTCAACGTCCACTGTTACTCCAGCTCGTCCAACGTACACTACTACACCTACTGTTACTCCAGCTCGTTCGACATCCAGGACAGTTCATGTGGCTCGGACACCATCGAAGCCGCCGCAGTCACATGTGTCTTCAGGCATTTCACCACTGCCGTTACGCATGTCTTCAGGTGTTTCACCGCTGCCGTCACGCATGTCTTCAGGCGCTCCACCACTGCCGTCACGCACGCCTTTGGGTGCTTCATCAGCAAGCTCGCCAACTCGTTCGACAAACCGTTCAGTGCCACTTGTCTCTTCATCATCACAGTCGGGGTCTATGTATTCAATTCCAAAGGAACTTCTTCTGCCATTCGGTCCAAACACTCACGCCACACTGGAGGAATTGGGTTACAGTGACACCCTTCATAATACCTGCCGTGAGGTTTTCAATTCATGTGTTCCTGATAGGTGGGCTTCCGAGCTAGCCAAGAGGGGCAATATTAGCTCTAAGCCTGAAGCTCTTCAAATATCGGCTGCAATGTGGGAGGACTGGAACGTGTTGGGTGGCACTGTCGGGAAGTGATCGCTTCGCTTTGTTTTTTTTTTCGCAATGTAATACTTCGCTAACATGAATGAATGTTCCTTTCTGAGATTCCCCTCCTCTTCCACTATGGTTCGAGCAGTATTCCTGAGTAGCAAGCGGCGCATCATAGGCCGCAACCATGCACGCAGGAAGGGTCCAAAATTGTCTCGAGAAGCAAGACAAGCTTTGACGACCCGACAGCGTGAAAAACGGGCAGATGAGGATGCTGCAGTGGACGACATACTTACATATATTGATGAACAGGCCACAGATTTGGCTCGTCGTTTTGGCAGAAGCCGTCGACGTTACCTGGAAAAGCTTTACATTGGCTCGGCCTTACGGAGAAAGCGGCGCAACAAGACAAGTGCATGGTCCACCTTTCTCCATTTCAAAAGTGAAAAATTCAACGCCGGTACGTTCTCTGATGCTACAGAATAGACTCAACTGATTCATTGCCAATAGACAAAGACATAGGCCAACGAGCCAACCTTCGTGCCATCGCTAAGGAGACAAGCGAATATCACCAACTTACACTCGAGCAGCGCGCCGAAATGGTGGAGGAATTCGAAAAAATCAAAACGTCAGGACTGAGCAAACCAGTGAACATAACATCTCGTTGAAGGTACAACTATTCAGATGGTGAGTCTGAACAATGTTGGGTCTTGCAGAACCTAGCTGCTATTCGACCCTAAAGGGTTTCTGGACTAGGCTCAAGGCTCAGAGGAGAGGAAATATCATGAAAAACTACTGAAGACTCAGACTCATACTGATAACTGGTGAAAAGATAACTTCCTTATGTAAGCTACAAAAGTGCCAACATAAGGTAAGGTAAAAACAGTCTCTACAAGCCCAGCCAGAAATGAATCCCTACATCGTACTCGTCTTGCGGAGGTAAATGCTAGCTTTGCAGCCATGGTCAGCGAGGTCAGTCCTAAATGTTCTTAGCTCACAGTTCAAAATCTGACTTGTCTCGGCACAGGCTGAAGCGCTGAAGGAACGTGTGGGCACAGAAACATTAATTGTCACTGTGCGAAGTTCATCTAACCTCAACATGCTACCGAAAGTACACCTTACGAGCGACGTAGTATCTCACTTTGTTCGTACACTTCTGCGGGAGGATCCAATGAAACTTGGCATTAAGATGGAGTCCACTGTGCTCGCTGGACTTGCGCCACGAAATGGTAAAATTTCAGTTTTCTGGATACTTTCTTGTTATTAATGCCAATTTCTCTCTCCCTCTTTAGTTCTGTCTATGAATTATTCAGACCGCAAGTTGGCTGCCAAGCAAGGCATACGAAGCGGTCTAAATGAAAGTCTAGGTATAAAATTTGGTAGTCCTTGTCTATAGTCCGCTAATCTATTTAAATAGTCGAGGTTACCGAGAACGCAAACGCCACGCTAGAGTTTGTCCGCTATGAACGCATGGTTCAGGAGCATCTAGTCAAGCTGATCGGGTGGTGCCACAACGAATGGGGTAACCCCAGCAATCTGAAAGGCGGAGTTGGCCCACTAGAGGCTCTTGCACTGGCAGTTTCCGATAAGAAGTGCAAGTTTATTCGAATTACAAGACAGGAAGCTGATGAGCGTATGAAACGCATCGAGGCGGGTGAGGTTTTGACCCCGAACAAGGTAGATCAAGAACCGGAGGAGAGCCCCATCGATGACGACGACACATACGAGGGCAACGACATTGGTGGTTCTGCTGACCAGACAGATCATCTTCCCCTCCCCACGCCATCGTCTCCTACAACACCCCCTCGCAACAATGACTTAGGTCCTGCTGACCAGACAGATCATCTTCCCCTCCCCACGCCATCTTCTCCTACAACACCCACTCACAACAATGACTTAGGTCCAGCCCCTCGTACTAGCGAGATCACTGAAGATCTTATTGATCCTGCCCTTCTAGGTAGTTATTTTAACTGTGTACATTATTACTACTGACTTTCCGCTATTTTTCAGCCCCTCCCATTCCGAACGTCTCCACGCCATCTCCTCCACTCGCCACAACACCTAGCAGGTCACACACGGAACCGCGTCTACCCAACACTCAGCCGCCAATTGCACAATGTGCCACAAATAGAGCGCCGTCGAAGCGGAAGAGGAAGCCCACTGAAAAAGCGGCGCTCTATGCAGCATCGAGGAAGTCTCGTAAGTTGAAAAGAGGGGTAAAGAGCGCTGCGGTGGTAGATTCGGATGAGGAGAACGAGTGGGAGGACATGGATAATGTCTAATACACTGCATTTCATAAGTTGAAAAGAGGGGTAAAGAGCGCTGCGGTGGTAGATTCGGATGAGGAGAACGAGTGGGAGGACATGGATAATATCTAATACACTGCATTACAATTTATTCGCCTGTTGTATAGGTCCTATATACTGTTTGAATGCATTATATTGAAAATAAAATTGTTATATAAAAAAACGCGCCCAAAATGGAGCAGAACTGAGCTCGTTGTTGAGCTCGTTGTGCACAACGATGAGCGGAGCATTGAAGGCAACAGTGGTGGCACGCTATTACCGAATATAGTGCTTGTGTCAGCTTTCCCGCGTGCTACCTAAGGCTAACAGTATTAAATGTTCTAAGTGACCTTGATTTGCTGGTCTGGACCGCTGGTCCTCACAAATAAGGCTCTTTGACTTAATATAAGGGTGAGCAGACGTCTTATGTACCGCTTTACTAAATTGGAAAGGTGGGAGTAATAGGTGCAAGCTGGGGGATATTATAGAGCGATGATGATGAGCCGGGGAGCGTCGTATCCATGTTTGTCGGGGCAGGGCTCATAACCTCTCAAGGTTATGAGGTGAGGTAGCAGGTGAGTTATTAGACGAGATAATATTTCCAGTCTCCTGTTCGCTAACTACTTCTGCTCTCGCAGACTCATCTATATACTGTGTACCGCTAATACTAAATAGCCGAGTCCGTACGTACCGATGTACGCTTATTAATGAGTCCATGTACCGTATTACTAATGTTTGGCTCGTGTTTGATTACTAACTACAGTGACTGCGCTCGGACTTGTTCATGTCCGGCACATCACAACAGATGCGCACACCCTGCTGTTTGAATGCTGCATCCACGCTCCATACATAGATCTTTGCGTTTAATCCTGCACTGGCAATGTATTTTCCATCGGAGGACATGACAACAGCCAATAATTCGTCGTCGTGCAAGAGTGGATTTCCGACTTGCTGATTGGTTTTGAGATCCCAGATGCGAACAGAGTGGTCACTTGATGCGCTAACGAGATGGCTTTCATTAGGTGACAGACAAATGGATCTGACAGCGTTGGTATGACCTCGAAGAACGACAAGTTCCTCTCCATCAATCAACCGCCATTGTCGGATAGTGCCATCATATGACGCGGAGAAGATATGCGCGCCGTCCTTGAACCAACACAACGATGTCACCTTGGTTTCATGTCCCTTGATCTTGATGAGCAGCCGCCCATCCTTTGACCACACACAAATCATCTTGTCCTCCCCGCCACTCGTGAATTTGTCGCCTTGCGGAGAGTATTTGACAGCATTCACCCAACCGTGACCGGTTTCTATTGGCGGTGCTATTTGTCGGCCAGTATCCGGGTTCCAACGTCGTATGGTGCCGTCTTCTGATCCACTTGCTACCTCCAGGGAGTTGGGGGACCAATCGAGGTACTTCACTGCATCATTGTGCCCCTCCCACGGTTCGCCAACCATACTGTCCTTCTTTATGTTCCACAGCCGTAGTCTCCCGTCTAAACTTCCGCTCACGACCATTGTTTCATCCGGCGATAGTGCTATTGAGCCTATCGGTGCCCCACGACTATCCAAAGGCTTTCCTACTGGCTCTCCATCTATTTTCCACTGGCGGATCGAACAATCGTCTGACGCGCTCAGTATATTGCGACTGGTACCCACGTAGACAAGGCTCCATATGGATTTGGAGTGACCTTCAATGATGCACTCCGGCGTCAAGCTCCCTGCTGGATGTCCTGGCGTTGGTTTCTTCCATGATGTAGACCGAGTGTTGTGGTTGACGAAGTAGGACCGACCGAGTGGTGAGATGTGCCATTCGCATCCAGGAACAAGTTGAAGATAATCTGTGCTCAGCCATGAGTTCCTCGCTCCTAGCGATATATTCTTCGCTCACCTAGTCTCACTCCTGGTAAAGGTCGAATCCGTGTAGATATGGTAAGTATGCCGTCTTGATATTGTGTTCCACCATCCAGCACCTTATACTGATGCCATTGAGGAGGGAGTGCTTCATTCCCGCCTGCTTCTTGTTGAGTAAGCCAGTGGGTATCCCAATACGATCCACTCACCTTCCCAAAGAGCATCCTGGCGGTGCTGTGCACCATATGGTGGTGGATCCTTTTCGCCCGCTAGAGGCCTCATACGTGCCGATGAGTCAAACAGCGCTTCTCTCCCTCTGGCTGACATGCTTGACTGAGCCTCTTCACGAGGCATGACTCTGATTGAGAAAGGAGGACGTGCTTTACAGACAGGTAGACAATGAGCCTTGAGATAATGCGCAAAATAAGAGTCGAGGGTAAGAGATGGTGGGGGTGATGAACGGACCTGCTAGGCGCTTAGATTTGATTGATGCTGTAGTGGCGGGCACCTTCTGCAAACGTATGTTAGTGGCAGTGAAGTGACTTCTGTTCAAATTTCCATGCACCTCGGTTTGTTCCGTCTTACATATCTCCACTTGCACCAAATCCATCGGCGGCGAGCGCTAAGATATGGAGTTCGCTTGAGCTCGGGACCCGACATATATCCAGACACCTGGACCGAGAATGAGAGTCAATTTGATTGTAAGAAATGAACATGCAAATGAAGTTACACACGTAGTGGCGCCTATGAGTCTCAAGTGTGACCAAAGCAAAGAGGAATACGTAGTATACGTACATACTTAGTAATGGTACCGTGACATTCAACGCCTGAATCGAGTCATCCATAGATAGATCACCATCCTATCAATCAATGTCCTGAAGGGCGTTGACATACTCTCCATGCGTATCCAACGTCCAGTTCTGCACTCTTTTGTCACGGCGCCACAACCCAGGCCGTCCACCATCTCCCGGATCACGTTCCCATCGAACATCAAGTTCCCCGCGAAGATCTTGCGCATCGCCAAGAGTGGGGTTCCAGAAAGCAGAGCCAACACCTCCGAGGGTGGTTTCAACACGTGAATCGGAAGAAATGGGCGTCGGTGGAAGGAGGTGCATGAGGAGAAAGGGGACGCTTGATCCGAGTGCGTTGACTCTGAAAGGAGGAGCGCTAGTGACTGTACCCAGTTCAGACACGGGCAAGGAGGATTCGGAAGGGGAGCGGTCTTGAGCGTCCATATGCCATACGTCTTCCATCTCGCGAACGTAGTTTGGCGAGAATTTCTTCTTCTCTGCTTTACGTTGCGCGTGTGCGTCTACGGGGAAGTGTGATTGGCGTGAACTGGGAATCTGAGCTAAGGGGAAGCCACCACCATCCTAGCAAGTCGACATCACCATCACATTTGCCAACGAAGGAGCGCGCCATATCTATATGCACATTTACAACAGACACTTCAACCAGGAAGCGAGAAGAGGTATTGCAAAGGGGAGGGCGTTCCTATGATCGGAGTAGTGGAATATAATCTGAGCGTGTCGGAACATTGTGCATTGTGTGATGTGCAAGTGGAAGTACACCTGGAAAGAATCAGAGACATGTACTCAAGTGCCACTGAACTACTGTGCCCCATTAGCACATTGGTTAGTGGGATTTAAATCAATGGCATCTCTCTGGTAGTCACAGTAATTCTAAACATCAGTCATGAGTACAGTTGTAATCCAAGAAATGAGACGATAGCATGGGTGTGATAGCTAGCTGGGTACGGAATATTCCATAGATATTAGAAGCACCCGAGAGGGAGGAGAGAAAATCTTCGATTGACAGGGAGTGTCTCAGTAAACGACAGGCTTATGACTGACGCGGAGTGGGACGACGACAACTAAATAAGAGTCCACAGCAGTTAACTTCGTAGGAAACATCTCCCGTTCCGCCAGTCAAGCCTTGAGTTTGAGTTTGAGTATGAATTTGTGTTGGTCGTTCTTGAGACCCTTGCGTCCCCGGCGCAGGTTGGCCTGGTCGTATTGAACCGTCAGTCCCGTTGCCATTCGCACGTTGCATAGCTGCATCCAATTCTGCCTTAGTGGGAGGGGCAATGGCAATTCTCTGCAAATGTATCGATTTCAATGTATGAAAAGGAGTGATGGGAGCCGCTCACATCTTTCTTGCGACCAGGAGCTACATTGACGATGCGGCTGGAGCTTCCTCTAGGAAATAAGGTAAAATTCCATTGTCGGGGCTGGCGTGGTATTGGTTGAAGTGCATTTGCAGGTCGAGTACCGAAATGAATGGGACCGAGCAAATGACGCCAACGAATGAGAGACGATGGGCTCCCAGATGGAGCATAATGAGGTGCACGATTTGCATCGTTGCCAAAGAAATCATTGCCCTATATCAAAATCAAGTTAGTACGACCCAAGGATCGAAAAAAATGACACGAACATATCTCGCCGAACCTCTGGTATTGGTTTGTTGTTTCGGTCGGACTGTAAATCCCTAGTAAAAAGGTAAGATCAAGTAGGAAAGAGACGCAGGATTGACTTGCCTTAAACTTTGCGTCAGGCTTTGCATTAGCATCTTCCGTACCCTAAAAAAAGAACCAAAACCTTTAGAAAATAGAAAAGACGTCAAAACACAATGCAGATGCGCACATCCTGCTGTTTGAGCGCTGCATCCACGCTCCATACATAGATCTTTGCATCTAATCCAGCACTGGCAATGTATTTTCCATCGGAGGACATGATAACAACACATAGTTGGTCATCATGCAAGAGTGGATCTCCGACTTGCTGATTGGTTTTGAGATCCCAGATACGAACAGAGCAGTCACTTGATGCGCTAACGAGATAGCTTTCATTAGGGGACAGACATATGGATCTGATATCGTGGGTATGGCCTCGAAGAACGACGAGCTCCTCCCCATCAATCGACCGCCATTGTCGGATAGTGCTATCATATGACGCAGAGAAGATGTGCACGCCGTCCTTGGACCAACACAATGACGTCACCGTGCCTTCATGTCCCTTGATCTTGATGAGCAGCTGCCCGTCCTTTGACCACACGCAAATCATCTTGTCCTCCCCGCCGCTCATGAACTTGTCACCTTGCGGAGAGTATTTGATAACATTCACCCAGTCGTGACCACTCTCTATTGGCGGTGCTATTTGTCGACCAGTATCCGGGTTCCAGCGTCGTATGGTGCCATCGGTCGATCCACTTGCTATATCCAGGGCATTGGAAGACCAATCGAGGCACATCACTGCATCATTGTGCCCCTCCCACGGATCACCAACCATACTGTCCTTCTTTATGTTCCACAGCCGTAGTCTCCCGTCTAAACTTCCGCTCACAACCATTGTTTCATCCGGCGATAGTGCTATGGAGCCTACCGGTGCCCCATGACCACCCAAAGGCTTTCCTACTGGCTCTCCGTCTCTTTTCCATTGGCGAATCGAACAATCGTCCGACGCGCTCAGTATATTGCAACTCGTGCCTACGTAGACAAGATTCCATATGCATTTGGAGTGACCTTCAATGATGCACACCAGCATCAAGTTCCCTGGTGGACGTTCTGGTGCTGGTTTCTTCCATGATGTGGACCGAGTGTTGTGGTTGACGAAGTAGGACCGACCGCGTGGTGAGATGTGCCACTCGCATCCGGTAACAACGAGTTGTCCTGGATAATCTATCGTCCGTCATCAGTCCCTCGCTCCTCGTGACACTTTCTCCACTCACCTAGTCGCACCCCTGGTAAAGGTCGATTCCATGAACCTATGGTCAGCGTGTCGTCTTGATAAAATGTTCTATCATCGAACATCTTAAACGGATGCCACAGCGGAGGGAGCGCATCATTCCCGCCTGCTTGTTGAGTAAGCCAGTGGGTATCCCAATACGATCCACTCACCTTCCCAAAGAGCATCCTGGCGGTGCTGCGCACCATATGGTGGTGGATCCTTCTCTCCCGCTAGAGGCTTCATACGTGCCGATGAGTCCAACAGCGATTTTCTCCCTCCGGCTGACGTACTTGACTCAGTCTCTTCGCGGGGCATGACCTTAATTGAGAAAGGACGACGTGCTTTATAAACAGATAGACAATGAACCTTGAGATGGCGTACAAGATAAGAGTTGTGGAGAAGTGATGGTGGAGGTGATGAACGGACCTGCGAGGCGCTTAGACTTGATTGATGCCGTGGTTGCAGACACGTTGCTGAAAACGCATGTTAGCGACGGTGAGATCGAATTTCGATACATCTCGGTTTGTTCCGTCTATCACAACTTGCACAAATCTGTCAGCAGCGAGCGCTAAGATATGAAATTCGCTTGAGCCCGAGACCCGACATATGTCCAGATACCTGGACCAACAGTGAGAGTCAATTTTAATTGTAAGAAATGAACATGCAAATGAAGTTACACGCCCAGTCGGCGCCTCTGAGAAGTGTAATCAAAGCAGAGAGGAATATGTGGTAGGTATACATACAATGGTAGCGTGGCATTCAACCCCGAGTTGAGTCATCCAAAGACGAATCGCCTATCAAGCAATGTCATCAAGGGCATCAACACACTCCCCAAGCGTATCCGGTGTCCAGTTCTGCACTCTTTTGTCACGGCACCACAACCCAGGCCGCCCACCACCTCCCGAATCACGTTCCCATCGAACATCAAGTTCCCCGCGGAGAATACCTTGCGCACCACCGAAAGCGGGGTTCCAGAAAGTAGAACCGACTTCTCCGAGCGTGTTTTCAACGCCTGAATCTGAAGAAATTGGCGGAGGGGGAGGGATGTGCATGAGGAGAAAGGGGACGCTGGATCCGAGTGCGCGGGTGAGGGTTGCGGTGGTGAATTTCGACTCTGAAAGGAGGGGCGCCACTGTACCCAGTTCAGACACGCATATGGAGGATTCGGAGGGGAGATCTTGAGTGTGCATATGCCATACAGCTTCCACCTCATGAACGTAGTTTGGCGACAACCTGCTTTATAGTATGCATCTACGGGGAGAGGTGATTTGAATGGACTGGGAAACTGAGGTAAGGAGTTTGAACCACCACCAGCCCAGCAAGTCGACGCCGCCATCAGATCTAGATTTGCCGCCCACGTGTTTAAGCGACATCAAGAAACATTCTTGACGTCATTGGAGTGACCGTTTCTCGAGAACTGTTTTAGTGTGAATGACGTTTGTCAAATCGTATTCCTTCGTCTTAGAGCTAGTTCAATCCGGGAGAACCCGAGCTACTTCTCTTCCTCCACTTCCCAAAATCGACATGTCTTTATTAGTGCGTCTCTCTTTGTGCATATCCCACTGCTAGCTACTGACCCACTGGACTGATAGCGCCATTTTTGTCCATGCCATTAGTAAAACCGGGCACCTCACGTTGAATACGCTCTTCACGACCCTTGGTGGAAAGAAGGATTTTGCACGTCCAGGCAAATCTCTGCAGAATATGTAAAGGTGGCCGTGCTCATGCATACTGGGCCTAGATGTGGTTCTCTTACTCTCACTCATCTTCAGACACAGACTGACTGTGTGATGCTTGCTTCTATAGTGAAGAATCAGCATCGTACGTGTTCTACCAGCATCAATTGACTTGTGGACTGACAAGGATGAACAGAATCAGGAAATTTACAGCGGAGGTGGAGAAGTAGGATAGGGCAGTGTATTGACATCACAGCACAATGTCCTCAATCCCTCGCACATTTGAGCAATGGGAGTGCTAATGAGTGTAGGGAGATTTGCGCCAGTGACCCTTCCTGAATCCTGGGAAGTATGTCCTAGATTTTGCCTACTTACATGCCTTGGACACCTCTTGGTACTAATAGAGTCCAATCTCGTGCTCACCGACCTTGTACACACAATTGCCTCCGCTGAGAGTATACAACTTGAGCTGACGCCTGGCTGCTGTTGAAGGTGAGTTGGATGTTTAGTTTTTTATTCGTTCTTTCCGTCTACTTCCCGTTGCCTTTGTTCAGCGTATATATCCACGATACCTAAATTTCTAACTCGAGTGATTTGACTCCATCTCTCTCCCACACGTACACAAACTTACCACCTCTGTCATAGACAAACTCAGAGGCGGCGTAACTGCAGGTCTGACTACCTCACTTACTGTATGCCATGATCGACAACGCCCAAGCTACACCTCTATCAATATCAATATCTACTGGGAGGCCCTCCAGCTGTTTGGTGGCAGCTGTCTGGGACGAGAACGATTCTTTTCATCTAGCATCGGCGCTGAAAATAGTAAGCCAATTTGCACCAATCACGCCTGACACAGTGAAGTAGCATTAAGGCCATTGCATGCAAGTTTTCCATCTGAGAGGCCACCCGATGTCTCATCTTCTCGGGCATGCTACTTTGTACAATTGTACGAGCACCGACTCGACTTCTCAGGGTACATCGAATATGGGGCTATTTTAATGGTGAGCGTATCGACTCCAGAAATCGATGCAGACAATGCACGGTCCCCAGGAACAAACGATCATCCCGCGCAACATAGTTACATCCTTCATCTACGCCTGGCATCGGATCCTCGCCGGGTGGATTGTGAGCTTTATCATGACCATGGATTACCCATCATCCAGCATCCCCAAGGACCAAAAACGCACGCATCCAACACCACCTTCTTACGCGGCTCCTCGCCCAGCACCGCTTCCGCTTCTTTACTTATGCCATCATCAAACAAGAACCCACCAATGACGCGCTTGATGTAAATGTATCTGCATACTGCTCGCGCACAAGAAGTTGGGTGGAAGATGATAACGAGGAGCATATAGTGTACGCTGGGAGGCGCGCAATGAACTCTTTACGCCAGCTGCATATCTTGGTTCTGAGCTTTGGGCTTGCGGGTGTCTTGTATCCCGTTTCTTTATGTTTCCTTGCAATTCAGGTCTCTCTTTTCCGAGTTCCTTCGCGTCAAAAACACCCCATCCTCCGTGTGTTGCAGCCCGCCCTTGAGTCAAATTGGACGTCTAGAGCCGTATGTGTGTTGTTATAGACATTCACGATATGTTGTATTGGGATTTGTCTTGCCGACAGGGTTCGATGAAAGTTGAAGCGGACAAGTGTTTTGGCATATAGAATCTGAACGAGCCCCCTCAATGGAGTAGAGTAGCCAGCGATGCAACAGGCATACAATTGATACCATGGCGTGATCTAAAGATATTATACATACCATGGAGGTGTACATATGTAGAACCGCACGAGCTAAGTGAATGAGCATAAACGTACACGAAAGGAAGAGGGAAAATTGTTGAATGACAGAGTTTGAATAAATGACCTCACGACTGATGCGAGGCAGGACGACGACGACCAAAGAAATATCCACAACAATTAACCTCATAGTAAACTTCTCCAGCCCCATCACTTGAGCCTTGTGTTTGCGTTGGTCGTCCTTGAGATCCTTGTACGCCTGCTGCAGGTTGAACAGGTTGTGCTGAACTGTTAGTCTCATTGCCATCTGTACGTTTCATGGCTGCGGCGGCTTCAGCGTCAGATTCAGGGGTAATGCCGTATCTCTACATTGTGTTTCAATGGAATGAAATAGGAGCGACGGCAAGTCACTCACGTCTTCATCGTGAGCGGGGGCCACAAAAACGGTCCGTCTGGAAATCCCTACAGGAAATAAGTTGAAATTCCAGTGTCGGGGCTCGCGCGGCACTGATGGAGGTGAATTTGGAGGTCGCGTGCCGATATGTAGGGAACCGAACAAACTACGAAGGAGGGACGACGAGCTTGCAGGCGGAGCTGGCCCACCATTTATATCGCTCCCAAAGAAATCATTGCCCTGTATCAGGAAGGTTAGCTAAAGCTAAGGATAGAAAAATTATACTAACATAGCTCCCTACGCTTCTATTGTTCGCATACTGTTTGGAGACGATTGGACGAGAGGCAAAGCCCTAACAACACCGATCAGTGAAAGATAAGATTATTCACAACTGATTGGCACACATCTCTCGGTCGGATTGGACGTCTCTAATTAAATGGTGAGATCAAGTAGGAAAGAGACACAGGACTGACTTGCCTTGGACTTCGCGTCGGACTTTGCGTTAGTATCATCCGTACCCTACACAACAATCAAAACCTTTAGAAAATAGAAAGGATGTCAAAGCACAATGCAGGTACGTACACCTTGCTGTTTGAGCACTGTCTCCACATTCCATATATAAACCTTTGCGTCTAATCCAGCACTGGTAATGTATTTTCCATCGGGGGACATGACAACAGCCAAGAGTTCGTCGTCGTGCAAGAGTGGCCCTCCGACTGGCTGATTCGTCTTGAGGTCCCAGATGCGAACTGAGCAGTTTTCTGATGCGCTAACAAGATGGCTTTCATCTGGGAACAGACAGAGTGAGTTTACGCTACGGGCATGACCTCGAAGAACGACGAGCTCCTTCCCATCAATCGACCGCCATTTGCGAATGGTGTCATCGAACGAAGCGGAGAATATGTATGCGCCATCCTTGGACCAACACAATGACATCACCGCGTTTTCATGTCCCTTAACCTTGATAAGCAGTTTCCCATCCTTTGACCACATGCAAATCATCTTGTCCTCCCCGCCACTCGCAAACTTGTCGCCTTGTGGAGAATACTTGACAGCATTCACCCAACCATGACCAGTCTCTATCAGCGGTGCCATTTGTCGGCCAGTATCCGGGTTCCAGCGTCGTATGGTGCCATCGATCGATCCACTTGCTATCTCCAGGGCATTAGGAGACCAATCGAGGCACCTCAAATGACCATTGTGCCCTTCCCACGGATCGCCAACCATGTTGCCCTTCTTTATGTTCCACAGCCGTAGTCTGCCGTCTAGACTTCCGCTGACAACCATTGTTTCATCCGGAGATAGAGCCATTGAGCATATATGTGCCCCATGGCTATCCAAAGGTTTTCCTACTGACTCTCCGTCTTTTTCCCACTGGCGGATAGAACAATCGATCGACGCGCTCAGTATATTACAACTGGTGCCCACGCAGACAAGGCTATTTATGCATCTGGAGTGACCCTTGATGATGCACTCCGGCATCAAGCTCCCTGCTGGACGTTCTGGTATTGGTTTCTTCCACGATGTGGACCGACTGTTGTGGTTGACGAAGTAGGACCGACCGAGTGGTGAGATGTGCCACTCACATCCAGGAACAGCAAGATCTCCAGTATAATCTATGCTTTGTCATAAGTCCCTCGCTCCTGGTGACACTTTCTCCGCTCACCTAGTCGCACTCCTGGTAAAGGTCGTTGCCATGAACCCATGAACAGCGTGTCGTCTTGATATCGTGTTCTACCATCCGGCACCTTATACTGTTGCCATTGAGGAGGGAGCGCTTCATTTCCGCCTGTTTCTTGTTGAGTGAGTCAGTGGTATCCCAATACGGTTTGCTCACCTTCCCAAAGAGCATTCAGGTGTGCACCATATGGTGGTGGATACTTCTCTCCCGCTACAGGTCCCATACGTGCCAATGAATCCAACAGCGCTTCTCTCCCTCTGGCTGACATGCTTGACTCAGCCTTTTCGCGGGGCATGACCTGATTGAGAAAGGACGACGTGCTTTACAGACGGGTAGACGATGAGCCTCGAGGTAATGCGCAAAATAAGAGTCGAGGAGCAGAGGTGGTGGAGGTGATGAAGGAACCTGCTAGGCGCTTGGATTCGATTGATGCTGTGGTTGCAGGCACCTTGCTGAGAATACCCGTTAGTGGCAGTGAGGTGACTTCTGTTCAAATTTCGATGCACCTCGGTTTGTTCCGTCTTACATATCAACCAAGTACTTGCACCAAATCCATCGGCGGCGAGCGCTAAGACATGGAGTTCGCTTGAGCCTGGAACCCGACATATATCCAGACACCTACAATGAGACTCAATTGTGATTATAAGCAATGGACATGCCCAGTCGGCGCCTCTGAGAAGTGTGACCAAAGTAGAGAGGAATACGTGGTATGTATGCATACAATGGCATCCATAGATGAATAACCATCCGAGTTAACGATCAATGTCCTCAAGGACGTCGACACACTTCCCAAGCGCAACGACATTGGATGAGGATGTCGCTTGAAGGTCTGACCTGGTCATAAATGACTCTGGCTCTCTCGTGAACACGGGCGCATGAAGAGGATGTTGTGAGCGGGTTGCCAATGATGACATGGCCGTTGATGTAGACGAAGATGAAAATGGCAGAGCTGGAAAGGATGATACTTGAATACATCGAACCTATACGACCAGTTGCCAAAGAGATGGAATGTTGGCTCAAGCCCTGCGAGCGGGAGCTGAGGCTATCTACGGAGCCGTGTCTTGAGGCTGGATGACTATAAAAATAGTCTCATACAGGTGTGCCCGTGCTTGTAGTGTTATGGCTGTCCTGCGAACCTCTTTGTGGGAGCCCGTAACTGCTCAGGGTCGAGTTACTCCGAACACTATCCTGCGAGCTCCGACGATTGTTGAAGGCCTTCCTCGAGGTAACATTGTCTGCTCCATTCGTCAGCAACAGACTCGGAGAGTTCCATGTCCACGGAGTTTGTGGCACAGCATCCCCTTGTACATCTCTGGTAGATTCTAAATCTCGATCTGTTCGACAGTGTCCTTCAAGCTAGATCATTTCTGAAGGCCAAGCCACGCACGTACCTCGCAGGGACCATGTTCTCCAAACCAAGATCATTTTCAGAGAGCCGTGTCTGCTAGTAGCTCAGGCTTGGCGGACGCGGGACGCACTTGTAAGGGTTAAAGTTAGCAGGGACGTTCTGAGCCCAACCCATTCCGGGTGCCCAGGAAACACCGGAGCCTGCGTTCACGTTATAGGCAGGGTTATACTGCAGGAAGCCAGCCTTACAATGCGGATGGGCGTTGGCGCCAGACGGCATAGGTGGTGGACCAGGGAAGATTGGAGGAAGAGCAACGCCAACTGGTGGCGGTCAGGTGCCTTGCCTACCCTGTGGAATAGAATGTTGCTGCATGAGCTGTGGATTGGGATGCCAGTGTCCTCCTGATTGAGTCATGACGGACCTTTGATAGATATAATAGTCAGTCATGATTTTAGTTACGAGGTCGAGGGAGTGCACAAGATCTATACACACACTTGTGACGGACACTTCAACCAGAAGGGGTGTCGCAAAAGGGGTTTCGCAAAGGGGAGGGCATTCCGGAGTAGCGGAGTATCTGAGCATGTCGGAAAATTGTATGGTGTGCACCTGAAAAACCCAGAGACATGCACTCAGTGTGAACTACTGTCTTATTAGCACGTCGGGTAGTGGGATTTAAATCAATAGCATCTCTCTAGTAGACACAGAAATTCTAAACATCAGTCATCAGTACAGTTGTGATCCAAGAAATGAGACGATAACAATAGTGTGATAGCTGGGTGCGTAGACGCACCCGAGAGGGAGGAGAGAAAATCTTCAATTGACAGCGAGTATTTCAGTAAACGACAGGCTCATGACTGACGCGGAGTGGGACGACGACAACTAAATAAGAGTCCACAGCAGTTAACTTCGTAGGAAACATCTCCCGTTCCGCCAGTCGAGCCTTGAGTTTGAGTTTGAATTTGTGTTGGTCGTTCTTGAGACCCTTGCGTCCCTGGCGCAGGTTCGCCTGGTCGCATTGAACCATCGGCCTCATTGCCATTCGCACGTCGCATGACTGCATCCAATTCTGCCTTGGTAGGAGGGGCAATGGCAATTCTCTGCAAGTGTATCAATTTCAATGTTTCAAAAAGGAGTGATGGGAGCCACTCACATTTTTCTTGCGACCAGGAGCTACATCGACGATGCGGCTGGAGCTTCCTCTAGGAAATAAGGTAAAATTCCATTGTCGGCGCTGGCGCGGTATTGGTTGAAGTGCATTTGCAGGTCGAGTACCGAAATGAATGGAACCGAGCAAATGACGCCAATTAATAAGAGATGATGGGCTCCCAGATGTAGCGTAGTGAGGTGCACGGTTTGCATCGTTGCCGAAGAAATCATTGCCCTGTATCAAAATCAAGTTAATAAGACCCAAGGATTAAAAAATGACACGAACCTATCTCGTCGAACCTCTGGTATTGGCTTGTTGTTTCGGTCGGGCTGGATGTCCCTAGTAAAAGGTGAGGTCAAGTAGGAAAGAGACGTAGGAATGACTTGCCTTGAACTTCGCGTCAGACTTTGCCTTAGCATCATCCGTACCCTAAATGACAACCAAAACCATTAGAAAATAGAAAGACGTCAATACACAATGCAGATACGCACACCCTGCTGTTCGAGCGCTGCCTCCATGCTCCATACATAAATTTTTGCACCTTTTCCAGCGCTGGCAATATAGTTTCCATCGTGGGACATGACAACAGTCAAGAGTTCGTCGTCATGCAAGAGTGGATCTCCGACTTGCTGATTCGTCTTAAGGTCCCAGATGCGAACGGAGTGGTCACCTAATGCGCTAACTAGATGGCTTTCATTAGGTGACAGACAAATGGATCTGACGGGTTTGATATCACTCCGAAGAACGACGAGTTCTTCCCCATCAATCGACCGCCATTTTCGAATAGTGCTATCATATGACGCGGAGAAGATGTATGCGCCATCGTTGGACCAACACAACGATGTCACCGCGTCTTCATGTCCCTTGATTTTGATCAGTAGCTGCCCGTCCTTTGACCACACGTTGATCATCTTGTCCTCCCCGCCGCTCGTGAATTTGTCGCCTTGTAGAGAGTATTTGACAGCGTTTACCCAGCCGTGACCGGTCTTTATTGGCGGTGCTATTTGTCGGCCAGTATCCGGGTTCCAGCGGTGTATGGTGCCGTCTTGTGATCCGCTTGCTATCTCCAGGGCATTAGAAGACCAATCGAGGCATCTCAGTTTATTGTTGTGCCTCTCCCATGGTTCGCCAACCATACTGGCCTTCTTTATGTTCCACAGCCGTAGTCTGCCATCTGTACTTTCGCTCACAACCATTGTTTCATCCGGTGATAGAGCCATCGGGCCTATCGGCGCCCCATGGCTATCCAAAAGCTTGCCCACTGGTTCTCCGTCTCTTTTCCACTGGCGGATCGAACAATCGTTCGATGCGCTCAGTACATCGCAACTGGTGCCCAAGCAGGCAAGACTCCATATGCATTTGGAGTGACCCTTAATGATGCACTCTGGTGTCAAGCTCCCTGCTGGGCGTTCTGGCGCTGGTTTCTTCCATGATGTGGTCCGAGTGTTGTGGTTGACGAAGTAGGACCGGCCGAGTGGTGAGATGTGCCACTCGCATCCGGCAACAGCGAGTTGTTCATGATAATCTATGCTTCGTCGTGAGTTTCTCGCTCCTAGTCACACTTTCACCACTCACCTAGTCGAACTCCTGGTAAAGGACGTTTCCGTGAAAAAATAATCAGCGTGTCGTCTTGATATCTTGGTGTACCATCCAACATCTGAAACTGGTGCCACCGAGGAGGAAGCGCATGTTTTCCCCCTGCTCCTTAGTGGGTAAGTCGGTGTGTATCACAATACGTCCACTCACCTTCCCAGAGTGCATCCTGGCGGTGCTGTACACCATATGGTGGTGGATCCTTCTCTCGCGCTAGAGGTCTAATACTTTCCAATGACTCGGAGCGTAGCATCGCTGCTGCGGCTGCCTCGTCGTGCTCGGGTGTGATTCCGTAGCGATCCTCATCTCTAGCCATGGGGAGACAATAATAAGCCTTGAGATGATGCGGAAAATAAGAGTCGAGGATAAGAGATGGTGGGGGTGATAATGAACATGCTAAATGCTCAGATTTACATGCTATGCTTGCAGGCACCTTGCTGTGAACGCATGTTGGTGGCAGTGAGGTGACTTCTGTTCGAATTTCGATGCACCTCGGTTTGTTCCGTCTTACATATCACCACTTTTACCAAATCAGTCGGCGGCGAGCGCTAAGATATGGAGTTCGCTTGAACCTGGGACCCGACATATATCCAGTCTCAGACGCCTGGACAACAATGAGAGCCAATTTGATTGTAAGAAATGAACATGCAAACGCAGATACACGCCCAGTGGGCGCATCTGAGAAGTGTGACCAAAGCAGACATGAATACGTGGTAGGTATACATACATACAATGGTAGCGTCACATTCAACGCCCGAGTCACGTCATCCAAAGGTGGATAACCATCCTAGTTAATGATCAATGTCCTGAAGGGCATCGACACACTCCCCAAGCGTATCCGGCGTCCAGTTCTGCACTCTCTTGTCACGGCACCACAGCCCAGGCCGCCCACCGCCTCCTGGATCACGCTCCCATCGAACATCAAGTTCCCCGCGAAGAAGACCTTGCGCACCGCCAAGAGCGGGGTTCCAGAAAGCAGAACCAACTTCTCCGAGGATGGTTTCAACGCGTGAATCTGAAGAAATCGGCGGAGGGGGAGGAAGGTGCATGAGGAGAAATGGGACGCTGGAGCCGAGTGCACGGGTGAGGGTTGCGGTGGTGAACTTTGATTCTGAAAGGAGGAGTGCTACTGTACCGAGTTCAGATACGGGTATGGAGGATTCGCCAGGGGAGCGGGCTTGAGTATGCATATGCCATACGCCTTCCATCTCGCGAACGTAGTTTGGTGAGAATTTCTTCTTCTCTGCTTTACATTGCGCAAGGACGCGTATGCGTCTACGGGGAGGTGTGATTGGGGTAGATTGAGAGTCTGAGGTAAAGGGAAGCCACCACCAGCCCAGTAAGTCGACGCCACCATCAGATTTACCACCGACGCGTTTTAGTGACATCGAGAAATAGTCTTGAAGCAATTGGAGCGACCGTTCTTCGAAAGCTGTTCCACGCGCGACTGTTGATAGCGTCCTGTGCATTACGGTTTAACTTCAGTAGGACCTTCGTCTAAGATCTGCCTTCGTTTATTTTTAAGCACTGGTGGCAGGAAATGCGATATTTGGGAGTTCGCAGACTGGATACAGCTGGCTCAGTGACAATATCTGGGGGTGCCAGAGTTGATTAATCGTATCCGTTCGTCTAAGTGGAGACTTGAAATTGAAAGGTTGAAGCTTGAACATTCTGAACCGGCTTGGACGGCAAAACCAATCCGGGAAAACCCGGGCTACTTCACTTCTGCTTGAACCTCTTCCTCCACTTCCGAAAATCGACATGTCTTAGTGCGTCTCTCTTCGTACATATTCCACTAACTAGCTACTGACCCACTCACTGGATTGCCAGCGTCATCTTTGGTCGCGCCATTAAAACCGAGTACCTCACGTTGGGTACACTCTTCGCGACCGGTGGTGCCGTGTATGCATCCCTTGGTGGAAAGAAGGATTCCGCATCTTCAAGCAAACCTCTTGCAGAGCGCGTGAAAGAGGCTGTACCCATAAATGCCGGGTCCAGGTGCGTTTATTCTCTCTCACTTACCTGCAGACACAGACTGACGGTGCGGTCTACAGTGAAGAGGAACAATTGTATGTGTTCTATAAGGACCCAACGACTCGTGCTGCAGCACGGACTGACCAGGATGAACAGCATCAAGAACTTTATTGCAGAAGCCGAGAAGGAGGGCGGGGTAGCGCATCATTGATTCGGGTTCTCGTATTAATATACAGTGCGGAGCGGCCAGGATGTAGTTACCTTGAATCTGATGCATGTCAGAGACATACCAGTTGCGCAGTGACCTCTGGACAGTGGAAATAGAGATTTTTCTCGCTCTCATCGTTACTCCCTTCGGCGTCAAAGCCTATGTCGGACTTGCTTCCTTTTCGGTTCATAATTAGTCCAAAGTGACTGTTACAGTTAAATTTCGCGCTCGTTGCATTGCAACTGCCAGATCATCACTACAGTAGTTGTAACGTTGTGTGACTTTACCAACAACGTTCTCTCACTCATTCCCTCACCAACGTCCATGTCTTCTGCCATTTAACGACACCTGCACGATAAAATCAACTATATATACCACGACCACGAACATGGACTATAATGGCACCACACGCAAACACCTGACTCTCTTGAACACTTCCAGCTCGCCAACAGCAGCGAGCTCTCTCCCTTCCCCGCCCTACTCACCCCCTCCAAGTCGCAGCACACCACCCACCAGTGCCCCCGCACGAGGCGCGTTTCCCAAGGACGCGATTAAAGACCTCAAAGCTACCCGCCGGCAATCTTCCATCTCCTACATATCCTCCCGCGTCGATGTGTTCTCGCGACACGGGACAACCGTGGCTGATGCCTCGATAGGAACAGATACGGCACATGGAACGGGAGGTCTATTCAAAGGACACAAAAAGACTTCACGCTCGATGAAGAGGCGCACCATAGTAGGCCTCGAAGAATTACGCAGCTTAAACACACTTGGGGAACCCCGCACACGTGTGAGCGTTGAGAGTGCCAGTGCCAGTATCAATGGGGGCGTAGAGAGAGCTGCACTGACATTGGCTGAGAAGTACGTCCGGATTTCTGCGTGCTTGTATTGATGCCAACGAAATTCAAATTCCAGGCACGCCGACCTTCTACACGCAATTGCTGCCGCTGAAAGTAGACGCCTCGAGCTGACTGGTCAACTGGCTGTTGTTGAAGGGGATCTGGCAGATCGTGGGTCCTTTCTTGATGTTTCATTTCGTGCTTTTGTATCTTCTTCATGCCGTCGTTCCGCATTATATCCACCACCACACATGCATAAATTCCTGATCAAAGCGAACTGATACACTCTCGTTTCTTAGTAAAACGCAAATGGGGGCGTATCGTCAACCGCGAACCATACCACCCCATTCTTCCCTCGTCAACACCCACTGCTTCTCTGGTAGATGGCCTCAAAGGAGGGGTAAGATTACTCGCGGCGGGTCTGAGCGACCTAAGCGACCTCTCTTCTCCGATCCCCTTACCGGCTCCCCCAATAAACACAGAAGAAATATCGGATGTTGCGAGATGTCACGCACAACGTGTGAGCGATTCGTCCACATCAACGTCAACACGACTTTCGAGGAGTTCCGCGTCATCTGTCTGGGACGAAGACATTTCCCTTTCTTCTGGCATCGGCGCGGAAAACAGCGAACGACATGTCACGAAACAAGCACGAGACAACGAAGTGTCAAAAGCAAGACAGGAGAAAGTCTTCCGTCGGAGATCGCGCGATCTTTCGCATCCTCCGACGGCATTTACGAGGCATGCCACTTCCTATAATAGCACGAGCACTAGTGTGGACCTGGGGCGAGGCAGCGTGGAACTGGACTCGACTACAGAGGTCGTTCAGGGTACATTCAATCCGGGAATAGACGCCTCCGTTACAGCAGTGGCTTCAGAATTCGATGTAGACGGTGCAGGGTCTTCGGAGACACCAAGCAAAAACACGCTCCGTAGCAAACACTCCTCCCTAGCACCGCCTTCATCAGTGCCTGGCGCCGGATCGCTCGCTGTAGCCGGCGGTGGATGGGGGAACGTCGGCCGTAAGCTTGGGGGTGATGTGTGAGTGATGTTCTCCTCCCGCCTTTCAGTTTGTTTGGCGCATTCATCATCGCTTTTCCATCACATTCAAACTAACACCCATCACAGATTTTCCAAAAGCCAAAAACGAGCCTCCAGCCTCCTCTCAGACGTCTCCCAATCCATTGTATCAGCATTAACCCCAGGCCCAGTAGCCACCTCCCCGGCACCAGTTCCAACATCAATACACACATCAACACCTTCCCTTTTCCCATTCCCCTCATCCCTTCGCACGCCTTCAAGCAGCAATACCTCCTTACGCGCCCCATCATCAAGCGCGAGCTCTCCACTGACGCGCCCCACATACCTGCACACTCGCACCCATACTCATGTCCCAGCCCCGCGTACAAACAGTTGGCTGGAAGATGAAGAAGATGATACGGTGAATGCTGGGAGAGTTATGATGACATCTGTGCTTACTCCCACCTCTCCCTCCGCGTCTGCATCTGCGCCAGCACACAGAACACCCAATTCACTCGCACCCGCCAAAAAAGAAACAGCGACAACGACAAGTTTTGATGATGACGACTGGAATTGGTAGCAGTTACCGTTGTCCGCTTTTGACGTTCTCTGGCCGTTTTTGGAAGATGAAAATTAGGCTCAACCTCGAGTGTGTGCGAGGCGTATACGGTACTGTATGTTTATACTATAGTTATTTGCGCCTCCTTCGTTCGTGCAGGCTGGGACGGCAACTAGCTTTGATGACGATGACAGCGGTGAAGGATGAAAAAATCGAGGCGTAAACGAGAGACGTATCGTAAGTATGTTTGTAGATATTCGTTGTATTATTTTTTTGTTCTGTGCGGTATTACTTGTGCTCGATGTGTTGTTGCATCATAACAGTCAAAATTGCATGTACAGTCAACGAGTTTGCTGGGTTAGAAACTGAGTGATCGGTATCCCTGAGTAGTCATAGATTTCCGATAAGACGTTCCTTGATATGGCGTTCGTGTAGATACAATTGTTTGCCGTGCAGGGCAGGGGGCGAGATAATTCATAAGAACATAAGAGACATGAGAAAAGCTCTCAAGCGGTGAAGGAGGCAGTTTCAGGTGACCTCGACCTCCGAGGGGGTAGCAAACAGAGAGGCGAGCGTGAGAGACTCACAGGGGTAAGAGGTAAAGATTCTGATGGCAAGCAGGCGAGATAGATGTTGGCGGGTACGCCGGTTGGCGCAGAGATGATATAAGCGACATCAGACTTTGTCACGAGCTACTTTTTGTCGAGGGAGGATATACGTTATATTGAACTGAATTGGAATGTACATGGAGGAGTGAGCAGCGGCCACATGGTGTTGGGAGGCAAGGCAACTGGTGGAACAAAGATGCGGTCTTGCAACTTTGCAAGGGGCATCTAATCTCGTAAATTAAATACGTACGCGGACTAGGCCTTATTACATAATAATCGACAAATTATGTAAAGATGGGCTCCTCGTGGAGCTCGTACCCTGAAGTGACGCAACTAGAATTCTGTCCGCTCCCGCGTCGCAGCGTCGGTCGTATGGGAGAAGCAAGTGCGACCGCTGACATAGCCAGACCCTAAACAAAATCGACGACGAAGCTGGGCCGAGTTGCCAATCAAACCAAACTTGCGAGTAGCCCAGCATCAATTGCATGTACAGTCGACGAGTTGTTGCGTTAGAAATTTTGTTCCGAGTGGTCGGATGATAGTGACAGCATCAGACTTTGTCATGGTGTTACATCCAGGTCTGGACCAGCCAAATAGTTTCTGATTCGAATCAGCAAGTTGCCCTGCCGGTTCGGGACCTGTTGCCGGACTTTTGTCCCAATCTATTAATTTCTTGAGGGGACAATCGCATTGGACACCAGTTGGCCGTCGTACGACATTGATGTTGAAACATAACTTGAAGGAGGCACCGCTGTCCCTTAGCAAGCGCTAGTGTCTGGCTCGGAGATTAAGTTCATCATCCAAACCAGTGCCTATCATAAAAACAAGGTAAGTACTATACTTATGCGAAAGTATACGAGAGATCCGTGAAGTGAGCGATAGTATCGAACGGGCCGGACGACGGAGCCTGCGGTGATACCGCACAGTGAGATGATGAGTCAGCAGATATCACATAGTCGTCAAAAGGCAAAGTATGAGTTTATATAAGCTAGACTCGTGTTGAATTTCGAAATCACACCTGGCCCACCGCAAGAAGTCAACTAGTCATCCAATACTTAGTACTGCTCGTCGAATCGTAGAACTTCTTCATATGCACTTTCATGGACCAAATGAAGCTCGGCCAAGTTGCCAATCAAACCAAACTTGCTTACGGCGCGAGTAGGATGTCCCTGCAGTTATGTTAAGGAGTAAGTCGAACCCTGGATGTGATTAAACTTATGTCGTGTAGGCCGAGTCTGAAGTCAGAGTAAGTTTGAATTGGCGTCCTAAATTCCCTCCCAAGTTCCAGTTGTCTTACGGCGTTTGAGGCACTTCAATATGACCATGATGTCGTATACACTTGCGAATTGACCGGACAGCCATGTACCTCGTCTGACAGGTGTGTCATTTTGAAATAGCAACCCTCACTTACGAAAGCCTTCTCAGGCTGTCGGAGTGTATATCTAGGGGAGCCTCGTCGAGATGCGAAACGTTGAATGCATAATTGATCGTCGCGTAAGTGTGTACATAAAGCCCGCGTCTAAGCGCCCCACTAGTACTTAAATAGAGCCATTTGAAAAGTGTCTATGGTCAGTACTAGTTTGCAAATTCTTATTCAGACGTAAATCATAATGGTCGCATTTGCTGACCTTTCACTCTCCTTTATTACCAGCCTCTCTGGCCTCACAGCACGCGATACTTCTTCAGGATCTCTCGATGCAGCCTGTACTACAGGAAGTGTCCAAGTTCGAAGCACAGTTTGCGAGCAGATCGCAGCGGCAGTCTCGTCGAGCTCCAAAGTGTATTACGCCGGTGCGTACTTCCAGTCAAGTCCTTAGTGGCACTGAACCCAAATTGCTACAGGCTCGAGTCAATATACCGAGGACAATTATCACTGGTCTGCGTCTAGTAATCAGCCCTCTGAATGTTCCTTTGAGCCTGCAACAACTGAAGACGTTGGAATCGCGGTATGTCCAAGGCGAACAAATTCAGTACTCATCTCCTGATGTGTCTTTCATATCAGCTTCAAATTTTGGGACAGACGCAGACACCATTTGGAGTGAGTAACAATGGCTCCAGCTTCCATTATATCTTAATAACTGTGACTATCACAAAGGTTAAAAGTGGCGGACACGCCACGAATGCAGGCTTCTCATCAACACCAGGCATCGAAATTGCATTGTATTCCTTTTCAGAGATCGTGTACAATTCGACTACACAAACAGCAACTTTGGGCATGGGTTTAATATGGGATGATGTTTATGTTGCACTTGAACCGTATGGCATGACTGTCGTAGGGCCTAAAATCACTGGCATTGGAATCGGAGGCATTACTCTGGGAGGAGGTATGGTTTTACCAAGGCCCACGACCGAAATGCAGCTCATTTTGTTTGTTCACTAGGATATTCGTATCTGACTAATCAGTATGGTTTGGGCATTGACAGCGTCGTAGCCTACGAACTTGTTATGCCCAATGGGACAGTGGCTGTGATCACAGATTCCACAGATTCAGATCTGTTCTTTGCGTTGCGGGTGAGTTTCCAGCAGTCTGATCACGTCAACTCTCTTAACTTTCTGCGATATTTCAAGGGGGGATTCAATAACTTTGTGAGTAGCGCCAACTGATCTGTCGACGAACGTACTGACAATAGCAGGGCATCGTGACGACAGTTACTGTCAACACATATCCTCAGTCTCAAGTCTGGGTAAGGACTCAAAGTCTGGGTAACTGTACGCTGACAATCATCTCATGTGCAGGGTGGACTTGTCTCGTATTCGATGAACGAATGGGCAGCAGTAAGCTCAGCTATTGCCAACTATGCGGCGACCGTCACCGATCCAAAGGCATCCATGTACAACGCCTATAACTACATCGCTGGAGTGGTGCGTCGGCTATCGCTATTCTCCGCCTACTGCTCAGCGAGTGACATATGTGTTGCGTTTGCAGCCAATAATGGCGAATATCCTCTTTTACGATGCTCCAACACCCCCTGAGGGCATATTCGATGAGTTCTTGGCAATTCCTGCTATCGTATCACTCGTTTCTACCAGAAGCTACGTAGAACTCGTTCAGTCTCTTCCCTTAAATGCCACTGCTGGGCTTAGGTAAGTTAGTGTGGAACATAAGACCGTTTGCTCTACTCACTTGAAGACAGAACCGTGTTTAGTTCAGTGGCGATGGAGGATGTTACAGTGCCTGTGATGGACATGATTGTGAATGAGACAACGGTAACTACTCTTTCCCTTTGATTTGAATGCACCGTTAACGCACATAATATTTGTCAGTTCTGGAGTGAAAAATTGGCAAGCTCCAGTGCTGGGATTGTCACATATGGCGTAGACGTCTTCTTGCCTACGATCTACGACCATGGAACTTCGCCTACCGCATACCCACCCTCACGGAGTCAAGGCTACTCGTTCATCGAATTGTTCTACGGTTGGACAGAATCAAAATATGATAGCACAATATTCGACGCTGTCAGCGCAAGCGGCCAGTATATGATAGACTCGCTCACGGCTGCCGGCCAGAACATCGCGGATGTTGCCGTGTACCCGAACCATGCACCTCCTAACACGAGTTTGGAGAGCATGTATGGTGCTAATGTACCTCGTTTGCAATCTATCAAGAGCGCTGTCGATCCAGATAATGTGATGGGATTGGCGGGCGGTTGGAAATTCTAGGACTAATTCGAACACAGATACACATTCGTTTTTACCTATACTAATCTGTGCTGGCCCAGGAATCTTTTACATGTAGTACAGTGTAGTACTCACTAAGATAGGCTTCGAGCAGTTTCGGGTGCTATGCGTGACAAAAGCAATGAATGTATATAGGATGTCCGTAGTGACAAGATATAAAAAAACAGACACAGAAGAGTTATAGTGTATGTAATTCTCGACAAGTTGTGTGTTCCAGAATTACCATTTGTGCAAAATTGAAGGAGGAGATGGCAACACAAGCAAGATGCAAGGTATGCATTCCCACATCAGTAAACTACAAATTTCGTCACAGACATCAACATTTTCGACAGTTCCCACAGTAACCCACAGAGGCACAGCGCTCACAGCAAACTTCTCCCAGGCATCAACATTTTTCGACAGTTCCCCACAGTAACTCACAGAGCGACAGAGCTCACAGGATGTACAGCCCTACTACACATCATAAAATCACACAGAGAGCGCAGCCTCACAGCTAGTGATGGCCAGGTCCGGTCCTGAACCACGGTTTGAACCCGAACCGTTTCGAACCTGACCGAAGTCCGGTTCAAAGTTCGGGAAATAGGGGGAACTGAACCGTCGGTCTGGTCCACGGTTCGAGGACTTGCAGAATTCTCGAACCTGGTTGGAACAGGTTTGAACCGATTATCGAGGGCATCTCGGACTTCGACTTTTTGCCCCGTTCGCCCCAGGGCCCATTCTAACTTGAGTTCATCAACTTGCAAAGTATAGGTGAACTGATATCAACCCTGTGGTACAAGGCTAGCGCACATTAATGTCTAAAAATATGTTTATCGGCCGTGGTGGACTTAGAATTCAGATGTACGACACAGTTTAAGATACCACTGGCGATGCAGACTCTTATCTTTGACCATCTCTCCGCAATGACAAACCTGGACCTAGTTCTTCTACTGGGATATACCGCATGATTTGCAAGACTTCCAGTCCCTCGTTCCTTCATCCGCAACGTCAACACAATCGAAGAGACATTCAACTCCTCTCTTGCATTTTCCGAGCTTTGGGCGCTGAAATCGTCGACCACACAGACTTTCGAAGAACTATTAACATCGAAAGCAGAGCAGTTGGTCGGAACCATAGATTTCAAGATTGACGTCAACAAGTACATATCAGAATTGGTCGAAGTCCCGACAGGCGTGAAGGCGCTCGCTGATTTGATAGAATTCAACAAGACTCGTGCGGATCAAGAACTGCCAGCGCCGTTTTACACAGATCAATCCCAGTATGTCAGCTCGCATCTTCAATGCACGTTAACCAAAGATATATAGATTCATCGAATCGGAAGCTGCACAGGTTGATGACGCCTACTTTGCGGCGCTGGCAAAGGACTTCGACTTGGGGCGCACGAGAGGAATTGACGCTACCCTGGCCCAGTTCAATCTCGATGCCATAATTCTACCAACCGATGCCCTAGCGCCCCTACCTGCAGCAATTGCAGGGTATCCATTGATTTCAGGTTAGTACTTTTCACGGCAATCTTAACGTCCCTTACGCTTTTCAACATTCAGTACCCCTCGGCTTTCAGCCAGATGATGTCGAAGTGCTTCCTGAGATGCCGTCACCACTTCACACTCAAGCCCCGGGACTTCCTTTTGGAATCTCTTTTGTGGGCACCGCGTATAGCGAGTTTTAAACTCATTGGCTATGCGTATGCATTTGAGCAGGCTACCCACGTGAGGCTTAAGAGAAGGGTATATGACGAGTGCACCATACTGGAGAATCGCTCACTCATAAGACTGTGATCGCGCCAGGTTTTGCATATGTGCATTGCCCGTAATTTTCTAACACTATCATCACACAAGTGGTCGTGCAACATGCTTGCTGACCTTGGGTGAGCCCTCACCTACAACAAACACGAATGGCCGCTGTTTAAGCCTAAGAAAATTTTAATACTTTACATGGTCTGGTTCTCGGTTCGAACCCTTGCTGAACCAGAACCGGACCATTGTCAGACCGAACCGATGGTCTGGTCCATGGTTCTGCTTACTGAGAGAACTGAACCATAGGTCCGGTTCTCGGTTCTCTGAATTTGCTAGAGAACCGGACCGAACCGGACTTTTCCATCACTACTCACAGCATTTGTCAGTAAACTACTACTATTAGTATAGCTATACACTAGTACCTTGAGTGCTAGTACTGGTTCAACTCGTACTACCTTAGAATTGAAATTTGAAGTTGCAGCATCCACCAAGGCAAGCGTCACGTGAACAACATTTTATATCCATATTTACTATACTACTAGGCACCACTGCCGCTAAATACAAGCTACTTGATACAACTTGAAAGAAGACACTGGACATTAGTCCAACTGGATGGTTAGCTGACGGCAGGATGCGAATGAGTCTATGATACGAAGGCGTTAGGTAGTGCTGTGTATATGATACTAGGCGCACTTACCACGAAAATTGTGTGGCACTGAGTGGTGAGAAAGACCATGTTTTTTTTGAATGTGATGCGCATATGACCTAGTCCTATATCTGCTGTGTCAAGCTTCTGCTTTGAAATGTTGGACTTGTATTTTGAAAGATTGGTCATGACTTCATGTTCTCGGACAATGCAATCAGCAAGTGTTTTCTCTGCATTAAATATATTGCGTTGGGCCCTTGTGAGGTCCATGATGAGGTTGGCTTCCAAGTTGTCAACATCGTTAATGGTCTGCACACACGTTAACAAACATTGTAAGATTCGGATATCAGTCACCTACTGTTAACCCAATAGCATCGGCTATATCATACAAATCAGCAATACCACCATTGCCAGGGTCACCCAGACAAGTTCGGCTTGATTGCCACTTATTGGAGTATTGTGGGCACATACATGACACAGATGGTACATCACTAGAGATATTTAGATGGATTGGTGCGTCGGACATGAGTGTTTTGAACAAACTAATATGATTTATTGATTCTGAACAGTGCTACACTTACTTCTGAACCTCAGAATCTCACATGCACGTCAATATGTCATTCTAATGCCCTTCGTGCAGCAAAGGTGGTTTCAAGGACCATGTTACTGTTGCTTGTCACATGGGCCAGCCTCGCTCTGGCTGCAGTACATGGCTGCAGAATCTGATATGCTTGGATGATGGACCAAATAATCACATTGAGTCTGGTGGTTTTGGAGATTGGGATGAGATGTTTCAAGGGAGTAGTAATGAGGACCAAGTTTATGAGGGGGCAACACCAACTCGTGACTCGGAAGTTATTGTCGACTCGTATCCTAACTGTGCTCAATCATACAGTAGGGGCCACACGTTCCTCGACTTATTCAATCTGGATGAGAACAGCAAACACCATGTAACAAATCCATACTATCCATTCAGCAGCCAGAAAGACTGGCAAGTTGGGTCATGGCTACTTCACTCAGGACTAAGCATGGGGAAGATAGACAGTTTCCTTTGCTCGAGATGGTGAGTAATAAATTATTTGATTATATACAATTTTTGAAAGTGTCTTGTTCAGATAAAGACCCTTCCGTTGTCATTTTGTTCAGCCAAGGAACTACGCAGTAGAGCAGAAATGTTGCCCAGTGGTCTGCTGTCATATCCTGTATTCTGGACCTATGTCCGATGATGTTCCCATGCCTTCCGGACACACATCCAGACCTCCATACCCTTATCCATGACTCCACACCCTTATCCATGCCTTCAGTCCTCCAGTCCACTATCGGTTTGGATCTGTACACCTTTGTACATCCATATATCCATACCTCCAGACCTCCGCAGCTAGGCCTGCTTCATCTACCCTTGGTCCACTTGGATCCAAGCTCATTCCACCTGGGACTTTACCTTCCTTAGACTATTGGACTATATCCATGATCCATATCCTAGTCCCGTCTTCACCTAGATCTCCAGATCTGCTCATCCGATATCCAGATGCCTCATCCGATATCTCCAGACCTCTGGATCCGACCTATACTCATATCCAAAGCTCAAACCTTAAATCAGCGTCTATCTCCTTATGGTAATCCCCTTGACTCCGGACTTCGGTTATCTGTGTTTCCATCTTGCTTATTGATCCTTGTACTTTGTTCATCTCCAAGTTCATTTACTTATGTTCCGTTCATACTTACCAATCTGTTTCCACATGCTTGTACATAGCATTGGTCTTCAGCTTACTGATCCTCTCAGATCCCTTCCAGTATATAAACCTCTGTACAACTCCTGTAAAGTTTCCTTAGTTCGAATATCATCTTAGATTCTGCTCAACATAGACTTGCTCTCTCTCGCATCTATTCTTGGACTTCGGTCCATCTTAGTATTGCCCTAGGCCGACTTTCTGGTCCTCCAGATTTATCTTCCATCCCCATCCATGCTTAGGGATTGATTCCCTAAGCCGGAGCTTTGCCTCTCCGGCACTTCCTGTCTTTCTGAGACTTCTGTCTACTTCCTGACAACTCCACCTCTACTTAAGTGTAGTCTACCTCTGTCTGTTTCTACTCCGGACCTTGTCTGTTGTAGCCCTCCCTCTCTTGTCCTAGAATCCTGTCCACTCCTCCGGTCCTCCAGACCTTTGGACATTGTAACCTTTGGACGTCATAACCTTCGGATGACGCACCCTTCATATATCCTAACCTTCGGACCTCTGGACGTCCTGTCCTTCAGACCATTCCTCCTATCTTATCCTGCTTTGGACTCTGTCCTTTTCAGCCTATCCTCTATGTGTTTCCATGTAGGGAACTTACCTTGGGAAGTCTCACCTTTGGACCCAATGCAGCGGATGAAACTCTTCTGGAGTTTCCTGTACTCCTCCGGAAGTTTCCTGCGCTCATTCAGAAGTCCTCTGGCATTCAACCAGAGTAGCCAGCCTCCGGAAGTCCTTCAGACTTTGTTGGATTCCATCCGGACTTCATTCTGAAATGAAGGGCACATACTCGGGTAAGGGGCACAGCACATGAGCTGAGGCCAAGCCCTTCGGATCCCATCAACCCTTGAGCTACGGTCTTAACAGAACTACATAGTACAGAGACAAGTTTATATAGTGAATGAGACCGATTTTAGGGCAAGCGTATACAAGTCAGAATGAGTCAGAGATAACGATCAGTCAGAGATAGTCAAGAATAGATCACCTAGCAATGGCTTGATAGTGATCGTGATGTAATACAATGAGTTAAAGATAAGAAAGTCAAGATGAACAAAAAGATAAGTCTAGCGGCGGCGTCATGCGGCTCGTGACGTAATACAAGTAAGGAGAGGAAAATGAATAGAGGCGTACTTGACTGTAACATTACCCTGTTGTTATTGTTGAGATCACCGATTTCAACAATCAAAATTATCATAAGTGTCATAATTGTCACGGTCTCCTGCACATTGAGAGAACATCTTCTTGTCTTCTTCGGTCGAGATTTGTTCTAAGGTGGTGTTAAGACCGTACTCAAGGGGTATTGGATCCGAAGGGCTTTGGCCTCAGCTCGTGCGCTGTGCCCCTTTCCCGAGTATTGCCCCTTATTTCAGAGCACCAAGATATCACGTCTAGAGGGACGGATAAGTATCGTAACGGATCCGGTAAGACTTCCGGATATCAGACGTATAGGGTAACGGCTAATCCGGATTGGATCTGAACTAGAAACTAATGAGTAAGACTGTCCGAAGACAGAGGCAGATGTATAGACTATCGGATTCAATCCTAAGTCTCGGAGTAGACAAGAGTATCGTACTCAAGTCCGGACGGATAGCGGAAGGACTTAGAGTCCAGACAGGATGAGTGCAATCTAAGATGATATTCGAACTGATCTTCTACAGCGCAAGTACAAGGGTTTATATACTACGGATAACTAACGGAATGATCAATAAGCACAGGTATGAGGCTATGTACAAAGTATAAGCAAAGTATACATAAAGTGTATTGGTAAGTCGGAACGGGTAAATCATGAACCGGAAATGAAGTACAAGTTAAAGTGGATCAGTAAGAACAGCGGAAGTAAAGGATAACCGGATTACCGGTGTACAGGAATACCGAAAGGAGATGAACGATAGTTAGAGTTATATGAACAGGAAATGAAATGAGAATTGGATCAGATCTGAGATCCGGATCTTCGGATCTGTAACCGGATATATGGTATATGACAGGCAGAACAGGTACAGTCTCCTTCGTCAATCACTTCCACGCCACCACCAGCTTCTAATAACGAGTCTACCCCCCCTGAAACTTCACCTTCTTGGGACAGCGCTTCAAATGACGACTGCCCATTTAATGTCTACTTCCTTCGACCTACGCCACTAGACAATGGGTCCGTACACCCAAATATGACCTCTGCATTCCCATCAAACACATTTCTAGTAGCCCCACCAAACTCTAAGACTAGCTTGCTCCCTGATGATGAATATATGCCCTCGCTTATGCCCTCTTGCCCTTTTGAGTCCAATCCTGCTCCAGCCTATTCTAGACTCGACGACGCAAGAGTCGAGCATCGCGAGGAGGATGTGAATATGTTCAACCTATCTTCACCCCCACCTGTCTCAAAACAAGGAAGTATCCTTTATCGCGGTCTCCCATGCATGGATGGGAGAACTATTATCACTTTCGAAAAACTAACAAGGCCCGAGGCCGAAGAATACCTTACCACCGAAAATGCTAAGTACAACAACTATCATTCTGTTTATATTCCGAACGTCGTGCATGCGATTGAGTCTTTTTGTTTCTGTCAGGATGAGCTCATTGCAAATGACTGGGACACTCACATGTTCTGAGACGGTTCCTACTCTGGCCACCCTGTGATCCCTGGGGGAATCAAACTCCCTACTGGAGGTCCTCACTCTGGACGAACCTGGAAAGAATGCCTCCGAGAACTCCGAGACCACCGTGCACACACTCGACACCTTATCCATCTCATCGAAACAGTCCTTTCGACTCACATGCTAGTGGAAGCCACCAACTGTGCAAATTATCAAGTGCGACGAATCATTGCACATTCAGGGCGGCTATACTAATAAGATCTATTCTGGCTGCTACAATGGCGTGAATCCTTTCTTTTTGGAGAGCGAGGCTAAGTGCCTCAACTCCTACGCTGCCGTTGCTGAGGCTCACGGAGAACCTGAGTTTGCCTCCAAAATTTTGGATGCTCTACTAATGCCTTTCCCCAACAAAGACACCATCTATGCTCTCATGGATTCTTGACTTCTTGATGTCAGAAACACACGAGATATTTTGCGCTTTGCTCACGAACGAGATCTTGTGCTTGGAATCGGGCACACGGGACTTGTTACTATCGCTACCTCGCCTTTTCGGTCCGAAATGTTCGATGACCTCTTCTCAAAAGAGTGGTATGTCCTTTCAGATATCGACGAAGAGGAAGATGAGGGTCCCACGAAATCGAAGAAGTTCTTTCTCTAGTTATCTAGAGGTGAACATCCGTTTTTCGATACTCTTTTTACCACTTATACCCTTTGTTAACAGTAATCATATATTTTCGATAATTCCTATTCCCGTTTTTCAAGTCTCGACTTTGTTTTTCGATCCAGCGTGTTATTTCCCATCACAGCTCTTATTCGTTCACGCCACAAATCAAATAAATCCAAAAATATGGACCCTCTGAGTCTCGACTCTATTTACTTGTACTTGTATCGCCGTTCTCACCTCGATTTTGTTTCTAGCGTCCGACTTAAATTGTTTGTTTTTGTTTGTTCTCTTTGTTTCTAGTGCAAGTCTCTATTTACAAAACCTACAATGCAGGCTTCTATGTACGTTAGGTATGCTACGGAGAAAAGGTGTAAAAAGTCAAGAAGTGATAGCTTTAGATACGAGTTACCTGTTCTGTAATTCAAGTCTTTTGCAGTCCGAAAATTCGTCTGAATTCCCTAAGTCTAATCGAAACCAAGTTTTAAGTCTAAGTCTCACAGACATACCTGAGAAAGCCTCGAGCACCGAGATACTAGTGTTCCCCCAAGACATGCTTGAAGGGGAGACAATAGCAGAGTGTTATGAGAGGCTTACTAAGTACCCAAACCAAGTTAAAGCACACAATAATGTACCAATACAATCAGATTCTTTAGAAGACTCAGACTACGATTGCAATACCGAAAGCCAGTCTGATGTTCTTATTTCATGTGATCCTACCGATAACCCTGAGACCACTCCAGTACTAACTATGTACAAGAGGGTTGACAAGAAAGTCAAGCCTGTAACAGGTACCTTCCCTCAGGAAGCTCGTGTAGATCGACATTTTCCACACGACCCTCTTCATAACTTAATCCCGATAACCCCACATCCTCCTGAGTTCATTCCTAGTGGATGACTATCCCAAGAATGTATGGATAGCTTAAAAATAAATCCACAAGGATTCCTTTGGCCCGAAGAGGAGAAACTTTTCAAACATATTATGAATCTAAACCAAGACACTCTTGCTGTTGAGGAAACCGATAGGGGTACACTCAAAGAATCCTATTTCACCCCTTATATAATTCCTACTATACCTCATGCCCCCTGGGAATACAAGAACATTCCTATTCCTCCCGGGATACGACAGAAAGTTATTGAACTTCTCAAATCAAAAATCAATGCAGGAGTATATGAACCGAGCCAATCCGCTTACCGCTCTCGATGGTTCTGTGTACTCAAGAAAAATGGTAAACTAAGACTAGTTCACAATCTCCAACCACTCAACAAGATATCTATTCGAGACGCTGGACTGATCCCTATAGTAGATGATTTTGTAGAATCATTTGCTGGAGCACAGTGTTACACCATATTCAATTTATTCTGGGGATTTGATGCACGTAAAATGCACCCAAATAGCAGAGACCTAACAGCTTTCCTAACTCCCTCAGGATTGCTACGATTAACTGCATTACCAATGGGATATACAAACGCACCTGCAGAATTTCAGAAATGCACGAGCTTTGTGCTGCAGGACAAAATTCCCCACGTGGCAAATGTTTTTATAGATGACCTTCTGGTCAAAGGACCGAAGACAATCTACCCTGACAATGAAGGAAATCCCGAAGTCTTAGAAGAAAACTCAGGGATTAGACGATTTATTTGGGAACATGCTAATGATGTTCACTGAATCATGCACTGTATAAACGACGTTGGCGCTACTTTTTCCACCACTAAAATACAGTTATGCCTTCCTGATGTCCTCATAGTTGGACAACGATGCACTCCAGAAGGAAGATTACCCGACACAGAGAAAGTATCTAAGATTTTGAATTGGCCAAATCCCTCAACAGTCAAAGAAGCTCGAGGATTTATGGGACTTTGTGGGACAGTTCATATCTGGATACTAGGATTTTCCGAGCTAGCTAAACCTATTACGCAGCTTTGGAAAAAGGATGCCCCTTTTATTTGGGGAGAGAAACAAGATTATGCATTCGAAACTTTGAAAGAACGTATATGCTCTGCACCAGCAATGAGAAGCATTGACTATACTTCTTCAAATCCCGTTTACCTTTCAGTAGATTCCAGCTTCATAGCTGTAGGAATCATCCTTTCACAAATTGACAATGATGGAAAACGATGTCCAGCTCAATATGGTTCTCTACCAATGGGAGAAGCAGAATCATGCTATTCACAACCTAAGCTGGAACTTTACGGACTTTTCCGAGCATTACGACATTATCGACTCCACATAATTGGAGTACAGAACCTTCACATTGAAGTTGATGCCAAATACATTAAGGGCATGCTTAATGAGCCCGACCTTCAACCTAACGCAACAATTAATAGATGGATTCAAGGAATCCTTCTTTTTGACTTTACACTTCACCACGTACCCGCCACCAGTTTTAAAGGCCCAGATGGCTTATCTAGACACCCTCTAGCCTCAGATGAAGAGATCATTCCTGAAGATGACTCTTGGCTAGATGAAATAGCATTATTTACATCTATCACTTCACCATCCACACTTCCATACAGCTCAACAGAACTACCATCTTCATTCCTGTCAGCTGCTGATCAAGAGCAGACACTAAGAAATATCTACAAATTTCCCACGACCTTAGAAGCTCCAAGCTTTGATAGTACAGCAAAGCGTAGGAAATTCGTTAAACACACAACCAAGTTTTTCATGCAGAAGGGAAGAATGTACAAGTGTCTATTGAACAGACCTCCCTTGCTCGTAATCTTTGACCCAGATAAGCGAATTTCTATACTCACGGGAGCACACAAAGATTTAGGCCACAAAGGTGTACAGTCCACTTTTGAAACAATACGATACCAATTTTTCTGGCCTCACATGTATACCGATGTTAAGCACCATGTACAGTCCTGTCACGAATGTCAGATTTGTACTGTTAAGAAAATGCATATACCAATTACTATCTCTACACCAGCCACAATATTCACAAAGATTTACATTGACATACTCAAGATGCCAGCCGGGAGCAGTTTGAAGCATCTGGTGTTAGCTTGAGATGATCTTTCACGATTTGTAGAAGGTAGAGCATTACGATCCACCTCCGCTAAAGCTATGACCAGGTTCTTCTGGGAAGACTTGTACTGCTGATATGGCGCCATAGGACAGATTGTCACGGATAATGGCTCCGAAGTTAAAGGAGCATTTCAGAAGTTACTTTAGCGAGTGGACATTCCACAGATTCAAATCTCACCCTACAATTGACAAGCTAATGGGGTAGTCGAACGTGGACACTTTAATATCAGAGAAGCAATAGTAAAAAGTTGTGGAAAGCACATCTCACATTGGCCTGAGAAAGTTCCTCAGGCACTCTTCGCAGAAAATATCACCACCAGCCATGCAACTGGATTCTCACCATTCTACCTCCTACACGGAGTACATCCCGTTCTACCTTTTGACCTTAGTGAAGCTACATTCCTTGTTGAAGGATTTCACGCGAATATGAATCCTGTTGATTTCCTCACATTGCGAATACATCAAATCAAAAGAAGACCTGAAGACTTGAGACAAGCTGCAAAGACCTTGAAGAAGGCAAGATTTAAATCCAAGCTTCAGTTTGAACAGAAGTATCACCTCAGGATGCATAAGAAATCATTTGATCCTGGTGATCTAGTTTTAGTCCGCAACACTCAGATCGAGTACGAATTGAGTCGCAAAACAAAACCACGATACTTAGGTCCCTTTGTCATAGAAAGACAAACCAGAGGAGGATCATACATATTAAAAGAAATGAACAGAACTCTATCTAGACACGGTGTAGCTGCCTTTAGATTAATTCCATATATCAGCCAAAGTGATCCTGCCTTGCAAGAAATTTCAGATACCCTTATTGATGCTCAGCACTCCAAGGAAAATTTATCACCATCCAACTCCAATTCTGATTCCCTCTCAGAGGACAAATAACACATAACATTATGAATGGTAAAGACCACATACATCAATTCAGTTTGCAAGACAAGATTTCAGGTATCTTTGATGTCCTTCTGGAGGATTGTAATAGACTCCATGAGGATTTCATTTTTCACGACATAAGTATTCACTATCAACAAATGTTATACTACTGGGATCGTAGATACCAGGAAGTATTACTACAATTATGCCCAACATGCGGAGTATATTTCGAGTTTTTCAGGGTTCTTGAGGAATTTTTTTCACCTTGCAGACCCAGAGAATAGATGGAGAGGAGAGAGACATATTTAATACCATGACAAACACTCAACTGAGGACAGTTGTGATTTCTCATGCCAGGTGGATGTCATGCATGGTATGCAACTCATACCATGACAGATACACAAGAGGTGTGATAAGGAAGGTATAATAGACTCTACTGTATCCTATCACCAAGTTACCCCATCATTTTCCCCTTAGTTATCAGCTAGTATTTTCACTTTCAAACTTCACTTCCATTTTTCCATGTATTTCTATTTTGTTCTATGACATTCCATCTCTTTCTATTTTCCTCAGGCATATTCAGCCAACAGACTTTCTTTTCAGCCACCAAGCATGTTTGTAAGCATGTCATGTGACTGGTAAATATCATGATTTGTAAAGATTGAGCTTGACTCATCATGTTTTGTCATGATTTGTCATGCTTTGTAAGATTTCTAACTGTATTTATAAGCTACTTAGTAAGAAGGCTGATTCAGCACACCAAATGGCATTGTTAGTAAGCACATCCTTACCAATCCATGTGATGACTCATGCCATGATTCATCATGCTTTGTAAACTACACTGTATTTATAATGTAAATTAGTAAACAGGCTGACTCAACACACCAAATGGCATTGTTAGTAAGCACATTCTTACCAATCCATGTGATGATTCATGCTTTGTAATCAGGGCCTCCAAAAGGTATATAAGGAGCTCAATTTTGCCATGTAATAAATGGAGCACTTCCCACCTTCACTCATCTCAAACAGTGTGAGATTAAGTAAGAACCTAAGTACAGGCAAATCATTACCCTCAAAGTAAGACTAAGAAACATTTATTCAAGTTATATACTACCTTACAGGGGTTGATTATATAATCTATCAGCTAATCCAACTAAGTTTAACCCATACTATTTTCCTCTCTCTTTTACAGGAAGGGAGACACGATTCACGCTACACGACTAATGAACATGCTAATCTCTCAGATTTCATACCGTAGACTCATTATACAGAATTTAATTGTTTTAAACTAACCAAGGAACAAGAAAGAAGGTATATTGAAATAAATCCTCCCAAGAACTCACATGTTATCTACCACAAAAACTAGAAAAGTCGTAGACTGTGTACTTAAGGACTGGCAATAAGTTTTATCCTGTATAGTTGTGTTGTCACTATACAAGTGGCGTACATAAAACCCTTAAGTAAGAGGACACCGGATGCACATCTGGACCTCCATACCCTTATCCATGACTCCATACCCTTGTCCATTACTCTAGACCTCCAGCCCACTATCAGTTCGGATCCATACACCTTTGTACATCCATATATCCATACCTCTGGACCTCCACAGCTAAGCCTGCTTCATCCACCCTTGGTCCACTCAGATCCGAGCTCATTCCACCTGGGACTTTACCTTCCCTAGACTACCGGACTATATCCATGATCCATATCCTAGTCCCGTCTTCACCTAGATCTCCAGATCCACTCATCCGATATTTCCAGACCTCCGGATCCAACCTATACTCATTCCCTAAGCCGGACCTTTGCCTTTCTGGCACTTCCTGTCTTTCCAAGACTTCTGTCTACTCCCTGTCAACTCTGTCTCTACTTAAGTGTAGTTCACCTCTGTTTGTTTCTACTTCGGACCTTGTCCATTGTAGCCCTCCTTCTCTTGTCCTAGAATCCTGTCCACTCCTCCAGTCCTCCTGACCTCCGGACATCATAACCGTCAGACATCATAACCTTCGGACGTCGTAGCCTTCAGACATCTTAACCTTCAGACGATGTACCCTTTGTATATCCTAACCTTCGGACCTCCAGACATCCTGTCCTTTGGACCACTCCTCCTATCCTATCCTGCTTTGGACTCTGTCCTTTGCAGCCTATCCTCTATGTGTTTCTATCTAGGGAACTTACCTTGGGAAGTCTCACCTTCGGACCCAATGCAGCGGATGAAACTCCACCGGAGTTTCCTGTACTCCTCCAGAATTTTCCCACGCTCATCCGGAAGTCCTCCGACTAGTGATGTCATGGCTCAGCTGACAACTTTTGTAAAAAATGGGCATTGTGAGCTGAATAAAATTCCTAAATTCATGAATATATTTATGTATATAGATTGGGCCAAAAGCCAGGAGGCATCTATATACATAAATATATTCATGAATTTAGGAATTTTATTCAGCTCACAATGCCCATTTTTTACAAAAGTTGTCAGCTGAGCCATGACATCACTACCTCCGGCACTCAACCAGAGTAGCCAGCCTCCGGAAGTCCTTCGGACTTCGTCGGATTCCATCTGGACTTCATTCTGAAATTAAGGGCACGTACTCAGGTAAGGGGCACAGCGCACGAGCTGAGGCCAAGCCCTTCAGATCCCGTCAACCCTTGAGCTACGGTCTTAACAGAAGTGTCAAAAGCAAGACAGGAGAAAGTCTTCCATCAGAGATCGCACATCCTCAGCCAACAGCATTTATGAGGCATGCCACTTCCTGTAATAGCACAAGCACTCTGAGTGTGGACCTTGGGCGAGGCAGCATGGTGTTGGATTCAGAGAGTAACGGCAACTCGGAGCTCAAGACTGACAAAGCACGCTGTGCGCTTTGTAAGATTTCGGCTATGTAGAAACCCAACCGAAAGCACTAATATTTTACAGTATATAAGAGTAGTCTACAATTCAACTACAGTACGTGTTATCTAAGGGTTCCCTGTACACCTGAGTTGGTCATACTTCGACAGACATGTCTGAAACTTGCGGCAAACTCAACACATGGCACTGGACTTGACTACAGAGGTCATTCACGGTACATTCAACCCGGGAATAGACACATCCGTTACAGCAGTGGCTTCAGAATTCAATGCAGACGGTGCAGGGTCTTCGGAGACACCAAGCAAAGATATGCTCCATGGTAAATGCTCCTCCCTAGCACCGCCTTCATCGGTACCTGGCGCCAGTTCACTTGCGGTAGCTGGTGGTGGATGGGGGAATGTCGGTCGCAAGCTTGGAGGTCATGTGTGAGTGATTTTCTCTTCTCGCCTTTTAGTTTGTTTGGCACATTCATCACCGCTTTTCTCCAATATTTCATCACATTCAAACTAACATCCCATCACAGATTCTCCAAAAGCCAAAACGGGCTTCCAGCCTCCTTTCAGACATCTCCCAATCCACCGTATCAGCATTGTAAGAACATAAGTGGCTCTCGCTGCGAGTTCAAAGGGGTGTGTAGACCACTAGAGCAATGCTGAAATGCTGTAGAGCTAGATTAGCGTTAACGAATGTTATGCGATAAAGAGCGAGATGAGTGCGAGACGATAAACGATGGATATAGCGATACAATTTAGATAATGAGTGCAAGACTGAGACTGGGAGACTGGTATGATTGCCTGCAGTAGTGAGTGTACATGGGCTACTTTTATACTGCAAGACGTTTAAGGGTCAGGTATAACCATGCCGAATCGATTATGTGACGACGGGCGCTGAAGGGAGTGGCATCCGCACCTGACAGGGTAGAGTAGACTGAAAGGGAAGGGGATACGAAACAATTGAGTGAGTGGCGATATAAAAGGATATGGTATTGACAGAGTGACGAGAATTGCATAGCGGGATTGACAGATTCGGAGACGGCGACCTGAGAATGGGGCGACACTGATGAAGAATAATATAAGGGTCGAACGAGTCGGTAGCGACGAAGGATTAGAGACGAAATAGAGGTGACAACCGAACTGCACTGCTGCAGCTGAACCGCACATGTGTTCTCGCGGCTTGCCGCATCGGCAAACGAAGGACAATGTAGAGCGCCGATGGAGGTCCGTGCTGACTGAGGCTGGCAGTGTGCTGATGGTGGTTAAGGTAAGCGTTGAAACGGCCATTTCCGGCGTCAAACGATTGGTAATCCTTACAGCATTAACCCCAGGCCCAGTAGCCACCTCCCCCGCACCAGTTCCAACATCAATACAAACATCAACACCTTCCCTTTTCCCATTCCCCTCATCCCTTCGCACGCCTTCAAGCAGCAGTACCTCCTTACGCGCCCCATCATCAAGCGCGAGCTCTCCACTGACGTGCCCCACGTACCTGCATACTCGCACCCATACTCGTGCCCCTGCCCCATGCACAAACAGTTGGCTGGAAGATGAGGAAGATGATGCGGTGAATGCTGGGAGAGTTATGATGACATTTGTGCTTACACCCACCTCTCCCTCCGCGTCTGCATTTGCGCCAGTACACAGAACGCCCAATTCACTCGTGCCCGCCAAAAAAGAAACAGCGACAACAAGTTTCGATGACGACGACTGGAATTGGTAGCAGTTACCGTTGTCCGCTTTTGACGTTCTCTGGCCATTTTTGGAAGATGAAAATTAGGCTCTGCCTCGGGTGTGTGCGAGGCGTACACGGTACTGTATGTTTATACTATGGTTGTTTGCGCCTCCTTCGTTCGTGCAGACTGGAACGGCAACTAGCTCTGATGACGATGACAGCGGTGGAGGATGAAAAAATGGAGGCGTAAACGGAAGGCATATCGTAAGTATGTTTGTAGATATTCGTTGTATTATTTTTTTGTTCTGTGCGGTATTACTTATGCTCGATGTGTTGTTGCATCATAACAGTCAAAATTGCATGTACAGTCAACGAGTTTACTGGGTTAGAAATTGAGTGATCGGTATCAATGAGTAGTGCTAGATTTTCAACGAGACTTATATGGCGTTCGTGTAGATATAATTGTCACAAGGCGCATGGCGGGGAGTGAGATAATTCACAAGAGCATGAGAGACATGAGAAAAGTAATGAAGGAGGCGGTCTCAGATGACCTCGCCGTCGGAGGGAGTAGTAAACAGACAGGCAAGCGTGAGAGACTGACAGGGATAAGTAAAGATTCTGATGGCAAGCAGGCAACTGCTAGTAGATAGATGTTGTGGCGGACGGTTGGCGCAGGGATGATATAAGTGATATCAGACTTTGTCACGGGCTACTTTTTGTCGAGGGAGGATATACGTAGTTATATTGAACTGAATCGGAATGTACATAGAGGAGTGAGCAGCGGGCGTAGTGTTGGGAGGCAAGGCAACTGGTGGGTCAAAGATGTGGTCTTGCAACTTGCAAGGGGCATCTAATCTCGTAAATGAAATACGTAAGCAGACCCCCTCGACAAATTATGTAAAGATGGGCTCCCCGGGGAGTTCGAATTCGTACCTTGAAATGACGCAAGCTTAGAATTCCGTCCGCCACCGCGTCGGTCCCATGGGAGAAGCACTTTTAGAACTTAGAAGTGCGACCGCCGACATGGCCAGACTCTAATCTCTAATTAATTCCAAACAAAATGATACTCGGCGTCGACGATGAAGCTCGGCCGAGTTGCCAATCAAACCAAAATTGCGAGTGGCCCAGCATCATAACAGTCAAAATGAATTGCATGTATGTACAGTCGACGAGTTGTTGGATTATGGTGCATTTCATTCAGAGGCCGCTTACTTTGTGCAAAATTTCTACGTCCGTCAAAAAAAAAGACCTGACTTATTCCTTCAGTAAAAACACTCCTTTTGACCGTACAAACATTTCCTCTGAAGCGAATTTCATTTACTTGAAAACTGAGGGAGTTGTAAATTTTTGAGAGGTCCAAATTGGCGGGTATGTACCAGAAGACGGTTATACTGCATCGAGAGCATGTGCTACAGTGTCTGGAATACGTATGTGGGACTTGTACTCGCGAGAACTGAATGTCTTGTGGATTTGAGCTTCTGTTGTGCCCGAACCTGACCGGTATGCCTCCATCCACCGGTACATACGATGTTCCCATAAACGGACTGTACTGCGCTGAACAGATGCAATTGCGCCTTGGGCATATTCTCCTTCAGCGTCGCAAACGTGTAATCGCAATTATCACGAAGGTATTTCTTCACTGCACCCCAAAAGAATTCAATAAAATTCAACTCGCAATGAAATTTAGGCAAAAAAATGCATAATTGTCCTGCGGCTTCAATGATTTCTTGAATGAGTGAAAGTCTTCTGCTCGCAGAAGTCAGGCTGACGTTCGAGAATGCGTTTATTGCAACAGTTTTCGCCATTTATTTCGATTTTTTTCTTGGCTAATAGTTTTTTTCGAGGGTCAATTTGGCGGTTAGGCGCCCGTTGCACAAAGTAAGCGGCCTCTAAGTGAAATGCACCATAGAAATTTTGCTCCGAGTGATCGGATGATAGTGACACATCGATGGCATCAGACTTTGTCACGGAGGTCTCAAATCCCGCACTAGTTTCTGATTCGAATCAGCAAGTTGCACTGCCGGTTCGGAGCCTGCCACCGGACTTATCTATTAATTTTTCGAGGGGACAATCGCATTGGACACCAGTTGGCCGTCGTACGTGGTGATGATGTTGAAACATAACTTGAAGGAAGCACCGCTGTCCCTTGGCGAGCGCTAGTGTCAGGCTCAGAGATTAAATTCATCACAGAGTCCAAACCAGTGTCTATAGAAACAATATATGCGAAAGTATACGAGGCCCATCCGTGCTCGTGAAGTAAAAGAGCGGTAGTATAAGTAGTATTGAATGGCGCTAGACGACGGAGCCTGCGCAGGTACCGCACGGTAAGATGATCATATCACCGATGATGCATCTGATGGTCGTAAGAAAGGCAAAGTATGAGTTTATATAAGGCTAGACTGTTGTTGGATTTCAAACGGTAACGAAATCACACCTGGCCCATTGCAAGAAGTCAACTAGTCATCCAGTAGTACTGTCCGTAGAATCGTAAAATTTCGTTTCATAGAGTCAAATGAAGTTCGGCCGAGTTGCCAATCAAACCAAATTTGCTTACGGCGCGAGTAGGATCATGATATCTCCCTGCAGTTAAGTTAAGGAGTAAGTCGAGCACTGGATGTGATCAAACTTACTTTTATACGTATGTCATATATCATAGGCTGAGTCTGAAGTCAGTGCGTTCTGCATGGTATCACTTCTCAATCAAGGAATCATTTCCGCTTCAAGCGTCAATATCGAAGTCAGCTTCAATTGTCATCCCACGTTCCCTCTCAAGTTCTAGTTGTTTTTCGGCTTTTGAGGCACTTCGATATGTCGTATACACTTGCTCATATCTTAAAATTGACCAAACAGCCATGTAGTACGGTACCGCGTATGAGAGGTGTGCCATCTTGAAATAGCAACTGTCACTTACGAAAGCCTTCTCAGGCTGTCGGAGTGTATATGTAGGGGCGGGGCCTTGTCCCGCCGGAGATGCGAAACGTTGAACGTATAATTGATAGTCGCGTAAGTATGTACATAAGGCCTGGCCACGTTCCGGCATCTAATATAGCGTCCCACTAGTACTTAAATAGAGCCATTTGAAAGTTTCCATGGTCAGTTTTCAAATTCTTATTCCGGGACGTAAATCATAATGGTCGCTTTTGCTGACCTTTCACTCTCCTTTCTTACCGGCCTCTCTGGCCTCACCACACGCGATACTTCTTCAGGATCTCCCGATGCAGCCTGTACTACAGGAACTGTCCAAGTTCGAAGCACAGTTTGCGAGCAGATCGCAACGGCAGTCTCGTCGAGCTCCGTAGTGTATTATGCCGGTGCGTACTACTTCAGTCTTTCAGTCAAGTCCTCGGTGGCACTGAGCCCAAATTGTGACAGGCGAGAGTCAATATATCAAGGACAATTATCACTGGTCTGCATCTAGTAATCAGCCCTCTGAATGTTCCTTTGAGCCTGTAACAGCTCAAGACGTTGGAATCGCGGTATGTCCAAGGGGAACAAATTCAGTACTCATCTCCTGATGTGTCTTTCATATTAGCTCCGAATTTTGGGAGAGACGCAGACACCATTTGGAGTGAGTAACAATGACTTTGGTTTCTATTATATTTTAATGACTGACTGTCACGAAGGTTAAAAGTGGAGGACACGCCACGAATGCAGGCTTCTCATCAACACCAGGCGTCGAAATTGCGTTGTATTCCTTTTCAGATGTCGTATACAATTCGACTACACAAACAGCAACTTTGGGCATGGGTTTAATATGGGATGATGTTTATGTTGCACTTGAACCGTATAACATGACTGTCGTAGGGCCGAAAATCACTGGCATTGGAATCGGTGGCATTACCCTGGGAGGAGGTATGGTTTTACTAAGACCCGCGACAGGAATGAAGCTCATTTTGTTGGTTCACTAGGATATTCGTATTTGACTAATCAGTATGGTTTGGGCATTGACAGTGTCGTAGCCTACGAACTTGTTATGCCCAATGGGACAGTGGCTGAGATCACAGATGTCACAAATCCAGATCTGTTCTTTGCGTTGCGGGTGAGTTTCCAGCAGTCTGATCACGTCAACTCTCTTAACTTTCTGCGATATTTCAAGGGGGGATTCAATAACTTTGTGGGTAGCGCCAACTGATCTGTCGACGAACGTACTGACAATAGCAGGGCATCGTGACGACGGTTACTGTGAACACTCATCCTCAGTCGAAAGTCTGGGTAAGGACTGAAAGTCTGGGTAACTGCACGCTGACAATCATCTCATGTGCAGGGTGGACTTGTCTCGTATTCGATGAACGAATGGGCAGCAGCAAGCTCAGCTATTGCCAACTATTCGGCGACAGTTACCGATCCAAAGGCATCCATGTATAACGCCTTTAACTACATAGCTGGAGTGGTGCGTCAACTATCGCTATTCTCCGCTTACTGCTCAGCGAGTGACTTACGTATTGCGTTTGCAGCCAATAATGGCGAATATCCTCTTTTACGATGGTCCAACACCCCCTGCGGGCATATTCGACGAGTTCTTGGCAATTCCTGCTATCGTAGCACTCGTTTCTACCAGACGCTACGTAGATCTCGTTCAGTCTCTTCCCTTAAATGCCACTGCTGGGCTTAGGTAAGTTAGTGTGAAACATAAGACCGTCTGCTCTACTCACTTGAAGACAGAACCGTGTTTAGTTCGGTGGCAATGGTGGATGCTACAGTGCCTGTGATGGACATGATTGTGAATGAGACAACGGTAACTACTCTTTCCCTTTGATTTGGATGCACCGTTAACGCACATAATATTTGTCAGTTCTGGAGCGAAAAATTGGCAAGCTCCAGTGCTGGAATTGTCACATATGGCGTAGACGTCTTCCTGCCTACGCTCTACGACCATGTAGCTTCGCCTACCGCATACCCGCCCTCACGGAGTCAAGGCTACTCGTTCATCGAATTGTTCTACGGTTGGACAGAATCGAAATACGATAGCACAATATTCGACGCTGTCAGCGCAAGCGGCCAGAATATAATAGATTCACTCGTAGCTGACGGTCAGGACGTCGCGAATGTTGCCGTGTACCCGAACCACGCACCTCCTAACACGACTTTGGAGAGAATGTATGGTGATAACGTACCTCGTTTGCAATCCATCAAGAACGCTGTCGATCCGGATAATGTGATGGGATTGACGGGCGGTTGGAAATTCTAGTCCTAATTCGAACACAGATACACATTTGTTTTTACCTACACTCACTTATCTATCCTGACCCGGGAATCTTTTACATACAGTAGTACTCACTATGTACAACTAACAGTCATTACGTTTTTCATTGTGCCAGTATCGGTCAGTAGAAACCAATTATCGTAGGTTGACACTGTCAATACAAGTCACAAAAAGCGATTGCTTTGCCTCTTCATAAATTAGACGCATCGGGTGTGGTGCGACACAATACCACGATACATGCACGAGAGGGAAGAGCGAACTTTGAATATGAGTTTCAGCAAGATACCCTCATGACTGATGCGAGGTGGGACGACAACAACTAAAAAACAATCCGCAACACCTAACTTCACAGGAAACCTCTCCCATTCCACCACTCGAGCCTTGCGTGTCCGTCAGTCGTCCTTGAGATACTTGTGTCCCCGGCACAGCCTCAGGCTGACCTGGTTGCGTTGAACGGCCAGCCTCGTTGCTGTTTGTACGTTGCATAGCTGCTGCCGCTTCAGCGTCAGTCTCAGGGGTGATACCGTATCTCTGTAAATTTGTTAAAGAGAGTCAGGTATTCAGGTATTGGTGTTGTTAAACACTCACATCTTCCTCGCGACAGGGAGCTACTTCAACAGTGCGTATAGAGCTTCCTATAGGAAATGACCTGGAATTCCAACGCCGGTGCGGCAGTTGTATTGATTGTGGTGCATTTGGAGGTCGAGTGTTGAAACGCAGTGAACTGAACAGACTGCGCCAACGAAGGGTAGACCATGGGCTCGCAGGAGGAGCTCCGGGACGAGCCGTGGGGTTGGTATCAGCATCCCAGAAGCTCTTGCCCTGTACCAGTATCAGACTTGCAAGAGCCAAAAAACGACAGATTATACTGACATATTTCGCCGAGCCTCCGAGTCTGTTGTCGGGCTGCTGCCCGGAGACCTGGCTAGCTTGCAAGATCTAACGAGACGAATAAGTAAAGAATCAGAGTGTTCACAAGGGATTGGCGCACAGCGTCTCTCGGTCGAGCTGGACGTCCCTGGTAAAGCAGTGAGAGACAACGCGAAAAGGAATCACAGATAACTTGCCTTGAGCTTTGCATCTGGTTTTGCATTGCCCTCATCCGCACTCTGAACGACAATTAAACCCCACTCAGAAAAGACGCTGATATCACAGACACACTCACATGATCATTGCCTGTATGTTTAAGTGCTGCCTCCAGGCTCCATACATATATCTTCGCATCCAATCCACCACTGACGATATATTTTCCATCAGGGGAAATGACAACAACCCAGACTTCATCGTCGTGCAAGAGCGGGTTTCCGACTGGCTGATTAGTCTTGAGGTCCCAGATGCGAACTGAGTAGTCCCCTGCTGCACTAATAAGATGGCTTTCATCAGGGGAAAAACACAGGCACTGGACGACATCGGTATGACCATGAAAAATAACGAGCTCTCTCCCATCAATCGACCGCCATTTTCGGATGGTGCCATCATACGACGCGGAGAAAATGTGTACGCCGTCCTTGGACCAACACAACGACGTCATCCAACCTTCATGACCTTCGATCACCATGAGCAGTTCGCCGTCCTTTGACCACACGCGGATCAACTTGTCCTCTCCGCTGCTCGCGAATTTGTCCCCTTGTGGAGAGTATTTGAGAGTGTAAAGCATCCCATGGCCGGTCTCTACAGGTGATGCTATTTGTCGGCCAGTATCCGGGTCCCAGCGCCGTATGATGCCGTCGAGCGAACCACTTGCTATGTCCTGGGCATTGGGAGACCAATCAATGCATGTCACCGGATCGCTATGCCCTTCCCACGGGTCACCGACCACGCTGCCTTTCCTGATGTTCCACAGCCGTAGCCTGCCATCTAAGCTTCCAGATACGACCATTGATTCATCTGGAGACATTGCTATTAATTCCGCAGCTCCTCCGTCGCTAGTCCAAGGCCTCCCCACTGGTTCTCCGTCTATTGTCCACTGACGAATTGAACCATCGCCTGACGCACTCAGTATATTGCAACTAGTGCTCAAACAGGTCAGGCTCCGAATGAGTTTGGAATGACCCTCGATCATGCACTCCGGCACTAAGCTCCCTGGTGGGCGTTCTGGCGTCGGTTTCTTCCACAATGTGGTCCCGGTATTATGATTAACAAAGTAGGACCGACCGAATTGTGAGATGTGCCATTCACATCCGGGAATGAGTTGTCCGGGGTGGTCTATGTTTCATCATAAGTATCTCGTTGCCAGTGGCATATTCTTCGCTAACCTAGTCGCACCCCTGGTAAAGGTCGGTTCAATGAAGCTATTCCGAGTGTGTCATCTCGATATGTTATTCTATCATCCAACAACATATACTGATGCCATTGAGGAGGAAGCGTTTCATTCCCGCCTGCTTCTCGTTGAGTAAGGCAAGGCAATAGGTATCAAGATGCGGTTACTCACCTTCCCAAAGTGCATCCTGGCGATATTGTGCACCATAGCGTGGCGGATCCTTCTCCTTCGTCCGATGAGGTGCGCTAACAATCGGTGAGTTCAACATCACTCCCCGTTCTCCACCTCTCCGTTGTGCTGATGTGCTTGACTCGGCCATGACGCTGGCGAAGAAGGTTTTTAAATACCGCTATCTTTACAGACGCGTTGACAGAGCTCGATGATCCGGACAGTGAATTATCGAAGGCGAGGAGAGATGGTAGACGTGGTGATCAAATAAAGAGACCTGCTAAATAGTCAGCTGGGCATGCTGTGTTTCATGCTGTGTTTTCAACCGCGGGTCAATGGCAATTCTATCGATTGCCGTACATTCTTTGACCATTGAATATATTGAGATATCATCCCCGACACTCACTTTAGTGTTTTGTGGATGAATTGGTCAAGGCACCTGTACGCTGAACCGCGGGAAAAATGTCTCAACCGGAGGAAACATTTATGTTAGCTCACACACGCCACACCTAAAAGACACCACCCTGCTCGAAGCGAGTTGAAAAGCTGTTCCAAACAACTCGAATATAGTATAGGTCAGGGAAATGCGGTGGTCCGGGTATCGTGACTGACAAAGATGATGCCGACGCCTGAGTAACTTGCTTATTTACTTGCAGACAAAGCGACAGTTGCGCACCTCCGATTGCAGTCTAGCGAAGAGAAACGCTGGAGATGGGAGAGGTGATCAAGAAGCCTGCCAGGTGATCATCGTCACATACTATAGTACGCGATAGGCGCCCTGCTTACACAAAAAGCGTTCAAGGTCAACGGCTGGATCATGCGCTGAATGGGTGATTATAACGAGCTTGCAGCGTGATCCTTTTTATCAACTAAATCGCTTCATATCGCTCGAATCAGTCGAATATATCCCGATATATTTGACTGGTTCTAGGGACATGATTGACATGAATAGACGGTGGTAGTGTTAAACCCAATGTCATGACCTTGCCCTTGAGGGTCGATATCGCCAAGGTGAGGTACAGAGCGGACTCTATCATATATATAAAACTAAGCGATTTGGTGACAGCACGATGTGAACTCACTGCGTTATGGTAGACACGGTGACGAGGTTGATTGGTACGCTCGCTGGTGATGTATCGAGGGGCTAGAAGATGACGTGGTTGTGATTTGGTTGGCGACTCCTCAATGATGGGACCCACAAAATTGCAACGACGTCACTGAATCCTGTTGTGAGCTTGTTAATACTGGAAACAAAAATGAGAATATAGCCGAGTCGGTTCAATTAGGATCAGCGGATAGCAGAAAAATGTCGGACTCAACATTTATTTCCTTCATAATCCAGATCGCCAAGGCAAGGGGCAAATTCAACCTGCAACACTCCTTAACGCATGGATCAAAGTTTCCATGAGAACTAGAGGGGGAATCTCGGTTTGACGTGAGATTAAAGTGAACATGTAAATGACGATGGGACGATAAGATGTGATGAAGGCTGACGCGCTGACGTGCAAAGAAGTGTAACGAGTTATAGGATGATAGAGTAGAAGGTGATTTAATGTAGGTTTGACTCACACCAGCCTAGTTCCCTAACTCGATTCCAAGACGGTATTGATCGATGCAAGTCTGCCGGTCTCCTCGTCTCCGGAACAGCCAGTTAATGCTTGCAAACATAGTCCGTTGTAGAGAACTCAACTGCCAGGCCTGGGAGTCGGAATAGTGAGAAATCCTTGTAAGTCAACTAACTGGTGCGTTCGACAAACCCATCCTAGATAGCGTGGGAGTCTGAGACAAACAGCTTTCATCGACACCTTCCCTCCCTCCGCATACCCTCAAGCAGCATCACCGCCCTACACAGATCCATACCCGGCGCTTCCGTTTCCTCTTCCTTACGCACACCATCATCAAACGCGAGCTCTCCACGCATGCGCCTCGCGTACTTGCACACTCGCACCCATACTCATGCCCCTGCCCCACGCACAAACGATTGGCTGGAAGATGAGGTAGATGAGGATACGGTGAATGCTGGGAGGGTTATGATGCCATCTGTACTCACGCCTACTTCCCCCTCCGCGTCTCCGTCTGCGTCAGAACACAAAACGCCCGATTCACTCGCACCCACCAAGAAAGAAACAGCGACAACGACGACTGGAATTGGTAGCAGTTACCATTGTCCACTTTTGACGTTCTCTGGCCGTTTTTGAAAGATGAAAATTAAGCTCTGCCTCAGTGTGTGCGAAGCGTATATGGTATTGTATGTTTACACTCCAGATATTTACAACTCCTTCGTTCGTTCAGGCTGGCCAGACGGCAACGAGTTTTGATAACGATGACCGCGGTGAAGGGTAAACATTGGGTGTGGATATACCGTAGACGGGAGATATCTCAAATATATTTATAGATATTCGTTATTCTCTGCGCGCTCGATATGTTGATGATATTAACAGTCGAAATTACATGTACGAGCTTGCTGGGTTAGAAAATTTGCTCTGATCGGTACCGGTATACTACCAAATTGCCAATGAGTAGTGCTTCTAGATTTCCAACCAGACGTTGCCATATGACATTCATATAGATACAATTGTTTGCCGGCACGAGGTGCACGGCGGAGGAGAAAAAGCTCGCGAGCGATGAAAGAGACAGTTTCAGATGACCGCCTGTCTGCCGCGATGTCGGAGGGAGTAATAGACAGGTAGGCAAGCGTCAGAGACTCAGGCTCGCAGGGATAAGGAGATATGAGGATGAAGATGAAGATGACAGGCAGGTTCAACGGACTCGAACGGTAGGTGCCGGGATGATATCAGTGACTCATCAGAAGACTTTGTCACGGAATTCATGAAGGGAGATAATTTCTGTCGAAGAGTGATGCATGTAGCCTGTGAAATAGATCGGATCTCTATGCTTCAGATCTTCAGAAGCCATGCCAGTGTTTCGACTGACAACTGTCGTTTGGGATCCAAATTCAAATCCAACCCCTAAGGCTAAATCTAACGTAAACCTGTCCTAAACAGGACTCGTAGTACCTAAACCCTTACGGCGCGCATCGCCAACACTTGCAGTCTTACACCGCCGCCCATTGTGTTCCTAACGCTCAGCAGGCCTAATCCTTAACATTCCTACACCCTTTCCAATACTATGTATAATGGAACTATGCTAGCTTCTACATAATAAAGTTTAGATGAGCCTGCTGAGGACTTCGAACACAACCTATAAGACGCAATTTCTGGGAACAGAGAATTTGCGGCGCAAGTAGTGAGTGATTAGTACCCTGTTATTGTTTCGAAATACTAATCGCTCTCAAAAGCTCAAGGTACTGATCAACAACTTTACCTGCTCATCGAGCGAGTGATCTGAGTGTTCCTCAATACATCAACGGTTCAACCCCCAAAGAACCCGAAAACAAGGCAAGCACTAATCTACGACTTTACCCGCTCATTTAACTGCTCATTGAGCGCTTGGTTTGGGATTGATTACGGACTCGAAGTCCCAAATGACAACGGCAATGCCATATTTTAGAATGGGGCCCTTATGATGCTATGGTGGCATACATGGCCCGCGATCCGACTAACACGCGTTCCACTTAAATAGAGCAACTTGAAAAATTTCGATGCCCAGCTTCCAACAGTTTATTTGCACGAAGATAGATCATAATGGTCGCATTTGCTGACCTTTCACTCTCCTTTCTTTTCGGCCTCTCTGGCCTCACAGAACCCGATGCCTCTTCAGGATCTCTCGATACCAGAAATGTCCTTCGAAGCACAGTTTGCGAGCAGATCGCAGCAAATGTCTCATCGAGCTCCGTAGTGTATTACAACGGTGCGTACTTCCAGAGACTTCTAGCCAAGTCCTTAGTAGTGGCAGCGAACTCAAATTTATATAGGCTCGAGTCAATATACCAAGGACAATTATCACTGGTCCTCGTCTAGTAGTCAGACCTCTAAGTGTTCCTTTGAGCCCGCAACAACTGAAGACATTGGAATCGCGGTATGTGCGAAGCCAACAAATTCAGCACTCACCTCCTGATGTGTCTCATATCAGCTTCGAATCTTGGGAGAGACGCAGACACAATTTGGAGTGAGTAGCAATGGCTCCTGCTTCCATTATATCTTGATGACATTGACTGTCACGAAGATCAAAAGTGGAGGACACGCCACGAATGCAGGCTTCTCTTCTACCTCAGGCGTCGAAATTGCGATGTATTCCTTTTCAGATATTGTGTACGATTCGTCCACACAAACAGCAACTTTGGGCACGGGTGCAATATGGGATGATGTTTATGTTGCACTCGAAGAGTATAACATGACTGTCGTAGGACCGAAAATCACTGGTATTGGAATCGGAGGCATTGTTTTGGGAGGAGGTATGATTTTACCAAGGCCTACGACGGAAATGAAGCTCATTTTGTTTGTTCACTAGGATATTCGTATTTGACTAATCAGTATGGTTTGGGCATTGACAATGTCGTAGCCTACGAACTTGTTATGCCAAATGGGACAGTGGTTAATATCACAGATTCCACAAATCCTGATCTGTTCTTTGCGTTGCGGGTGAGTTTCCAGCGGTCTAATCACGCCACTATATTGACTTTCTATCATTTCAAGGGGGGATTCAATAACTTTGTGAGTAGCGCCAACTGATCTGTCGACGAACGTACTGACAATAGCAGGGCATCGTGACGACGGTTACCGTGAACACACATCCTCAGTCTCACGTCTGGGTAAGGACTCGAAGTCTGGGTAACTGTACGCTGACAATTAACTCATGTACAGGGCGGACTTATCACGTATGCGGAAGACCAATGGGACGCAGCAAGCGCAGCTATTGCCAACTATTCGGCAAATGTCACCGATCCAAAGGCATCCATATACAACGCATATAACTATGTCTCTGGAGTGGTGCGTCGGCTATCGCCATTCTACGCTTACTGCTCAGCGAGTGACTGACGTGTTGCCTTGCAGGCAGTGATGGCGAACATGCTCTTTTATGATGCTCCAACACGCCCTGAGGGCATATTCGATGAATTCCTGTCTATTGATGCCATCTACGAAGACATTTCTACCAGAACCTACGTAGATCTCATTCAGTCTTTCCCCTTGAATGGTACTTCTGGGCTTAGGTGAGTTGGTGTGGAACACAAGACCGTCTACTCTGCTCACATGAAGACAGATCCGTGTTTAGTTCGATGGCAATGGAGAACGTTACAGTGCCTGTGTTGAACATGATTGTGAATGAGACACTGGTACCCACTCTTTCCTTTTGATCTGGACGCACCGTTAACGCATATAATATTGTTCAAGACCCGGGGCCCAGAATTGGCAGATAACGCCAGTGCTGTATTTGTCACGTATAGCGTGGACGTCTTCTTGCCTACGCTCTACGACCATGTGGATTCGCCGACCGCATACCCACCGTCACGCAGTCAAGGTTACTCATATATCGAAATCTACTGTGGTTGGGAAGATGCGAGCTATGATGACACAGTATTCGACACTGTCGACGCAAGCTCCGAGTATATGACAGAGGTACTCACGGATTATGGCCAGGACATCGCAGATGTTGCTGTCTACCCGAACCACGCACCTCCTGGCACGAGTTTGGAGAAAATGTATGGTAGTAATGTACCTCGTTTGCAAGCCATTAAGAACGATGTCGATCCGGACAATGTGATGGCATTGACGGGCGGTTGGAAATTCTAGTCCTAATTCGTACACAAAAATGTAGATACACGTTCGTTTTTACATATACCCGCTGTCTACAGTAGAATCTTGTACATACTGTACTTACTATGTAAGTACATGCAACAGTTGTTGCGTTTCTTATCGGACGATAACAAGCCAGCATTGGTCAATATAAACCAATTATCGTAAGTTGACACTGTCATTAATATAAGCCACAAAAAGAGATGGCTGCACTTCATAAAATAAAATAATCTGTTGCCATAGACAAGCAAATTACTATGTTCTCAATTTGTCAAACAGTCCATAAAAGTATATGAGAGGAGAAAAAATATTGGGTGATTTCAGAGGACCTCACCGTTCACATCTGCCACAACATAAGATGGGCACAACTAAACTGCAGCACCTCAGAAGCACTTCATAGGAAGATTATCCCGTCCCATCAATTGGACCTTGGGTTTGCTGTCCTTTTTTTTTAAAAAAAAAATCAGGGTTTATTGTCCGTTGGGGCGAAGCCCTATGAAGTAACTGTTAGTAAGTTCTAGTGATGTTCTGGCCCAGTTTTGGCTCAAAGCCCTGGCTTAGGCTCGGCCTGGAGGGGCTTAGGCTCACCAGAATTCGAGCCTGAGCCATGAGCCCAAGCTGGCTGAAAGCTGGGGCTTGGGCCTAAGCAAGCCGCGGCCCACACGCTGAATTTCTGCGATGGCGGAACAAGTGAGTGTGCAGATACAAGTAAGTATATACATAATACATACATATATATAGTCTTTGCTGGTCCCAAGTTGCGTGTCCTGTGTGACGGAAAGTGCAGGCATGCACAAACATTAGCAGAGAAGTAAGGAGCATATGATCAGTTAGTTATAAATATCATCAATCAAAAAATTGAACCTATTGTGCAACTTGAGGCTCTTGCTGCGAGTTCGAAGGGGCGTACAGACCGCTAGTGTGATGCTGATATGCTGTAGAACTAGATTAGCATTTAGCAAATGTTATGCGATAATGATCAAGACGAGTCTGAGATGAATAAATGATTGATATAGCAATGCAGTTTAGATAATAAGTGCAAGACTGAGACCAGGAGACTGGTATGATTGCCTGCAGTAGTGAGTGTACATGGACTACTTTTATACTGTGAAGTGCTAAGGGTCCCTGGGTATGGATAGGCCAAATGATTCGGTGGAAATGCATGCTGAAGGGAGTGGTGTTGCTCCTGACAGGGTAGAGTAGACAGAAAAGAAAGAGAGCACAAAAGGATTGAGTGGTATTGACAGAATGACGAGAGTTGCATAGCGGTTTTGACAGATTCAGGAGCGGCAAACTGATAATGAGGTGACAGAGACAAGATAGGGAGCTGAGGGTTGGCAATGATGAGGCGCTGAAATGGAGGCGAGGTCCATGCTGATTGACTTTGGCAGTGTGCTGATGCACCAGTAGCTGTAGTAATGATGTATCAGTCCTTGTAACTACCAAGAAAAATAGGATACATCAATCCAGTAATTCACCAGTGGCTGTAAGTTAGTGTCTGAGATGTATCATGTGTCTGGGATCCTCCACTGTCACATACATCCTGAAATTCCACCATATTCCCACACATGATATTTTCGCATTTTCCAGCCACACAGTGTGGGAATTACCCCACAACACCAAAAACATCACCCATTTTGGGAATCTCCACAATATCAATTATTCCCACACCCTCCCCACCTCACTGCAGCTTCACTACTACACCACAATAGGTCCCCCTTCATATATAAGTAGTAGTTGGTATATATATGCATGACATAATATAATAGACCGCTTTTTTTGGCTCATTTGTGTGCCTGCTCCTCCTCCAGGGGCCATTTAACATATGGTAGGACATAGAACACTTTCGCACTTTTGCCCCTTTGACATTGAAGTGTTCTAGGATAGTCATAACATGTTTTAAAGCATATATGAATATATTCCCATCTTTATTTGACCCTCTGAAGTGCCCTACATCAATAGGTCTAGTGTATGTATGGGAAAACACAAAATAGGTTCGCATTTTTTGGTTTCTAGCTATATACAATTAGAAAAATTGTCCCCAACATCTATTTAATAGTAGGAAAATGTATCAGGAGCTCAGGACCACAGAGAAAGATCTTGTTGTGTAGTGCATCCCTCCCCTCCTAGTGGTTTACCCCCTGTGAATTTTTTTCCTATAGGACCAGACCTTAATTGAGGTAGGGAGTCTATTTCCATGTATATTTGGAGCAGATGTATCATATAGCTAGCCAAGGACACACATGGGGATCCTGCTACAGCAACAAAAACATAGACAATCGCATTTTTGACATTTTTGATGTTTTTCAGTATTTTACCCTGCACCTATGATGCAACCTGTTCATATATCATTAGAATATTATATATACTTACTTTTATGATGAAGATCAGTTCAAAATAGGTTGTAGGTTTGAGATACTGCACATGCTTGCCATTTCTACTGATAAGGGGTCAATACCTTCAAAACATCGAAATTTAATAATCAGAAACTTGGAGTACATTTCAAATATATTCAATATCATATGTATAAATTTACAGAACAATCCAACAAGAATTGAGTGCAGAGGAAGTAAAATAGATAAGACATTGAGTGTGGGAAACTTCAAAGACCCAAAACATCGAAAATGGTCAGTTAAGTAGTAGTCAGACTTTAATCCTAGGTCAACACACATTTACACTACATCCCTTCCACCCATCCTCTACCCTCAGGGCAATATGTAGTATAGGTTCCTTAGGTAGTTTACTATCTATCCTACATAATTTTACTGAAATCTTCGACCTGTATCAGCTATAAATGTAACTTTGTGTCAAAAAATGACAATTGTCACTTTTTACACATATGTTCTTTTGCCTGTCATTCAGTCAATCATTCATGGATCTTTCTAAAATTTTAATCATATCATGAGCGACATATATGAGAGATATCCCAGGTCTCTGATCACTTATCACAGGCTTTGCTATCATATAGGCATCTAATCAATTTAAAAGGCCTCTTTACATTATATCTAAAATTTCCGCCCTATATCTAGCTGATCCTTAACATGAAACACATATTTGAATGTACTACTGATTATATATGAACATGTCTGACCAGATGTGCAAGGGTAAGATACTAAAAAACATCAAAAATGTCAAAAATGTCAAAAATGCGATTGTCTATGCCTATTGATGTAGGGCACTTTAGAGGGTCAAATAAAGATGGGAATATATTCATATATGCTTTAAAACATGTTATGACTATCCTAGAACACCTCAATGTCAAAGGGGCAAAAGTGCGAAAGTGTTCTATGTCCTACCATATGTTAAATGGCCCCTGGAGGAGGAGCAGGCACACAAATGAGCCAAAAAAAGCGGTCTATTATATTATGTCATGCATATATATACCAACTACTACTTATATATGAAGGGGGACCTATTGTGGTGTAGTAGTGAAGCTGCAGTGAGGTGGGGAGGGTGTGGGAATAATTGATATTGTGGAGATTCCCAAAATGGGTGATGTTTTTGGTGTTGTGGGGTAATTCCCACACTGTGTGGCTGGAAAATGCGAAAATATCATGTGTGGGAATATGGTGGAATTTCAGGATGTATGTGACAGTGGAGGATCCCAGATACATGATACATCTCAGACACTAGCTTACAGCCACTGGTGAATTACTGGATTGATGTATCCCATTTTTCTTGGTAGTTACAGTACTTTGGATGTATCAATATGACTATATGGACTGGCTGATGGTGGTAGAGGTAAGCGTCAAAATGGTGTTAAACAGTTTGTAATCACTACAAAGGGAATGGATAGTAAAATCATTGTCCACGCCCTCGTTGTTAGCCTGACTCTGACATCCTCAGCAAGCTGCTGGCTTTGGCTTTGCAAAATTGAAGCCCAGGCCCAAGCCTTGGGCATGCCATGACCTGGGCCTGGGCCTGGCTCGGCTCATTTAGGCCTGGCTTGGGCTGGCCCAGGGTTTGAAGCTGGGCCAGAACATCACTAACCATAGCTAACTAGAGACATGGTTATACCAGCCCATAGTGTCATTTTAATGCATGAAGTAATTACAGCTGTAAGACACTTGTAATGCATCAACAGTTACTGCCGCTTATCCTCCCTTTTTAGAAATCTTCAAGGGTCCCTAATGCATCAGTAATGCATTAGCACTCAAGGTAATGCATTAGTCCCCAGTTGCCTAATTCAGCTGCCCTGGCCATTAAAAAGTGGGTGGGTACCTTATGGGCCTCCTGTAGTACCTTCCCCTTGCGCTCGGACCCTTTGGATGTAGGGTAGTGGGCCTTCCTGTACCTGACTACCTTCAGTGTTCCTTTCCCTTCCTGTTGCGTGGCTGTGTTGGCTGGTGATGAGCATGTGTACCCCATAGCAGCATTTCCTGAGCATCCAAAATTTTGTGAAGTCCATAGAGTTCAATAGCAGCATTTCCTGAATGTCCAAAATTTCATTAAGTCCAAGCTTGTAGTGGCAAATCTATAATCATTGTAGCTTAGCAAGATCCAGCAGCATTCTTGTTCGCATGTAGTATAGCACAACCAATATATTAGAATGGAATTGATGGATTCGGGGACAGGTTTGAGTGTTAAGCAATATATATGACTAACAGTAAGACAGATGGCATGGTGCGGTACTTCCAATTGAAGTATGCATCCTATCAATAAACAAGATGTTAGGTGCTATGTACAATCAACAGTAAGACAGCTGACACTTGCAATTATGTGACCTTCAATTTTCTGAATGAGAACTCAATGATGGCAAATGACAAAAATTCAAAGACACTAACTTTTTAGGTGAATTACCAGTGTTCTCAGCATTGCGCTTGCTGCCACATTTTGATGTAGCATTTGCGCCTCCACTCACTTGACCAGACCGCTGAGGAGTATCACCAATGACATTGTCCAATTCACAGCAATTGAAAGGGACTGATCAGCATGCCCTACCAGTATGCTGAGCACTAGGCTGCTCATCTTCAACATGGTGAGCACAAGGTTCAGAGGCAGCTGCCTTCTGAGATGCAGGGGGAGCAGGAGGTGTAGGCATTTGAGTATGAGTAAGAGCTTTGATTGCCACAGGAGGCTGAGACCCATGGAGCATTGTGTCTGGCTAAAAAACAAGGGGAGTAGGAGGTGTGGGCTAGACAAATGGAGGAACTGGAACCTCACGCTCTACAGGAGGTAGAAAAGGCAAATGTGAACTAGCGCCCTCTGAATCCATGCTAGGCATCTCCAGAAGAGAGAGCATCACAGCCTTATAATCCGCAAGTTGGAGACCATTGTAGTCGATGTTGTAATCCAATGGCTTGGATGCCTACATATGCAAGTCATGTGTATGTAAGCTTAAGTCCTGCATAGTAATGCATTAACTTCTCATAAATGTGATGCATTAGCCTTAAGCTTACCTGACTAAACTCATCCATGGAAGAGAATAAGTTCAACTCTATGTGTAATGCATTATACTTGTCTTGGGATGCATTACACTTGTTTGGAGTCAACTGATAAAGTATGTTCTACTCCTCTATTCCAGCAGTGGTACTTTTGCCAGTGCAATCCTCATCTGCCTTAGTATCCAAACCCTCACTTGCCTCAACATCTCTGTTATGGTTGCAGTTGGTAGCTGGGAGAGAGTCCTCATGTTCTAAACATTAAGTTTAGCATTAGTGAGTGTTATGAACTCAGATAGAGCCATTTCAAATAAAGGAATAAAATGATCTGAGTTGACTAAGGACAAGCCTTATCAAGTTCTATGCCTCCCTCAGGAGCGATCATCTAGACTCCCACAGGATCTAGAGTTCTAGGGATACATACTAGCCTCCTTCCCAAGGACCTAGAGTTCAAGTTATTGAAGAGAACCGAGTAGATTCAAGTTAGGGAAAATACAGTTGATAACTAGGGTTTATATATATAATAGGAATGTGCACAGACCAGTCTGGACAAAGGGTAAAAGGTAGTACAAGCAACCAAGAAAGGAAGATTCATGAGAAAAGTAATGAGTCAAAGATAAGGGCAGTGAAACATGAGAAAGCATCGAGGTGAAAAGGAAGCAGAAGAAGCATAACCATGAGATGTCCTTAGTAAGTGTGGGAAAGAATAGGGTGGCTGTAACAGTGAGCAAACAATTTCCCATGCCAGTCACTTACTGATGGTGCTGTCCACAAAACTCGCAAACACCTTAAGAACCTCACTGTACATCACATATGAGTCTGCAAACTGGCCACCAGCAGCACATCCACCAAGGTGTATATAAGTGTCAGAATTATCTCATTACTGATTGATTATAGATAGATACTTGAAGAATTGCATATTACCCCCAGCTTCTGGATTATGGCCACCCATGAGGACAGAGAACTTCCATCCACCAGTCATATGACTCAGGTGTTGAAAGATATGATCTAACATCACCAGAAGCTCATGGGTTGCCCTGTGCAACAGTGAATTTTGCTGAACAAAATGTAAGGATGTACTTAATCTTTGTATCATTGTCCACCCCTTCGCTTGCCTCAGCGGCCTTTTGGGCTTTTTTGAACTTCTTTTGCAACTTTTGGTGCTCCTTCTTAAGGCTCTGTACGGACAGCGAAACAAAAAGAAAAAGAAAAAGAAAAAAGAAAATCGGCGGTCATGTGACACTATCACATGACCACCTGGGAAATCCCAGGTACATATTAGATATCAAAGCGCACATAGCGCTTATCGATGGACACGATGGAATCCGACGCAGGATCTGCAGGATCTGGACAGTCCCTCCGCTCCCAAGGCTCTGTAGACACCCCAGAGATCACACAAACTTCCAATGCCAATCCCTCTAACCGTTGGCAAGAATTTGAAGAGATTGCTTTACTTGAACATCTTACTGCTGAGCTTTCTACCTCTGGTGACGGTTTGAACTTCCCCAAGCATGTGTGGAAAAGCGCATCCGAGTTTGTAAATTCAGTCCCTGCTCCCTCTGGGTCCAAGTCGCGCTCCAACAAACTACCTGGGTCCTGCAAGAGCAAATGGGTGCACATCAAGGGCGCATATACCCAAGTTCAGTTCATCAAGAGCACTTCTGGTCTTACATGGAGTGACGCAGATGGAGTAGGGGTGTCACCTGAGAACCAGAGTGTATGGAATGAACTTGTGAGGGTGAGTATACTGTGCTCTACTTGTGATCAGTCTTAATTTTTTTTTTTCAAAGAGCCGCCCTGGAGCAAGGCCCTTTGCCAACAAAGGCTTCATTCACTTTGCCGCCGTCGATGAAATGATGTGCAACAAAAAGGGGAAGAACAAAGCCAAAGGGGCGTTCGTTCTTCGCAGAAAGAAGGCACCCACCTCCAGCTCTTCTATGCTTCCTCCACCTGTTCCTTCATCCAGTCGTGCCATGCTTCCTGAGACCAGGAACGCACTTGATCTTTCCTCACTATCTACCTCTGCGGATAATATACTATTAACCGCCGGTTCCCCTTCCAACAGCTCACCGGTTCCTAGTCCCACCTCTCCCTACTCATTCATAACCTCCACCAACCCCTCTGCATTGACCAGTGCCAGCCGTAGCGGCAATAAGCGCAAATATAGTGCTCTTGGCGCTGGTGCCAGTGACACTTCTCAGAAGAAGCCACGCACTCCATCTGCTAGTGTGCAGGCCCAACAGGACGCTTGGGCATGGTACATGAGGGATTCTGTTCACATTTATGCCGGGGTTCCCTCATGTGGATGGGCAAGTGTGAATGGCCCATACAGCCTGTGAAAGATGAAAGAAATAGAAAGAGTAGTCACTCATGCAGATACGAACACAAGAATACCATGTACAAATTGAGGATCCAAAATGTATGAATGACTGTTGTGATTTCTCTAAACAGTTCACCAAAACCCTAACACCAACATTGTGGACTGCCGGGTCCAGGGGTTCAGGTCTCGGTACTTGGGACTTGGGACTCGGGGCTCAGGACTCACCTGAGCATTTCTAGCCCCGAGCCCCGAGTTCTGGAACCCGAGCTCCAATACCTGGAACTCGGGACTCGGGAGTCCCGGCACCTGGCACCCGGAACTCGGCACTTGGCACTCGGGACTCAGTAGGTGGCACTCAAGATTTCAGATTGGAAGTGATACATATGAATCACATTTGTTTATTTCTGAAAGGTGAACATATTGGAGATCACCGAGTCCCGAGTCCCAACTCCCGGATGCCGGGTCCAGGGGTTCAGGTCTCGGTACCTGGGACTTGGGACTCGGGGCTCAGGACTCACCTGAGCATTTCTAGCCCCACGCCCCGAGTTCCGGAACCCGAGCTCCAATACCTGGAACTTGGGACTCGGTGATCTCCAAATTTTTCACTGTTCGGAAGTACAAAAATTTGATTCATATGTATCACTTCCAATCTGAAATCTTGGGTGCCACCTACTGAGTCCCGAGTCCCGGGTGCCGGGTGCCTGGAGTCGGGGCTCCCGGAGTCCCGGAGTCCCGGCACCCGGCACCCGGGACTCGGGACTCAGTAGGTGGCACCCAAGATTTCAGATTGGAAGTGATACATATGAATCACATTTGTTTATTTCTGAAAGGTGAACATATTGGAAATCTCCAAGTCCCAATTCCCGACTTCCGGGTGCCGGGACTCAGGGGTCCCGGAAATCCGGAACTCGGGAATCGGGACTTGATAAATCATCAGTCCCAACATGTGGGAATTGGGTATACAGAACTTGGAGCTCAGGACATGGAATGTCACAGGAAAAATGATTTGAGAGTTCCGGATTTCAGGGAATCAGAGTTCCATACACGGAACTCGGAGCTAAGGAGATGGTATGTGGCAGTATGTATGATCATGTGAGTCCCGAGCCCCGAGCCCCGACTTCCGCATTTCTGGAACTCAGAAGATAGTATTTGGCACTACAAATGCTCAGGTGAGTGCCGGGTCCCGAGTTCCGAGCTCCGAGTTCCGGATGTCCGGAACTTCAGATTGTGGAAAGTGGGACTTGGAGCTCAGGACATGGTATTTTGCAGTCAGAGATCCTTTGTGAAGGCCTATGGTATTTTACATCATCCTTTGAATGAACACTACTTTATTCTCACTACAGTCCTTTGGCTCTCTTCAATTTCTCTAGCATGCCAGTGTACATCTTCACCTCTGCCATCTTTGCTTCAATGGCCTCATCTTGCTCCTGCATCAATGAAACCATTCTTTCTCGAATCCATCTGAGTCCCATCAGCGGTGGAGCTGAAGTGTCTGGCAACTTCTCAGGAAGAACCAAACCATCATCCTCAACACCAAACTAGAACACATCAGTCATCACTCAAGGCAATTGAGCTAACATCTTACCACCCAACACTGGAAATGAGAGATACAGGAAGCCATCACCTCATCCCATTGCCATGGTTGATCCGGGATTGTGCCACTTCCCTTCCACCATGGACATTCATAGTTGGAAACAATGTCCGGCAATGGCTTCATCATCAAATGCAAGGAGGTGGGATGAAAAGACGTTATCCGGAACTGTGTTCCAGGCGAGCATGGGATACAACTTGAGGATATGAGCGACCGGAACAGGAACCACCGACACGATGTTCTTGGACGCAGAGTGCTGCAGGAGTGGTGTAACAAAAGACTATTCAAATTCTCAACATTGACCAGCAGTCATCAGGGCAGCAGGGACTCACATTCATCTCCCATTGCACCCCGGCTTTGAAATATGTGATCCGGTCTGAAGGTGGAACGTTGCCAGCAGCCTCCAACTGATATTGAGCGATGCAAGCGCGAATTCGCGATGCAGCCATTTCAAATGTGCAGGAAATGTCTGCAAGGATCAGGTTCATGGGTTTGTACTCATTGCCTGGATTCAGATTGGCGGAGGTGGATGCAGTAGGTCCAGACATGGCAAATGGAGCAGTGTGATGCAGGCAATGAAAGTGAGAGGTGGTCAAGATGTTGAGATAAGAGTCACTGATGGTTAGATAAGAAATTCAAACTCCGACATGGGCTGACCCGGACAATTCCTGGGACTCAATTTTTGTGTGGAAACAGGTGATTCATCAACAAAAACATTTATTCATCTCCGGTCTCTATCGACACGCTCTGCAGGTCTTGAAATGCTGCCTGTGCATCCTGAGCCAGTAATGAATACATTTGAGATTGCCTTCCGGAGTAGCATGCATGACCCGGAAGGCGTTTCTCAAGTGATTCCCGCATCCGGTCACCCCATTGGGTTGCTCTCCAAGAGAAATAGTGGCATGTCCAATCCATCTCCAATTGGACCAATGTCATTTCTTCCTTCCATCGATTCCGTAGTGCCTTCGCCCGAAGCCAATGAACTCGGTAAACTTGAGATGGGTCCCGTCAGCTCGCCGGGGGATATGAGAAGTGGGCCCGAACTCACATTCCTCGTTCCAAGATTGATCCGGACCACCCAGGTCGACCTCCACAGACCAGAACCATGCGAGGGACTCGTTTCTCTGACCTCGGGCATTGGGATCTCCCACCGCAGTGCTGATTTTGAGCTGCTCGCGAAGCAGGGGTTTGAACTTCTGCAGCTGGTCTTGTCCCGGTTCCAGCTTCATCATTTGCTTCCTGGTCTTTGTATATATACTCGCATGGAGGGATACTGCCTGCTGCACTGACGTCACCTGGGACCAAGCTCGGGTTTTCAGGGCTTGGGACTTGGCCTGCCTGACAGCTGTTCGGAACAGGACGGCCTTGTTGCACAAGTGAATCTGGAGATTGTGAAGGGTGTCATTGGCCTGTCCTTCACGAAGCGACATCTCCAGCGGAATCAGATCCTCTGCCATGCAGTGTCTGCATCGATCAACCCTGAGGTTCGATGGCAATGGGATTACAGTGAGCTCGGGAGAATTTGTCCAGGCATCAGATGTCTTGGAGAAATCTGCCGGGTCATCATCCAGATCATCGAGTATGTCTACATTCAAGTCATCGGGATCGTCATCTGCATCAAATCCTTCCCCGAGATGTGTCAGGGCGGACTGGGTGAATCCGTCTATCTGGCCTTGGAGACGATCCCGTTGCCGGGCGATGTCTAATCTCTGGGTCTCAGTGGATCTTTTTCCCATTCTTCGGACCTCGATGAGCAATGCAATCTGAGCCTCTTCGATTGCCAACCCCGTTGATATCCACGTCGCCACAGACCTGCGAGAGGGCGCTGCATTGCGGGCGCTGCCCTCCTCTAATAATCTAAGCTCAATCTCCTTCCTGCTCGGTGCTGAGTGCGATATTCATTCAGACATCTATTGAGACGATGGACGTCGACTCACCCTTCTTGATATTGATCTCATATTCATCCATCGCCTCAGGATCATTGAGTCTGCTTGACTGAGCTCTCCTCTCCCTGGCTGACCATTCAGTCTTCAAATGTGCGGGCGCCGCTTCATCGAGTCTATCGAATGCCTTTCCACTTTCGGTAATGCCATTCATTGCCAGCTTGTATTTACGGCAAAGGGTCCTCTTCATGTGGATCATCTTGCAGAAATTTGAGTCATTCATCTGATAATCAAGACATTCCTGTCGGTGCGGAGATGACATTCCCCGAGCTGCAGGGGAAATCAGATTGAGACGTGCCCATAGGGTCTCCATGATCTCGCCATCGATCCGGCCAATGCCATCGATAAAGTTGGACGTGTATCGGACATAGCAGCTGTCCTGATGTCCATGAACATGCCACAACCCAATTCCGGGAATGATTGTGAGGTCCTGCGTCATTTCCAGAAACTGGCTGGCATCCACCCGAGCCCGAAAGTGTTTGTTGTATTGGCAGTTGATATCATAGAAGGTGACGGCCCTGGAGATGCCTTCCATGTTGTGTCGTGCAGCCTCGCAAAGGGCGTAGTCCATGTTCATTTGTCTGCATGCGATGCATGGTCAACTCGTGAATGAGGAATGGCAGATGTCACTCGCCTTTCGCCTTTTTGAAAATCAACCATGGAGTGAGGGACAAAGCAACCGTGTCGGGCACAGGCAACTCCCCCGATACCGGTGGACTCCAGCTTGTGCCGAGCAGCATTCGCTTGATTGACCGCCCGGTGGTTGTTGCAGCTCGATTTTTCCACCATGTCAGCAGCCTCTGCCAGATGCATTTTATACCTGTTCTTTCCCACCATGAATCCAAGACCATCGGACAGCCAAACTTCATCAAATGGCTTTATGGGATGCAGATGTTCGGCTTTGAAATTTCCGTCCATCACAAATGACCGGGTATATTTCCAGCTGGGAGAGTTCTTATCATCGCTGAGGTCACTTCAGTATTAAACAGCACTCACTCATCAAGCGATTCATCCCCTGCCACCAGTACATTGATACCAGGCTGAGGACATGCCGGGCAAAACAATGCTAGTTCTCCTGTGCTTGGGATGTCAGAACGGTGGCCGAAGCCATGCCATTTCATTGTCTTCAGCTGCCTCCACTGTTGAGCAACCCTCATGAGCTCCCTGTATCGGTCCTTGCAACATGCCTTGTCAATATCATGTCTGGTTGATGGAGGAGGCATAGTATTACCGGAACAAGGTGTGGAAACATGCTGGAGGTCATTCGCCGGAGCTTGCTGTAATAGTTCATTGCTGAGGTGCCGCATTCAAGGTTGTCCAATAGAAAATCATCCAGCACTCTGAATGTGAAGGCAGTCTTCGGCCTGTTGAATGATGCAGGGAAAAATCCATGTTGAAACATCTGAATGTCTGGACTCAACGCATTGGGACAATCGCAGCATCGTATCTCCAGGCGATGTACTCCAGATTTGTCAATGATGACCATGGTGTTTTCTTTCGGCTGGAACTCGGGTCCCGACACAAATGGCAGATCTTCAGGCTCGAGCTGGTCTTTGTGTTCGTCTCCTTCGAACAAATCCCACCTATCTGCGAGGGCCGGACATTGTTTGCCATCATGGCCAAGGTGTATGACGAGTCCCGCCTGAGCGAGACAACTCTGCTCAAAGAATTGTCCATTCCATTGACTGATCCAGTGAAAAGGATTGTGATGATATTGATTCCTGCAACAGCCCGTGCAATAGAGGGGCTCGCCAAGACAATCTTGACATTTGTAGACCCCATCCTGTTCGCAGACGATGCATCTCCTGTCTTCTGGCGGAGCTTCTCGATCCAGGAGGTGATGCAGATATGATTGCTGCCTTGGCAGCCATTGCCTGAGGTAGTCATTCTGACTCTGTATTCTTCAATGCTCAGCCATTGTTCAAATGACACTCCAACATATGACATGAACTCGCCATGGTTTTTGGTAGTTGCAAAGGCATGAATGAGCCTTGGTCTGGCTCGTAAGCATTGTCAGGAAAGTCTTCCCAAGGAGTTGGCGCCCGAACTGGCTGAATGGTCGGTGATTCCGGGGGAGAGCCAGGCATGGACCTGTAGGCATGTCGTCTCGTGCTTGCAAGTGGGACCTTGACCCAAGTCTTCCTACCTTTGCTGCCCCTTGCTTCTACCCTGTGAGATTTTTGCACCGGGGTGCATCTACCTATCCTCATCTTATTCACTGATGCTGCAAGCAAGGCATCAGCTCGTGTATAATGAATTGTTATTGTTATTTCAATGTGATGCAGTGCAGTCCTGTTGGCTCATTACAAATTCATTTCCATTAATGGCTTCGCGTCCCATATAGGTCGATTAACCTACTGTTAGGCTTTGCTCAAAGTTCAACTTCTCTCCATCCACTGATACTTCCACATCGCATATCCTCAGCCCATTCCTCAATCTGATTCACCATGGCAAGGACAGGTCATTCCACCCAGTCTACTTCTGGCCAACATAGGGGACGTCAACCACAGTTGCAGAAGCTCACGGAAAACGAAATTTTGCAGCTCAAGAACTACCTTCCTGAGTGGACTGCAGCCAAAAGGAGCCAGAAGCAAGCAGTTTTCACTGCCATAGCACGGGCTGCCAGGTTGTTTGCTCCCAAGGTGGACCAAAGACAATGGAAAAAGAGGAAGCAGGTGATGCATCCTCGTTGTGTTGAAAAACTGGATTTAACACCATATTCTTCCATCAACTTGCAGATGTATAAGACTTGGCTGTTCAACAACAAGAAAAAGAAGGAAAGGAAGGCCACGATCAAGTATGGGAGGAAATGGACGCCCAGGATGGTGGTCTACCAGCAGAAACGTGAAGAGGTGCTGAAGAGGATCGAGGAGGAGTCCGGGGCGAAGCCAGGAGATCCCGGTATGTTCAAACATTACCAGGCGGCTGTGAAGAGAGTCATATCAGAATTGGATGACGATGAGTTGGAGAAGGCGAAGGAAACCGCGGAAGAGTGGTCCAACAACTGTCCACCTCCGGAAATACAGGCACAAGTCGCTCGTAAGAAGGGACCGGCATATATGGAGCACTTCTCAAACGAGATGTGGAGGCAATGCGGGATGCGAGTTTTCGTGATGTCAGCTTGGAAAAATGAAAAGGGAGAGGTGCTGTTCGGGATGCAAGTAAATTTTATGTGTCACAGGAGATCTTTCGTCTGAATGCATTCATGCAGGCACGATGACAACGAGGCATTAGGAGATGGGGACAGCTTCATGAAGACCAAGGACTGAGAGGACATCGAGCCTGTTTGGCAGGAGTATGCTCAGGAACAGTTCGGTGAGTGTGTGTACTGCGTATACAAGATGTGATGTGTTGACCATCACGATGATAGGTGCTAGGGCACGGGATGGAGGACGACAGCTCAAGGGAGGTCGCAAAAGAATCAGAAAACCAGCTTTCGAACTCGAAACGGACGGGTATGAGATGCCACTCCTGCCGGACATCACGGAAACAAAACTTGAGGAGAAGAAGGCCATAGTGAGGGCTTTTCTCACATCACACTACCGTGAGTCAGTCCTGACAACATCGGAGAATTTGTTGAATTCATGGCCACAGGTATGTGTTCCGGGAAAGACAGGGCGGTCGTGCCATGGAGTGCCATCACACAAGGTCAGGATGACTTTGTGGAAAGAAGGTATCTACCGGAGGATGTCGACTTGAAGGAGCCTTCCAAGCTGCAAAACTGGGACACGACCGCCTTGCTCAATTTCTGGTATGCTCGGCAGGAATCAGGAGAAGGTCCCGCATTCCGGTTCAAAGCATGGAAGAACCAAGATGGCGACATGGTACCATCCATCGTATCCGGACGTTCGCCCTCTCCACAGACTCATAAAGCGAGGAAGTAGCAGAGGGTAACTTTGCGAAGGCCTCGGGATTCATCAACCGAATCTGGAAGTGATGCCAAGAATGACACCCATCATACGGAGGATGATGCGGATGAAGACCTGGATGACGGGAGATCACCACAAAAGACACCCAGAAAAACAGCAGGTCCAGCACCCAAAGTCCCGGATGTCCCACGTGCAATTCAGAAGCCTCGCAGGAGCGATGTCAGTGAGAACAACAGGTGCACTACTGACATCACAAATGGGCGACCGCCTAGCCGGGTTAACTGACGAAGCCACTAGCGAGGTGAATGAGGATGTTGAAATGGAAAAAAGGAACACGTCTCCGGCAGCAAAGAGGAGGCGGGGCAAGAAGGCTGTGGTTGAACCATCCACTAGGACCACCAGGAGTAAGTCGCAAATGCCAGTTGAGAATACACTTGGAGCGACCAGAGCATGGGGACGGAGATAATATACATATACCATACTGCCCCCATGTGTAGCACGCTATCTGCTGTTGTTAATTTGTCAAAGTCCTGCAACGGGACTTCGGTGGTGAACATGTTTCCGTATGTGGGATTAGCAAGCAAGCACTGACATCCCAAGCACCATGTCCGGAGACCCGAATCCCAGGTACCAACTCCCGAGTCACAAGTCACGAGCACCATGTCTGGAGTCCCGAAATATACAGGACATGTCCCTGCCACTCACAGATTGAATAGAGTAATGTGTCTACCATGATAAACTACAGTAATTTACATGTCACTTCAATCCTCATCATATGACTCTATGAGTCTATCTAATACCACCAGCATTTCGGAGGTCGATTGCCTTACCATTTGCATTCTCCGGAGGTCCATATCTGCTCTTCGGAGTTTGTCGGATGTTTCAGCCCATGCCATCCGAAATGGCCTGTCAGCCTCTAGCAGTTGGGCTACAGTAGGGTGAGGAATATGTCCCTGACGCTGTTGGTAATCGCCCAGGCGATCTATAATTGATTGAACTTGCACAGCATCAGCAGGAAAATAAATAAATAACTTTGTGCCACTCACTTTCGGTTTGATCATAAGAACCGATTGGCATGAACTCCTGAATCATGGCACGGAGGTCTTCATTGGTGAGATCCGGCTGAGTCGATTGATGTCCGGGAGTGGTTGCGCGCGCTTGGGAGATCACATGAATAATTAACAAGACAGGGGATGGAGAGACTTACAACTCAGGGGTGCCTCTGACACCACCGGATGAACTGATGGAGGTTCGGGGGTTGATTTGGTTGCTTTTGAAATGCCATCAACAACTGACATGAGATGGGATGAATACACTCACCAGTCATGGGTGAGTCCGGTACCGCCGGAGCATCATCACACTCAATCAAATCATCCTCAGGCCCGAGATACAAGTCCGGGTCATTGAATAAAGCGAGGTCATCCGCCTGAGCAGGAAATGATGGATCTGGAAGTGTTTGATCAATATGCAGAGTGAGATGTTGAATGGTTGAATTGAGAACATACCGGGAATTGCATCCAAGACATCCGGACCTCTTGATGAGCCAGAATCAGAATCCAGCTCTTCATCCGGCCCAAGGTAAACATGATCAAGTGAATCTGACACATGTCCGGTCAATTGAATGAGATGCCACAAGAACACACACCTAGCGACATCCGGGACTCAGATGAGTCATCCACATCCATTGAGGTGCATTCAGTGACCGGAGGGTCATGGAATCTTACTGCAGGCTGAGTGTTCATGATATCTGAGGAACTGATGAACTGATTGATCACTGATAACCTCCCAAATCAGCGCAAGGCCGGCGATTGCCACAAATTGAACCACGACCAAACAAAGACAAACAATCAAAATTTTCAACATCGTCCTTCAAGCATCTGATTTCCTTTGAAACCTCATCCCAGTGATAACAGATTTCAACCTGCTTTCAAGCTTTTTACTTGTTTCATCATAATCAGAATGTCTGCTCCAGTTCAAACCTCATTGGCCGGTCTCAAGGCAGCCACTGCTCAGCTTGTGGACATCATATCCGGGGCTCGGCACATCCCGGCCGGCACAGGCGAGGCCCATCTTGCCCTCACAGCGAAGGCCACCACTCTTGTGGTAAGTAAAATTCCTGCATGTTTCTTGCCATTGGTGTCACCAACATCCGGGTAGGGAGCTATCGTCCGGGACTTTCAGAATGGGCCTTACATGCCTGGCGTTGTGGCCTCCTGCTCCAAGGAGCTGCTGAGGGTGAGGTCCATGACTCCCCGGGTGTGGCCCAACTGGCACAGCATCGGCCACGACGACCCCCGGGTGTCCAAACATGCCTGGCGTTCCAAGGTTCGTGCCTGGGAGGCGTTAGGTGATAATTCTTGTGATCTCCCTGTCATGCCAAATCCCTCCACCGGCCCACTCACTGTCAACCTCCCTTCCCCACCCATCGTTCCATCCCCTTCTGTCCTTCCCTCCCCTCCTGGCCTTCCCGTCCCATGAGTTGCTGCCAGCCCAGTCGCCGGGCCGTCCACTAACACGACCGCCGAGTTCCGGAGCAAAGGAAAAGGTAAAGCAATCGATGGTCCCCTAGTCCCGGAAGTGGGGGGGAGCAGGAAGCGCAAGTCCCCTTTGATTTCGGTTCAGCCCTCCGAACCTCCAAAGTCCGCCATGAAGTCTTGCAAGCGGGTCAAGTCAACTCCCGATGTGAAGTCGAGCCTGGTGGTGGAGTCAGAAGATGATGACGACGCTATTATTAAGGTATGTTGTCTAGTTCATTTTTTTAACTTATCTGAATTTTTTGCAGCCAATTTCGAGTGGAGTTCCGGAGGTCGTCCTTCCCCGGTCCTCCACAATTATTGTAAGGACACCCCATTCACCGCGTTCACCCGGTTCCCCAAAGAAGCAAGCATTTGGCCTTGCATCGGTGAGTCATATTCATTCGTCTGGAACTCAGAAAGATGCTTAGCAGTCCATAGCTCACTGCCGGAGGTCGTCCGGAGGTTCCGGTGAGCACTGAACAGTTGTGCAGAACTCATGTATATCTTTAGAAATTTACAGGAAACCTCCGGCAGTCATCCCGCCCCCGCTAGTAATCCCCCTGCAATTCTTACATTTGATATTACCATTCCTGGCCCAGTGAGTGCTATTTTTAATTCCAGGACATCCATCAACTCATGGATGCCACAGAACAACCCCTGCTATTATTGCTCCAAAGAGGATTGGCCCTGCCAAAGTCGTTTGGACAAGAGGACAAGCACTCCCTGTCTGTCTTGCGTCTGCTGTGCCACCAAGAAGCTCAAATGTCAACCTGCATCCATGGGATCCCCGCCCCCACGGACTCGCGGTGGAGGTAAGTTCACCAGCCATCGAATGCGCTCAAGGACACCTGCCCCCAATGCTCCATCTGCCTCGCAGTCAAGGCCCCGGACTCGTAGTCAGTCTCGTGGCCCATCCCATCATCCGGCCACCCCTGCTCCAGCCACACAAGAGGTCCAGTCATGTGGTCGCAGGAAGACCAACAATGCAAAGAGGGCTGCTACTCCTGCCCCTGCCCCTGCCCCTGCCCCTGCCCCTGCCCCTGCCCCTGCCCCTGCCCCTGCCCCTGCCCCTGCCCCTGCCCCTGCCCCTGCCCCTGCCCCTGCCCCTGCCCTCGCCCCTGCACCTCCTGGTGAGTGACCCGAATTTTTAATGACCATTTGACCCAATTTTATATTTAGCCATTGTGTCCTCGAGCTCCCGAGTGCCTCCGGCAGCACTCGACGTCCCCATGCCGGATCTTCATTCCATGGCCATCGCGATCCGGGATGGTGCAGCTCGCATCGCGCTTTTGGAGACTCGTGTGAGGGAGCAGGATGATAAGATTGACACCCTGCAACGCCTCCATGAGAGCCTCCGGCGTAAAGTCGTCGACCGGCACCCATCATTCCCACTTCCAGACTCTCCTGCCCCTGCAACGTTTTTGCTCGATCAGTCCATCACCCCTTCCATGTCACCACTCCCATCTGCACTTCCCAACCTCATTAACTTGGATATGGGTGTCATGGAACCCTCATCCTTGAAAGTTGAGGATGCATCTGACATGGTTGGTCTCATATTTGAACCAAGCCCAGTTCAGCCTGACAGTCCACAACCGTCCAGCAAAATTGAGGACCCAGATGATCCAGGAAACCTTGTCCCAGAATATAATTCAGTCTCTGAGGAGATGGATGTTGAGGTGAAGGATGAGACTTCTGGTGGGGAGGTTGACATGGCCACATAATTGCATAGTGATAGATGTACATAGATTTATTTTCAATGCATGTTCTCTTTGGTTCAACTGAATGTTTTACCCACTGAGTCCTGAGGTCCGGGAGCCCCGAATCCCGGCAGCCGGAACTCAGGAGTTGAGAGTCTGTATGTGGCACTCAAAATTTCAGATTGGAAGTTATACATATGAATCACATTTGTTCATTTCTGAAAGGTGAACATATTGGAGATCACCGAGTCATGACTCCTGACTCCCAACTCCCGAGTTCCGGCTGCCGGGACTCCGGGTTGCCGGCACCTGGCACTCGGGACTCAGTATGTGGCACTCAAAATTTCAGATTGGAAGTGATACATATCAATCACATTTGGTTATTTCTGAAAGATGAACATATTGGAGATCACCGAGTCATGACTCCTGACTCCCGAGTGCCGGCTGCCGGGACTCCAGGTTGCTGGCACCCGGGAGTCGGGAGTCAGTATGTGGCACTCAAAATTCAAATTGGAAGTGATACATATCAATCACATTTATTTATTTCTGAAAGATGAACATATTGGAGATCACCGAGTCGTGACTTCTGACTCCCGACTCCCGAGTTCCAGCATCCAGCACCCGGGAGTCAGGAGTCATGAGTCGGTGATCTTCAAAATGTTCACCTTTCAGAAATAAACAAATGTGATTGATATGTATCACTTCCAATTTGGATTTTGAGTGCCACATACTGACTCCCGACTCCCGGGTGCCGGCAACCCGGAGTCCCGGCAGCCGGCACTCGGGAGTCGGGAGTCACGACTCGGTGATCTCCAATATGTTCATCTTTCAGAAATAACCAAATGTGATACATGTGAATCACATTTCTTTATTTCTGAAAGGTGAACATTTTGGAGATCACCGAGTCGTGACTCCTGACTCCCGACTCCCGAGTTCCGGCTTCCGGGTCTCCGGGAGTCAGGAGTTGGGAGTTGGGACTCGATAATCTCCAATATGTTCACCTTTCAGAAATAAACAAATGTGATCGATATGTATCACTTCCAATTTGAAATTTTGAATGCCACCTACTGAGTCCCGAGTGCCAGGTGCCAGCAACCTGGAGTCCTGGCAGCCGGAACTCGGCAGTCGGGAGTCACGACTTGGTGATCTCCAATATGTTCATCTTTCAGAAATAAGCAAATGTGCTACATCTGAATCACATTTTTTTATTTCTGAAAGGTGAACATTTTGGAGATTACTGAGTCCCGACTCCCGAGTTCTGGCTTCCGGGACTCCGGGTTGCCGGCACCTGGCACTTGGGCCTCAGTATGTGGCACTCAAAATTTCAGATTGGAAGTGATACATATCGATCACATTTGTTTATTTCTGAAAGGTGAACATATTGGAGATCACCGAGTCCCAACTCCCCACTCGCAGGTGCTGGCAACCTGGAGTCCCGGAAGCCGGAACTCGGGAGTCAGGACTCGGTAATCTCCAAAATGTTCACCTTTCAGAAATAAAAAATGTGATTCATATGTATCACTTCCAATCTGAAATCTTGAGTGTCACATACTGAGTCCCGAGTCCCAGCTCCTGGACCTTGGGACTCGGGCCTCAGGACTTGGCACTTGGTGATCATCATTTCTCATCTTTGAGAAATGCCAACATTTTATGATGTCCAGTCTCACATTGTGAGTCACGAGTCCAGCCCCGAGTGCCAGTGCCGAGTTCCGGCCCTGAATCCCGGCATTGGACTCAGTGCATTCATGACATCATGAGCTTATGCAGTGTTGAGTTTTGGTTTTCAGGACTTGGCATCTGATACACAGCACTCAGGACTCAGAGTTCATTATAGTATTCCCCCACCCCGGCCCACCTGTCTATGTAATCAATATTTTACGGCACCGTCGGCCCATCCATCTATCTGTTATACCCTACCTTGGCCCACCCGTATATGTAATATTCCCCTCCCTCGGCCCACCTGTATATGTGATATTCCCCTCCCTCGGCCCACCCATCTATGTAATAAATATTTTAACCTCCTTCGGACCCACCCGTATATGTAATATTCCCCTACCTCGGCCCACCCATCTATGTAATAAATATTTTACCCCACCTTCGGCCGACCCGTATATGTAATATTCCCCCACCTCGGCCGACCCGTATATGTAATATTCCTCTCCCTTGGCCCACCTGTCTATAATATCCTACTCTGCACATTACCCAGATGGGCCCACCCATCTCCATTGGTGATGATACAACCCCCCCCCCCCCCCCCCCGGCCCATCCGTCAACATCAAGGATATATATATCATTGCCTTGCATGGGCCCACCTGTCTCCATCGGAAATAATATCACTCCCGGCCCATCCGTCATCATCGAGGATATACTTAACATGGGCCCATGGTCCGCTGGCCCGTCTTGTATGGGATATTATGTCTGTCGGGTGGCCCATATAATACGGAATTTGTCACTGAAGGGGCTCAAGCAAATATTTCAACAATGCAAGTGAGTATGTACTTTTTCAGGTTTGTAATGGTGTCTTATACACCTCCTTCTGCTTCTCAGTCAGCTCATCCTCATCATCAACATCAGGATAGTATGCTTTATGGACTGGTCATTGGGTGAAGAATTTCCAGTTGATTTTGGGCCAGAACTGTGTGTAATTTTTCAATGGCATGTAAGTGTGATATTCAGCCAACATTGACATCAGGGTGACTTCTTGCTCAGCTGTAGCCCACATCGGTGGAGCCACTGTGTTGAGGACTGCTGGAATACGTAGTGAGGGGCTCGACTATGAAAACACACCAGACATGTACTTAGATGCAGAACATATAATGCATTACTTGGTATCCATGTACATACTTTGCTGTCAAATAGCTGTCAAATGGAGAATCTCATTGTCAATGTGAACATCTATCTATACAACTCATGAGTATATTCAGCTGCAAGCAGATTCTTTAAGTCCGGAACTTTGTTGTTAGAGTAGTCGTTGTCAGAGTATGTGCAGAACACTTACTAGATGGTATGCATGTCCAAGTAAGCTCTAAGACGTCTGGCAGTGTCAAAGCCATTGCACAAGCGAGCTGCCCTTCTCCTAAAAAATACTTCTGGATCGACTGTGAACCAAGAATGAGCAAATGTTGAAGTAGAATAGAAGCAGGAACTTTACCTCTCAGTGTGTATCCCCACCTAGGTAGACATTGTGCTCAGGCCATCAAGCAAACCATACCTCATAAACAGACTGCAAGAATTTGCTATGGTCATTAATGGGGATCTTGTTGAACCCATCATATAGCTTAGCAAGAAATGTGCATTGAGCAGGAGACATGTACTGTGCCTCGAGTTTTTGAGACATTGAGCAGGAAAGGTGGAAGAGGACACAAATGCTTCTTGCTTAATTATATAACTAGGTTGATAAAGTTAATACATTACAGTTACAAGGACCTGGCAGATACATGTGCTTACAAAGTCTCATACAGTAAGTCCCCCTGCCTGCACCTGTCAGCAAGGTTGGGTATCCCTGACATCCCTGATGTTCTGTAGTTGCACAGTTCCTCAATGGCAGCTATAGTCTTTTTGCACTGAGTAGAAATTGCACAGACCTCCTTGTAAAATCTTGTCATGCCCATCTCTTCGAGCACACTCCCTTCCAGTCCCTGCAGACCAACCTGAACCTCTTCAAGACACGCCAGGACCTCAAGAAGCTTACAGATGGCAGTCTCCTGTGTCTTGATACTATATGTGAGCTGATCACACAGGTCTTCACAGAATTGTCACACTGGTATACCAGTGCAATCCAGTAGTGCAGCTTGAGCGCAATTGAGCTGGCTTTGCAGCGTGAAATGACCAAGGGCAAGAAATTAGTAAAACTTAGTTCATAGTTGTAAGAATACCTTATGCATGCGACAGTTGAATTTTCGAGTGAGCTGTGCTACACATTCTGGTGGTTTGCTTTGATTCTGGTGCAATAACAATCTGAGAGTCACGTGTCTTAGAGGTGGGGCAGACCTTTGTTGTTGCAGTTTTGGTAGTGCACTCAGGCTGGACACTGCCTGCCATCCGATTTGCACGATATCTGTTATTCTTTTCGCAGATGGCCCTCTTGTTCCTATAGATGTGTCAGACTATTGGTACTGAATCCTCCCATGTCCTGCCCATGTCCACCTATCTCCATTGGTGCGTTTTAAGCTTATCTTACCATTACTGAATGAACAGCAGGCATTATTACATGTATTCCCATGGCCGCAGCACTTGCAAGCCTTATTACATATTGACCCGAATACCCTGTGTTTCGCTACTACTCTCGCCTGTGTGATTCTGGACATTCATGCAGTTAGATAAATAGGACTCAAGTTTCATATTATCTCTTACTTCCCTTCTCCAGACATACCTGCTACCATTGTAGGAGTCACCTTAGATAGTCTTGATTGTGCAATTGATCCCCTTTTTGCTTTTCATCTTGGACGTGCCTTAACTGCTCAAAGTGTGCATTCCCTAAGGTTTCTATACCTAGGCCTTGTATAGACTCAGTCCGCTACTGCAAGTCTAGACTCGGCAACATATACCTAGTTTTACCTCGCTATACCTAGTTATACCTAGACTCTCCTTACCTCAGCCTAGCCTTACCTGTTGCCCCATTGGCATCGGACTCCTCTACTCGTATTGGGTATCTTGCATCAGTGTTCATCATCAGTTCCTTGCATTGGTGTTCCTCATTGGTGTCTCACATTGGGTGTGCTGCTGGTATCCTGCATCACATCGGACATCCATGGACTCGGACCTTCGGTTGGTTGGAACATCTCAGGTCTTAGATCTTGACTCCTTCCCTTCTCTTCCCTTGCACTATTAGAAGGAAGTGCTTCAATAGCAGTCCCCTTGGGTTGACACACTGCACTCGCACCCATTAGGATTTAGTATGTTTGTTGGTATAACTAGCTGACTACTATTTCTTTCACCACACTGGGACATCAGAAGTTACTGCCATGGAAACTGTGCCTTGTGAGAAAATCAATGTTTGAAGTGCTCAAGTTGAAATACTGGATGGGCAAGAGATTGGTTCTGATTTTGTGGGCTTGAAATCTGAAACCCAGCTGATGACCTGGCCACCTAATGCAAATTTTTGGTGGTCACATTGAGACTGGAAGTAAGATTCATGAAATACAACATTGATTCAGTGAGGAGTAACATTGGGGATAGTGAGAAAAGAAAGCCTTACTGTGCTAGTGTATCTTTCCCATCAGATACATGTGCCATGCCATTGGCATTATTACCTTCCCCTTTTGATGATGGTTCACTGATCTTCTTTTGCATCATGATGTTACTGATAGCGTCTTTTATCAGTGACCTCCCACCTTTCTTTGTTGTCTTCTTCACCTTCTTTGCTCCTGTGATTTCATCCTCCCTGTTCTTGTCAGCCTCCTGGAGGTCATCTACCTCATCAACTTCCATCATGCTGTCAGTATGAATATCACCACCACCTAATACAGGCTTAGTTGCTTTATGAGCCCTTGGCTTGGGCCGATTGGGAGTCACCTTTTGGTGAGTAATTCCTCTTGTACCTTTTCTATCTTATTTTGCAGGCAAGCCAAGTGTTCCAGTCCCATTTGAACTTGTGCTTCCTTTGCTTCCTTTGATTCTTTGAGGGCAAGGTCATCGGCCTTCTTTTGCATCTTGCCATGCCTCTTGATTTGTGCATCGAGCACTATTTGGCCAGGCTAAGCAGTTGCAGTGGATGGATGGGTGCAATGAGGAGTCACTGTGGTAGACATGGCTGAAGAGATGAGGTTATGAGTCAGGAAGCGAGACAAAGGATGATACTTTTTCTGGAGCAAGAAAAGGTGGGTATGGAAGTTGAAAAACTTGTAAGTCCCCAAAAAGTATGAATTCACACACACTAATTGGACTTTGTTAGTACATAGTACCTCAAACTTACACATTTTTGGCACACATAGATGCAATCATATCATTTTCTTGTATTTTCTAGGATGCCCCAGGGTGCTTGCAGGGACCATAGTGTCCTTCAGATTCCATGCGGTTACCTGCACTATGAATACTACTTCAAGAGTTAGACAGGACACAAAAAGCACTGGAATGCTTCGCACCCAACATTCAAATCAGCTCCAGTTGAAGATGAGCCCAAGGAACCGTACAATAACTTCCCTGCAGATTATGATGACTTCCCCACAGACTCATTTGATGCAGGTCAGGCTCTTGATAAGCCTGACAATCTGGAGACAAAGTTTTGGGGGCCAGGTGATACATTATACCACAACTATCACCCAAAATTAAATGATACATTCCTTGAAGTTCTTCTGGCTAGTTGCAACTAATGCAAGTATTGAATCTAGGTCATCCTTGTGATGCAAAAGGTCAATTTCTTGAAGATGGAGCACCCCCAATGCCACCACCAAGCAAATCACTTGATGACTGGACTCCATACTGGGATTGTATTGAATTTGAGACTGCAGAATTCCTGTACACGTGTAACCAGATGTCTGCTGGGGACATCAATGTCTTATTGGATCTTTGGGCTGCAACCCTCTTGAAACACAATGACAAGCCACCATTTGCAGACTACCATAATTTATACAAAACCATTGACAGTGCATCTGTAGGCAATGTCAAATGGCAATCTTTCCAGGTCAAGTACATGGAGGAGAAACCAGCTTACAATGTACCGCCCTGGATGAATGAATCTCATGATATCTGGTATAGAGACCCCCATGAGGTCATTAGGAACATGTTGGGGAACCTGGACTACACAGCAGAGATGAATTACCAGCCCTACCACGAGTTCTTGATTAACAATGACAAACACCAATGGCAGGACTTCATGTCCAGTGACTGGGCTTGGAACCAAGCGGTATGCTCTCTTTCCTTATTTTATGTAGCTATACAAACTGACAATTTTCTGTAGGATAAGCTTTCTAATGATCCAGATACAATTGGCTCAACCTTTATGCCAGTTATACTCAGAAGTGATAAGACAACAGTTTCAGTGGCAACTGGCGCCAATGATTATTATCCATTGTATGTATCAATTGGGAACATTTGTAACAACATCTAATGTGTGCATTGTGACACTGTTGCCATCATTGGCCTCCTAGCTATGCCAAAAAGTAATTTTTATTCTACTCCTATTGTTCTGCGCTAACTACAGTCAAGCAGCTATGTGTCATATACCATATATCCGGTTACAGATCCGAAGATCTGGATCTCAGATCCGATCCAGATCCGCTGGACACATCCGTCGTCCGGTCCACAGATCCGATCCGATTCTCATTTCATATAACTCTAACTATCGTTCATCTCCTTTCGGTATTCCTGTACACCGGTAATCCGGTTATCCTTACTTCCGCTATTCTTACTGATCCGCTTTAACTTGTACTTCATTTCCGGTTCATGATTTACCCGTTCCGACTTACCAATACACTTTATGTATACTTTGCTTATACTTCGTACATAGCCTCATACCTTTGCTTATTGATCATTCCGTTAGTTATCCGTAGTATATAAACCCTTGTACTTGCGCTGTAGAAGATCAGTTCGAATATCATCTTAGATTGCACTCATCCTGTCTGGACTCTAAGTCCTTCCGCTATCCGTCCAGACTTGAGTACGATACTCTTGTCTACTCTGAGACTTAGGATTGAATCTGATAGTCTATACATCCGCCTCTGTCTTCTACAGTCTTACTCGTTAGTTTCTAGTTCGGATCCAATCCGGATTAGCCGTTACCCTATCCGTCTGATATCCGGAAGTCTTACCAGATCCGTTACGATACTTATCCGTCCCTCCAGACGCGATATCTTGGTGCTCTGAAATAAGGGGCAATACTCGGGAAAGGGGCACAGCGCACGAGCTGAGGCCAAAGCCCTTCGGATCCGATACCCCTTGAGTATGGTCTTAACACTATGAGGGAGCATGCCTCCTGCCCAAAATATTGGAAATATTGCCAGCAACTCTTTTATTCATCCATCTCAAAGATTCTCAACAATTTAAGGCCTGGCATAACTAAACCAGAGGTTGTGCGCTTTGGTGACAGGCACTATTGGCACATTATCTATGGGCTTGGACCATATATTGCAGATTATGAAGAGCAGGTGTTATTAGTGTGTATAGTGTGCTCTTGGTGTCCCAGGTATGTTTCTAGAAGTAATTTCAATGTACCTTCCATCTTACCACTATGAATGCACAGGTGTATGTCACATTGCAAAGATTTGGATTCTGACTCATTGCATTGCAGTTGTGACCACACAGAAGCACTCATTGAAGAACTATCATCTACTGATCTGTGGGATGAGTATGGGATCATCAGTGACCTTGTCATAAGTCATATATTTTCTTATAGAACTGTAGTTGAGATTTAATCCTTCCTAGCCATTTACAAATGATTTTGCTTGAGCTGATATCCATAAACTTATTGCACTGGACCTCCTACATCAATTAATTAAAGGAACCTTCAAGGATCATTTAGTTGAGTAGGTCAGAAAGTATCTGCACCTTGTGCATGGAAAGAAAGGAGCAGGGAAAATCCAAGACAATATAGATCAAAGGTGCGTCCTTTTCTCTGAATTCAATGTTGTAAAGCTCAGGTAAATTAAGAATTGCCTCAGTGGCCTCATTCTCAGGTCTTCAATGTTTTCTGCAAGGTCAAGGATTCAAACAATGGACCAGCGATTATTCTAAAGCCCTGATAAAGGTCAGTTCAATATTATTTCTAGGACATTGCAACTGCCAGACTAACAGCAGTACAGGTTTATCTACCCACCATTGAAGGCTATGTACCAACAGATGTGGTACGCACATTTCATGCGTTCCTTGAATTCTGCTATCTCATATGGCATAATATCATCATGGAATCCATGCTGGTTCAAATTCAGCATGCTCTCGATTGATTCCATCATTACAGGAAGATCTTTGAGTCCACAGGTGTCACACTCAAATTCTCCCTCCCTTGACAACACTCTTGTTCACACTACACCCTCCTTATCCAACTGTTTGGTGCACTGAATGGCCTTTGTTCCTCAATCACAGAGACAAAGCACATCAAAGCCGCCAAGGAACCATGAAGGTGTTTGAGTTGTTACAAAGCCCTTGGCCAAATGCTGGTGACAAACCAGTGCCTTTATGAACTTGCAGCATTGTGCATTGATTTCAAGAGCCATGGGATGTTGAATGGTACTTGTCTATCAGAAACACTTAGGGCCTTAAGTGAGTTTGATAGTGCTATCATGCTGATTGTTTACTCAAAATCTATACTAGAACATATACAGTCAAATAGGGAGCCTGACACCATCTAGCTTGGCCAAGCTAACAAGAATAGCATTGTGCTACTCCCTAACCTTGACATCACTATACAGGGTGACAATGAAGAGGGCAAAGTTATCAACAGCCCAATGCTAGTGCAGGCCCATGTTTGGTTGGCAAAGACACACTGTAAGCCAGCTCATATTTGACCATGAATATTTTATTTAACTTTCAACATTGTGCAGAACACAAATGTGCATGAACTGTACCCGACTTATGTACAGAACTTGCTATCCCTCATCTTTACAACCTCCTCCACTAATTCCTATTTGAACAAGTAAACCCAGATGATGAACGCTCTCCCTCTGATGTCCCACTTGCAAGGTGTCCTCGATTCAATGGAAAAGTACAAGTCTTCAACTCCACATCTTCGACATTCTATGCACCCAGTGACTGCAGTGGGATTGGTGGCATGTGCCGGGAGCACATTCGTTCTTGTCCTCTTTGGAGAAATGAGGCACCATGCTATGATTAGTGGGCCTCAAAGTTAAAATATCAAAGCAACAAAAAAAAAATACATCTAAAACATGACAGCTTCAAGCCGTATTGAAGCTCCGCCATAATTGATAAGATAACGAATACAAAGTACAATCGCGGGGTGATCGATAATGATGAACAATGCCTCATACCTCAGCTCACGAACACATCCTACAAGCACTACATACCAACCAAATAGACTTACAATTTGCTCGCTACCTGGAACTAGCCAAGACTGCAATCAAAGGACTTGATGAGTGGGATAGTAGTAGTAGTTCAAGTTCATCATCCGAGTCTCCAGACTCGGATGATACTAGTAGCATGATGGACGTGTTGTCCATATTGTCCACCTCCTCCATCACCGAGTCACTTTTTTCGATGTTGGCATCCTCTGCGACCGAGATACTAACGATGTCGCATAGTTTCACTGAATTCAGTGACACGATCGAAGCCTTGCATGATGAAGTCAAGAAGAGTCGCGTCCTCTTTGCACGTCCAAAATTGAGCCGTGCACCACAGCTCTATCTGCTGGAGGAGTGGGCGCTGGATCATCCAGAGAAATTTCGCCGTAAACTTTGCATAGATCCCCCCATCTTCGAGCACCTTGTTAATGCAATCATTGCCCACCCAGTGTTCCACAACAACTCCAATAACCCACAGTTACCTATCCCAGTGCAGCTGGCAGTGTTCCTAAATAGCGTGGTGTGAAAGAGAAATAGCGACTAGGCTGCTAGAAACTAGCGCTACTTATCCAAATAGGCACGAGTGTAGTATTCGACCCAAGAGGACTGCTAATGAAGCAACTCCCTACTAATATGCAAGGGGAGCGATAGAGCGAAGGACTTGCTACCTATAGCGACCTAAGACAAAAAAATGATGAGTAGCGCTATAGCGATTAGCGACAAGTGAGTTCCGGCAGAGAAATGTGCGTATAAGTGAGAAGCACTATGCAAGTTGTTTTATGTGATAGCGCTATGCGAACGTCTGACTAGCGACAGCGAGAAGAAATCAAGAGAGTGAGAGCAGAAGTAAGATTTGATAGTGCAAGTGAAATGCCTGATAGTGACTAGATTATAGTGCGACTACCGATAGTGATCCCGACGTTGCAACAGTCAAACTTATAAGGGATCCTTAGTGACACGCACTTAAAGCAAGTCAAGCGACATGCAATCAAAGAGAATGGCAAGAGCGGAATCGATTGCACCAAGACTGAGATATAGCGACTAAGGAGACTCCGACACACCAGCAAAGGTCCGGGGAAGGGAAGTATAGTACTGTATGTGCGACGGGTCATTTTGTCATACTGTGTAAAAGGTCAGGAATGCGTAGGCAAGAATAGTAGCGACACTGGCGAGGGCACGATGTAGCGACAGGTAATAAGACATGCAGTGCTGCGGAACACGAGGATACATGTAATAAGACCTGCAACTGATGAGTAGCGACATTTAAGGAAAAATAATGCACCAGCAGAGGTAGGTGGACATAGGCGGGACATGGGAGGACGGAATACCTAGGCATCGGACTGGGCAGCATGCTATGGGAGAAAAGTGGTTCCAAAGCGGATAGCTTGGGAACTGAATAGCGCTGGTGACTAGCAGCTTACTCTTTTCCTCTGGGTAGGGCAAATTATGCCTATGACACTCATATGTGCCTAGCGCTGGTATGATTGTCACACCGAGCATCGAGATACACTGAACTCATCCACACGGACCTCTGGGGACCTGCCCACACCACCAGCTTGGGAGGCTGTGACTATTATATCAGCTTCACGAACAATTTCACCCATGAGACGAAAATCAAGTTTCTCAAACAAAAGAGCAAGGCACTTATAACTTTCAAACAGTATGAAAGTTGGCTGGGTCAACAGAATCCAGGAGTGCGCTTGGCAAAAGTCCATTCTGATCAGGGAGGCAAATACCTGAGTTGTGAGTTTGACAAATACCTGAAAGACTGGAAGATTGAATGTCAGCTTATCATCCATGACTCGCCCCAGCAAAACAGGGTCACTGAACGACTGAACTGCACTTTGGTAGAGCATGCCCAGGCTATGCTTCTGAGGAGAGACCTTCCAAAGATGCTCTGGGAAGAGGCCATCAGCTATGCTGCATGGCTTAAGAACCATCTCCTGTCCAGAGCCATACCAGGACACACACCTTATGACTTGGTGCATGGAGTAAAGGTCAATCTCTCCCAGGCATGTGAGTTTGGCATGCCTGTCTATGTCCATGTCCTGGAAGGAGGCAAGCTTGAGTCTAGAGCTGAGGAAGCCGTGTTTGTGGGTGTGGGTGCAGAGAGTAAGGGTTACAGAGTATTCTGGCCACTGAAACAGTGTGTATCTGTCGAGAGGAACATGATGTTTGGGCCAATGGAGGTGGTTGTGGGAGAGGATGCCCAGGACAAGGGGGAGTCAATGCCTGTTAATACTAATAACATGCAGATCAAACAGAACACACCTGTAAGTGTCCTGGTCACCTCCCCTCCCCCTTCTACTCCGCCTAGAATGCCACTTCAACTCAAAACACCCCCAGCTCCAAAATGTCCTAGACATGCACCTGGCTACTATGCAGCCCTGAATGAAGGGCAAGTCGCAACCCTGGCAGCTACTGTCAATGAGTACCTAGAGTCAGACCTCACCAATGACCAAAACGAACAAGAGCTTACCACTTGGGAGGAGACTGCCATGGCTGCTGCAGTAGCAGAACCAACCCTCACCCAAGCTCTAAGAGATCCTGACGCAGTAGAATGGCAAGAGGCACTGGACTATGAGATTAGCCAATTGGAGAAGTTGGGTATGTGGGAACTCACAGACTTACCTCCTGGCGCTAACTTGATACCATGTCACTTTGTCTTGGCAACAAAACACGGCCCAGACGGTCAGAAACTGAAGCTGCATGCTCGACTAGTCACTAACAGACAGCATCAGCAGTATGGACTTGATTATTTTGAAACCTTCGCCCCTACCTCCAATATGGCCAGCATCCGAACTATCCTTGCCATGGCCGCTCAGCACAACTGGGAAATCCACCAAGTGGACATAAAGAGTGCCTACCTCTATGTGGAGATCAAGGAGGAGATATATATGAGAGCACCACCTGGGTATCTGAAGAAGGGTGAAGAGAGGAAGGTCTTATGGCTGAAGAGGAGCTTACCCAGCTTGAAGCAGGCTGGCTATGAGTGGGCAGAGGAGCTTGCAGGAGTATTCCGCATTCTCGGTGTCATGCATGGTATGGAGTTCATACCATGACATATATGAATAGCAGTGTAAAAGGAGATGAGTAGAGGAGCGTACAAAGGATATACTTCCTACTTACATAAGCTTTGTTTCTATTTATTTAGTTGTATTTGTAGTTTCTGTCTCTTTCCATTATTTGTTTATGTTTATTCAGCCACTTGATTACATCAGTGAGCCACTCAGATATGTTTGTAAGCATGTCATGTGACTGGTAATATTCTGATTTGTAAGGACTTTCCATGACTCATCATGTTTTGTCATGATTTGTCATGCTTTGTAATGTTTTACTCATGTACTTTAGTAAGCAGCTGATTCAGCACACCAAAAGGCTTGGTTTGTAAGCATAATTTCACCAATCCAGTGATGACTCATTGCTTAGTAAGGATGGATTCTAAAATGTATATAAAGACTCCATTCTCACATAATATATAAGTTTTTCCCCTTCCATTCTTTTCCCAAACCGTGTGGGAACGTGGGAATTTGAAGTCAGGAGTTTTCCCACTTTCTGTCTCAACACTGTGAGATCACGAAGAAAGTGAAGGCCTACAAGTTGCCTTTGAAAACAATTGTATTCTTTTAGTCTAGATTGATTGTATACTATCTTACAGGGATCGCCTATACAATAATCTATCGTTTTACGTATCTGAGACACATTCAGTTCAGAAGAGGTTCATATTACCTACTAGGGTTAAGTTAACCTGACAAAATATACATACTCCTTTACTATCAAGAAGTGATCTAGCAAAGAAGTAATTTATTACCCTTTGGCCACCCACGAACACCACGTTATCAACCGAGAAGTAGAAAATCCATTGACTGTGAACTTGAGGAGCTGGCACCTTAGTCTTAAAGAGTACAATTGTGATAGTTATTGTATTCTGTTCAACATATAAGACCCTCAAGTAAGAAGACATTGGTTTCACTCGTTGTAAAGGCTTGTGCCCCTACAGCCACATATGGCCTATATCACAGCTCAGGACAACTGGGCATCACTGCCAGGCTCGCACCATCATCATATCTACCCATTCCCTATAGAGCGCGCCACTTTCCCACACTAGCCACAGCGTTCCTGCGCGCGTGCCTTGAAGCTTTCTCGCACTTAAGCGCCCTGCATCACTCATCCACTGTCCATCCAGCCCACAGGTATGCATTAGTTCGCTATTTTTACTATTTCATGTACCTTTCATTATTACCTACACTGTATGGCACCATTTCTCATGGCCCAGTAGCTATTACATAGTGCTTTACCTCACTCTGGTTCATCTTGTGTTGAGCTGAGGAGGCATTACACACTACTTCTCTTCCACTACTTCTTAGACACCTACTACCACCCATGTACTACCACTGAGCACCAGTATAGAGCCGCACTTTAGAGCAACAATCATTATCCCACTTCCTATAGCCATTGTCTTGCATTGAGAGCCGCTTCCCTAGCACTTTGCACACTCTGGCGCTTTCCCGTGCTTAGGCACTCCCTTAGGCGCTCATTCGGCATGCTTTGGATCATTTCTCTGCTGCCATCTGCTTCCCCGGGTCAAACAATTTGCATCACACCTCAACCAACACTTAGAGAGAGTATTGCCCTATCTCCCACCAGAGTTAGAGGTTATATTTCTTTCATTGCTCTGCATTGCACCTTAGCAGAGTTGTTGTACCCTCACTGTTGTCATGCATGGTATGGAACTCATACCATGACATTGATAGACAGGAAGTAACCACAGAGAGTACACTAAGGTGTACCTCATTGTATTATTATGATTAGTTCCATTTTGACAGATTTACTTGTATTTATATTTCCAGTATGATAGTTTTCATCTTTCCCCTTTTTCTTTCATTTCTTTTCTGTGGTTTATTCAGCCACCAGTGAACCACCAAGATGTGGTTAGTAAGCATGTCATGTGATAGGCAATATTTTGCTTTGTAAGGATCCTGCATGATTTGTCATGTGGCTTCCATTTGTTTCCATTTGTTTCTATTTGTTTCAGGCTCATTCAGCCACAGAATCCTTCAGTGAGCCACCAGATGTGTTTGTAAGCATGTCATGTGATAGGCAATAATCTGATTTGTAAGGATTTGTCATGATTGGTCATGCTTCGTCTTGCTTCATCATGATTTATCATGCTTTGTAATATTATGAACTTTATTTGTAAACTACTTTGTAAGCAGCTGATTCAGCACTGCCAAATGGCATGGTTAGTAAGCCAGTGACTCACTAATGCTGTGATGAGTCATGCTTAGTAAAATGACCTCCCAAAAAGGTATAAAAGGAGCCCATTCTACACTGAGTAATTATAACTTCCCACTTATACTCTACTCTCATGGGGTAGTTAGTAGAGTTTAAGTGTAGGCCTTTGTCTAGCCTTTGAAGTAAACAGAGACACATGTGCAGATCCTTGCCCAGAGATAAATTATCTGTTATTAACTGGCCACAAATAGTAAGTCCAGGGCAGATAACAAGGATATCAGAGAAAGATTTCCCTCACTCAGTGAGAAGTTGGATTACATATGAGCATGAGAATCAGTCATTACTGTCTGTTAGTATCTGGCATTGAAAAGCCCAGGGAAAACAGCAACTATGCTACAAGTATACATTATTACAAATAAGTTACTACTATCAGTGAATTATTTAGTATACAAGAGTACTAAATAATAACTTCCCACTTTCACTCTTCTCTCAAACCATGAGAGTCCATAAGATTTAAAGTGCAGGCCATGAAGTGCCTTGAAGTAAGATAAACAATTGTATCAGAGATTAGTTGTATACTACCTTACAGGGGTTGCTTATATAACAATCTATTTATATACTACTTGTTGTGTGCTACCTTTCAGGGGCTGAGTATACAACACCAGAACAGCTTTCATACTAGGCTTTACATATTTAAGACAGACTTCATTACTTGTTGTGTACTACTTTACAGGGGTTGAGTATATAACACCAGAACAGCTTTCTAACTAGGCTTCACATATTTTAAGACAGACTCTCTCTTTTTCAGGAAGGGAGACACGAGAACATGACAAAGTTGAGACAGACTTTCATAGGTTGAGACACAACCTACAAGATTGAAACAGATCTTAGTAACAGAACATCAGGGAATCTACCGAGTATTCCACCAGGGAACAACAAGAAGAGGACACATCAGTAAACCCTCCCAAGAAGTCACATGTTATCTACCACAAAAACTAGAAAAGTGATAGACCATGTACTTAAGGACTGGCAAGAAGTCTTATCCTGTATAGTTGTGTTGTCACTATACACGCATTGTACATAAGACCCTTAAGTAGTAAGACACCATTCACAAGTTGACCAAGCTATCTACTTCAAGCATCTAGATGATGAGCACACCATTATAACGGTTTCAGTCGACGATATGGCTGTTACCTCGAAACACCTGTGCCACATTGACGTGTTCAAATGGGAGCTTCAGAAGCACTTCGAAATCATGGATCTCGACAAGCTAAAGTGGCTCCTAGGGTTAAAGGTAGAGCGTGACCGAGCAGGATGCACCATCACCCTTTCCCAAAGAGCCTATGTCGACACCATCCTCCAACACTTCAACCTCTCAGACGCTAAGACAGCTTGGATGCCAATAGAGCCAGAAGCAGTCTTATCAGACACCCAGTCTCCCGCCACTCACGCCCAGCATGAAGCCATGATGCATGTGCCCTACCAGTGTGCTATAGGCTTGTTAATGTACGCAGCCACCAGCACCAGGCCCAACATCGCTTTTTCCATAGTTACCTTGTCCCAGTTCATGCGCAATCCAGGTGCAGCCCATTGGGAAGCGAGCAAGTGTGTGTTTCGCTACCTGAAGTCTACAGCTAACTATGGCATTACCCTAGGAGGAACGGAGGTGGGACTGGAGGCCTATGTAGATGCTGATTGGGCATCACAAGCCCACCATCACTCAATCTCAGGCTATGTTGTATTGCTCAATGGAGGCCCTATCACATGGAGTGCTCATAAGCAACTACTCATTGCATTGTGTACAGCTGAAGCCGAGTACATTGCACTAACTACCATTGGCCAGGAGATACTCTACTTACAGCTACTCATCAAAGAACTGTATGAGCCTCCTACTCTCCCTACCCCCATCTACTGCGACAATCAGGCAGCCATAGCCCTCGCCTCCAATAACAAATTTCACTCCAGAACGAAGCATATCGACCTGTGTTACCATTTTGTCCACACCCATGTCAAAAATGGCACATTCAGCCTTACCTAGGGCTCTGCAGGGGTATGGGTAACCTCTGGGGATCAGGGGTAAGGGTACTTGAGGGTATGGGTTTGGGTTTGGATCTGGAGAGCCCTGTATCCCTGGACAATTGATAGTACCCCTGGGCCTAGGGATAATATATCCCCAAATTTATTACTATAGGAGTGATGGATAGGTATAAAATTTTGAAGTTGTCAACAGTACAATGGTTATTAGGCTGATTGTGATCTTATATTGTGAGCTGGTTACTATTTGAGTAAGACATCAGCAAAATATAATCAAAGGAAACATTCAAGTTAGTTTAGGTGGTTCATAATGCACAAGAGTTACCTGCCCATGGTTTGAGTCTTATCTCTTGTCTCCTATGGCCTGCCATACTTGGCTAAGACTCAAGAGGCACAAATTAAATATGTCTCTTCTAGCCTAGATGGTGACAATACCCCTGGGTTACCCCTGACCAAGGGTCAGGGGTAAGACCCCTCTAGGGGTATGGGTGTGGGTTGGGCTCAGGATACCCAGGGGTTACCCCTGCAGAGCCCTAGCCTTACCTATTGCCCCACAGACGACAATGTCACCGATGACAAAACCAGATGAGTTCGCCCTTGAAAGCGCACTCTGTGCCTTCATTGTGTACATACACACTTCATCACGCTTCGCACTTTTTAACACACTCCATTGCACTTCAATGCGCTTCAACGCGCTTGAGTGCACTTTCACATTGCTGCACACACACTTGGCATGCACACGCTTGAGTGCGCTTCAGAGGCACTCGGGTGTACACGTAATAGCAGAGAGGTTAGGGCTTTCTTAAGCGAGCCTCATGGTATCTTAGCGAGCTCATTCCTATCATATAATGGACCCTTGTCGTGTATTTTTCCCTCAGTCATTCTCTCATCCTTCCTTTGGATAGCGGCCGAGGTATGCACTTACTGTCATTGATGTTTACTTTATATCTGACTATGTAGTAGTGCGGTATACACCGCTTTTACTTAGGTGAATAAAGTCGTTCTCTCATCCTTCCTTTGGATAGCAGCTGAGTGTGGTATACACCGCTTTTACTTAGTTTTGTCAACCAATGCCTTTACCAAAGCCCTTCCTTGACCTCACCTTCAGAAACTGTGTGGCCTCATGAGCTTGGACTGCACTTGAGGGGGAGTGTTGGAGTCCAATGATGATAAGGATGCTTAACAGCGGACTAGGTATGAGCGGACCCAAGCTCCGTTCGGCTGAGAAGCCTTCCCACTATGTTTCAAACTGATGTGTTTATTTTATTCCTATTCCACCTGTAGTTAAAAAGAATGTACCCATCATACGAGCATCTCAGTCCTTTTACCGAGACTGAGATGTGAGCCTTAGTTTTATTCCCCTCGATAACGAGCTAACATATCCATTGGAATACATTCTCTTATAGCTCATCTTCCACGTCGTCACTCGCCTCTACTCGCTAGAACATCTAGTGTCCTGATGAGTCTATCATGTTGCCAACAGATGCTTATGTCTTTAACCTGTGCAATGATATTATGATCCAACGTGATTCCCTTAAATTCGCCATCACACTGCTGTGCTAGCAAAAATGCACCAAAAGACTGTCCAAAGCGAACCATCAAATGCAATACTCATGAGTGAGAATCCGTGTCAAGCCTGACTCTGGTTCTCACTCGTCACGAACATTTGAAGGGTGTAATTATGTGTGTTAAAGCTTCTACATGTCCTGTGGTGACGAAGGGGCAACAAAGAGAGTTTAGTGGACAACCTCATGACTGATGCAAGGTAGGACGACAACAGCTAAAAAACAATCCACAACACCTAACTTCACAGGAAACCTCTCCCATCCCACCACTCAAGCCTTGCGTGTCCGTCGGTCGTCCTTGAGATACGTGTATCCGCGGCGCAGCCTGAGGCTGACATGATTGCATTGAACGGGCAGCCTCGTTGCTGTTTGTACGTTGCATGGCTGCGGACAGAGCAAAACGGGGTTCGCATTCCAGGCTCCATCCACTGCTTCATGGAACTCACGAAAGCTCTAGGTGTACGACATATTTAGCGATCACTCATGTCAGATAACAATGCACCTCACTGGTATGGGTCGGAGCTTTTCATGACCTCTGTCAGGATGGAAAACATGGCAGCATAGATTAACTTTGCCAGGTGACTGGAGATGAGATGTGGCGGAACAAAACGTCCTTGCATATCGATGCTGGTAGACATGATGAAGGAGTCTATCAGAGAGTCAAGAGGACCGTGTAAGTCATGGTTGGTGTTGGTGGTGAAGACGGACAGGACAACGGAATGATAGGCGTCCATAAGCCAAGCTTTGGACGAACCTGGATCGGTACAACACTCCCTCAGTGTCTTAGCACGCTGGATCTGAACGCTGTTCAATACTATGGGATAAGCAGCCTTGTCGTCCGATCAATCTAGATCTGCCGACTCCTCAGGGTCCTCTTCTTCCACAGTTGGATCACCTTCTGGCCATAAGGTATCCTCGTCTACCTCATCAACAAAGTCCATATCCCCCCAGTCCTGAGAGGGAAGCATGCCGTCATCATCTTCGCCATCATCATCTACCTCTTCTTTAGCATCTCCATCCACGATATCCGAGCTACCTACGGTCCCCTCTATAGATGCTGATTGAGAGGATACAGCACGCAAGATCATCATGACCAGCCGATCACAATGGAGCCCATAGGTCTCAACGGAATCTTTTTCCTGTAATATTTGAAATGGGCAGCTTAACATCCCGTTAGCAATTCTTGGTATCGTATGGCTAGCGTAAAATCTGACTATCGAGCCCGCCAGCTGGTAAGAGCATCCAAGAGTGTAGGTTCGATATCTGATGTAGAGGAAATGGTGGAATGATATCTCTTGCCCAACCCCTCAATGCGAGCCAGGTAATGAATGTCCGGTATTTCGACCTTAGAGTTTGACATGGCACGAACTCCAGGCATGGAGTATCCTTCAGTTGCCTGAGCCCATCCAGCAGTGGTCAAAAATGGTGACAGGTCACCAGGATCTGATGTTTTCGACATATCTCCATCTATAAAAGCTCCATCGATGTACTGGGCCAGCAGTGTTGAGTAGAACTTGGCAAAGAGATGGTCTGGGCCGATGCTCTGTAGCATTGCATGTACAACAAAGTACTGTGCCTTGGAAAAGAGAAGCTGCACCAAAACACATTGGTCGTGCTTACTAGCGGTGTGCTCCTTACCAGGATGTGTTCTCTTACTATGGATTAAAATTGTCCCACTAGACGCAGCCACATAAGGGCAATGGTAGCATCGGTAACCTTGTACAGGCTCACGCAGCCAAGGTAGTGGGGGGAGCAGGCGCTGTGGTAGGACTACCTTCAGCTGATGTGGCTGCGCAGCCTGAAGTCTGTCGCGCGCTCGAGTCACTGCGGCGTCAACCAAGGACTGTTTGACGGATGGTGGGAGAAGTGATCTATGGTTGTTAAATACGTGTCCTGTGAGATGATCTGCCCAGACCGCAAACCGACATCGCTCGCAGACAAAAAGCTTGAGGTCAGGTTGAAAGCTTGTCATCAGTGACATCCCTGCCAGCTCCAGAACCTGGACTACGTGGCACAAGGGATCATCACCATCAACCTGCAGGATTGGAATTTCTGTCGATATACCGGAAGAAAAGATGGATGAGCTTGGCAGGGTAGCACGCTGCTGCAGAGCTGGCTCCTGGTTAGATTCAGATCCCTCAGAGTCACCAGGAAGATCCAAATCGTAGGCTCCATATAGGGGGCTACCATCCATCTCGTTGTCACCCGCGCATTGCCGCCGGGATGGAAAGCTGGAGTCGACTCCCATGCCATGTTGCAAACGATGCTCAGATCCAGCCTTAACGTTGCAATGATGCAGCAGTGTTGCCATCGGGGCTGTCGTCAATGTCGGCATCATCGTCATTGCGGTCGTTGTTGTCGCCGCTGACGTCGTTGTCATCGTTGTCAGTAGTGTGGGTGCTGGTGCTGGTGCTGATTCTGGTGCTGGTGCTGGTGCTGGTGCTGGTGCTGGTGTGGTGGTATTGTCCTTAGACCACATCTCCTGGGGTGCATTATCTTGAGTGCTAGTCCGTTCTATTTCGCCCTGGGCCATATTCAACACACCATTCCAGGTACAAACATCAAACATAGGACTTACCGCATCTTCACCACTGGTTGAACTCACAGCAGCAGGTTGAGCACCAAGAGCATTTACCTGGGTCTGGCAAGAGGGAATTTTAGCCAAACGCATACTCTAAAGACAAGATGCATGTTAGAGCCAGAACGGCGGAGATGATTGGCACATACCGACGGAGTGTCAGCTGCTTTCTTAGCACTACGCAAGATATCTGCATAGTTGGTCTCTATGTATTGACCCAAGTCAACTGGCCTCAAAGAAGCTGCATCTCCATAAATTGTTTGGGGTGTGTGACCTTGAACAGGTCCAAAGGTACATTGGTGCTTTCGGACAGGATCAATCTTTGCAGAAAAAAGACACCCGTTATATCTAAAGGGACAGCAAAACTTCCCGTCCACAAACGGGACTGGGAAACCTTTGCAATTTTTAACGGCGAAAGGACACTGCTTCGAATGATCGTCCTTGACTTTCCTGGCTGCCCGTGCATCGGCTGGGATGCTGTATTTAGAATTGCAACTGCAGCACGTCGTCTCTGACATGGCCTGTAAAATAATTTTCAAGACGCAGTAAAGAAGTTTTGCTCTGATGAGCACCTTAGATAACGGTGGAGGATTTGTGTGGAAGTTACAGCCACGAGATCTGCAAAACTTGCAGTCAGAATGTTGAACATGAGTAGCAGTAACCTGGTGGTGGTGGTTCACCACACTGCGATGCGTAATTTTAATATCCCAGGATATTTTCTACCTTCAAAAGCTTAGCCGACTTCATCGATCGCGAAGTTAGGGTCGACATTCCAAAGTGTTGAACATAGCACCTACCATATCGTCTTCTTTCTGTACCTGCCGTATATAGTATCCCGATTGTTCCCGACATGTTCACTTAATACTCAGTCGCATCGTCGTTTTTCCTCAGACTTCTATCTCTGCTCACTTCAGAAAGTTTCATGATCATGCCGTCTATAGCCAAAACCTTCTCTGCACTAATCATTGAGTACGCTCACAACCAGTGGTTGTCGCCAGACATGGTCATATCGAACTGCCTTCTGGGTCAACGACCGGCTAACTACTGCATTTAGTGCAGTTTAAATGCCAATGATGCTCATGAATTTTATTTCCGAGACGGTTCTTGTGCATCCACTAAATCGTGAGTCTCTCCATTTCACGGAGATGTCAGTGACATACTGGTCCAGCATCACATAAAGCTCATCACCTTCCATGTGAAAAAGAGTGCCACGTCACACGTGCAATTCTCAATCTTTCCAGCTTCCAATGGGCTCTCAGGGACTTGATGGCTGTACCGATGCCATCTAGGGCCCATACTAAGCGCAGATGCCTAACATCACCAGTAGCGAGGGAAATTTCACCAGTATCATGCAGGCCGCTGGAAAGGAACACAGTCTGTAACTTCAATCTATTTTACTCACGCCTGCATATGAAATTTGAGAGCGATTGGGGTTATGGCATGCGGATCAATACGAAGTAGTAATAAATTGCAACTAAATGACAAAACATGAGATCATGATACTAAAAGTTAGCGGTAGATAGCCTCCAGTCCGCTTTGAAGGAAAGATGTGACCAGATGATGCCACTTGTCCCAGATATCACACATAACCACAGATGTGCGTGGCATGATTGTGACTTTAAACGGCCTGAAACAAGAGAGCGACACGAGTGATTCAGTGAAAGGCTGCAGAATTCTTCCGGTCAAAAACCTCCGAACACAGGCAGGTGCCAGGGTGAGTTGTTAAGGCCAGTGGGCCCCATCGATTGACCTATTATGATCACCAACACTAAGGGACCAGTCACTTTGCAGAGACAAAATGTGATCCAGTCTGTGAGCAAATTTGTTCAGCTGAGAGCTGCTCAATTCATTCAGTTCGCCAACAGCTCGAGTTCACCAGGGATCCGAGCACCGCTAAGCGTCGCCAAACCTGTCCTAAACGAGACTTGTACCTAAACCTTACGGTGCGCAGCGCCAACACTTGATGTGGGAAAGCAGTCTCAAAGCACGTCCTAAACCTCAGCAAGACTCCCACACCTCGTCATTTCTAACCCTCAGCAGACCAAACCCTTACCTCGGCCTCATTAAGTAGCAATGTATCATCAATTGATTCCATTTCTGAGTGAGAGATGATCACATTATATTTACGAACATACAATATATGATATACTCTATGGAAAAGGTCAGGAAAAGGGTCAGGAATGCTAAGGGTTAAGGGTTAAGGGTTAGGCCTGCTGAGGATTAGGAACATGAATGACGAGGTTTAGTGAGGTTTGGGACGCGCTTTAAGACTGCTTGTAGATAGTTTGCTGCAGAGTGTTGGCGCTGCGCGCCGTAAGGTTTAGGTACGAGTCCCATTTAGGACAGGTTTGGCGATGCTCGGTTTCCAGGTGAACACAGGTGAACTCGAACTTTTAGAATTGAGCAACCCTCTGGTGATTTTTGGGATGAGGTGTTTGTCTGTGCTGTGATGGGGGATATGATATGATGCTGGACTTCGTTCCTCGTCACATATTTAACTACTACCCAAAGATTGGTCACAACAATGTCACCAGCTCCACATGACGTCACCAGTATGGTGTGAATGTGGTTGATCGCTTTTCTGGTTGCTTGGATCAAGCGGGCTTTCCTGAAATGCAGTGCTTGCCAAACTCCAAAAATTGTGCCGTTGTGTTATCGGATTCATCTGATATGTCAATCTTCAAGCAAAGCTTCCTGTGCATGTTCAATGAGGATGACGGGTATTTCTTGTAGATGGGCTTCAGCACCATGTTCAACTCAACAGACAGGTGGCCTCACATTCTCCTCTGCACAAGTTATTGAGTTTGCCTATACAGCCAAGGAGCTGAAGGTTCCCTTCTGGTCTTCATCGGACATGCAATCTCCGGTGGAGATGGCTTTGGTGTGCTCAGGTGCTTTCCACTATTTTTTTACTGTACCATGTCGTATGTCATTAAATACTATCTATTTTGCATTTTTAGACCTAATTAAGTTGAGAAAAAGTGTACATAATTGAATGAATACTGCAGAGGTAACATGGGTGCTCCACCTCCGAGTCATCCCCCTGGGCCTCAACCCATTGCTCTCTGGTCGAAGAAACACCATTTAGCTGTAAGAACATTTCCAGATAGAAGAAATCACGATCTCAACCAGCTGCCGGACCAGCTCTGCCTGCTTCGCATTCTCCCCCTGGGAGCTCCAAGCCAATGGCCAAGTGATAATAATAACCAAAGGTAGATATAGCATACGTAGCATCGAACCACATATACTATCGGCATTGGGTTTGCCTAAAATGACCATAAATGGGTAAAGAAAATTATCAACACCATCCTATATATAGTTTTCTGGATAATAGTATGTTCATAATAAAATGAAGGTGCAGAAAATAAGGCTGCGTGCCACGGTGTAGGGATTCATTTCTGGCTGGGCTTGTAGAGACTGTTTTTACCTTACCTTATGTTGGCACTTTTGTAGCTTACATAAGGAAGTTATCTTTTCACCAGTTATCAGTATGAGTCTGAGTCTTCAGTAGTTTTTCATGATATTTCCTCTCCTCTGAGCCTTGAGCCTAGTCCAGAAACCCTTTAGGGTCGAATAGCAGCTAGGTTCTGCAAGACCCAACATTGTTCAGACTCACCATCTGAATAGTTGTACCTTCAATGGAGCAAGGTTAAAGTCGCACAAAATGTGGAGATGGTACTGAATGACGTGAATCTCACATGAAGTGTGCTCCGTGGCACTCTGATGGGGTATTAACAGGTACATTTGGCGGGTCATTTGCCTTAAGTTTCCCGCTTACAACCCACCCATTCCAGTCAAGAAAAAGCAAGCATCGCGCTGGACGTTGAAAGTGGGTGGGAAAAAGGAGGCCCCATTAGCAATCTCAACACAGGTTGAGCGCAACGTCACAGGGACTGTGTGATACAGTACATACAGTACAAATCGCGAGTCACCCTTTTTCGCAGGGATGTATACGCCACACTGGTTTACATCTTACAAAACTCATCACCTTCCACACCAAAAAATATTTGACTCGCAGTTTGCATTGCATCATGGTAGATGGTAGAAGCAAGTGCAGATGGAGATCAGAACCAACAAGCTGGTAATTATAATCGCACAAGTCCCGACACATCTGAAGGTCTACCGACGGGCAGTTTATACTTGGTTTCACTGAAAAACCCCCGCCATCACACCTGGGAGTGGGAGTACTGCAGGAGGCTTATTCCTTTCTATGCATTCCATACAGTCTCAAAGATCGCAAATATCTGACAGTACAGTAACGGCCCTAATGAGTACCTAGCTCTCACTGAGCATTGGGGTGTGAGGTGGAGACGTAACTGCGATGGCCATTCTCCTCTTTGAGTTAATGTGTGCGTGACCGTTCGAACTGTTGCTGCACCACTCATCGACACATATTTTTCCATGATGTGCATACCATCACTTGATAACCTTCCACTCTGGTGGACAGTTGGACCTATGTAACACCGTGCTACTGCTGTTGTTCCAGATATTCCTCCACATACCAGAGCATCAAGTCCATTCCCTTGCTGTAATGTCCTGCGCCTGGAGCCTTCATTAGCCAATTGTTGAACTCATCTACCTTCAGCCACACCACTCCAAAGTACTTCTGCGCTGCTTCTCTGATATGCATCTGTTGAAAGACCGTCAAAGCCAGTGGCATAACCAAGTCCGGCCAGTTGCACACCGTCTTTCCCTTCTCCAAAGGCGCATGCAGTTCATCCCTACATGTCGGCACATGACACATCCAGCAGATGCCCCCGTGGTTGCGGTACAGGATAGATGCCTTCCATGCTCTGTACATATCCCATGATACACCTAGTCGCTGGAGCGAAGCGCACCGGAAGATCAGATGTCTTGATCCGAGTCGTCCCCCTGTTGTCCTGACCTGTCCTAACTTGTCCTGATGTTTTGCTGGCCCATCCTGCTGTTGTCCTGACCTCTCCTGACCTGTCCTGATGTTTTCCTGGCCTGTCCTGCTGTTGTCCTGACCTGTCCTAACTTGTCCTGATGTTTTCCTGGCCTGTCCTGCTGTTGTCCTGACCTGTCCTGACCTGTCCTGACCTGTCCTGACCTGTCTTGGCCTGTCCTGATGTTGTCCTGACCTGTCCTGACTTGTCCTGATGTTTTCCTGGTCTGTCCTACTGTTGTCCTTGCCTGTCCTTACCTGTCCTGACTTGTCCTGATGTTTTCCTGGCCTGTCCTTACCTATCCCGATTTGTCCTGACTTGTCCTGGCCTGTCCAACTGGTGTTGGTGATAGTGATTGTGTTGACAACCAAGTATCTGGAGAGCTAAGTGCGAGTACGAAGTGGTTGTTTGATTTGCAGCCTCCAAAGGCAATGCAGTGCATGTGACAACAGATGTTCTTGCAATCTGCAGCAATCCAAGGGAACTTGCAACCAGGAACAGCACAATGCCTTGGCTGGCTGCTCACACTGGGCAATGGAACTGGTGAAATCTGTAGCGACTGTGTACGTGACATCCTTGGTGAGCCCTACTGAAAGTAGGAGCAGGGTGTGCCATCTTCATTTCAAATTTTGCACTGTATCCAATGAATTAGCATGAAGGTAAGACAATGATGCTGGACTGACTTACTTTGGCATACCATCATCCTTGATTACCCTTGAGATTGGCCTTCACCATACTCCATTCAACAGGCTGATAGTAGGTCGAGCAAATGGTAGACCACTCAGGCTTGATAGGAAACATTGAAGGCACGACATCGGACATTGCTGGTAGGATAGTATGAAGGTGAATCTGAAGAAACACAGTTTAGCAGGCAGGATGCAAGGCCTTACAGATGCAACTTATCCATATTGGCAAAATTGATAATAAATCAAGGAAATTATTAATCGAGCAATGGCTGGTGGAACTGAATGAAATAGGAATGAGTGTGCAATAACAAAGTACCTAGTGTTGGCAGATACAGTGAGCATTACAGAACACTTAGACAGAGTAGCCCATACACATTAATGTATTTACATGCAGACAGGAACCGGAAAGTGTTGCGCTGAAGATAGCTGGCAGTAGACAAAGTAAGAGGAAGAAGGAGATAAGTCTGTTGAGCATGCAGCAGCACTCCTTTATACCTTGGGGATATTTGGTGCAACAAAACAAAGGGATTAATACCCTGGTGGTGATTCTGTATTTATTCCAATAGGCAGGGTGAAAGTGATTGGTTGCATAGTGAGATGCCAGATGCCAGACTCAGAGAGGAATATATTCAAGATATATGAGACATTGATGCATGATGTTGTGTGGCAAGCTTGATTATATAACACACCCAACACATACAAAATTATTAGTTATTTATCATTGTTTGCAGGGTAAAACAATTCAGGGGCAAAAGTGCAAAGGGGTGAAAAAGCAAATCCTGAGATGACCTGTCCTGACCTGTCCTGATGTTATTCTGACTTGGCCTGATGTGTTCTGACTAGGCAATAGCATGGGTTTTGACAGGCTGGTGCCAGGCTAGTGCTGCTGTGGTCCCACCTGCTCCTGGCAGTATTATTCATGACCATAGCTAACTAGAGACATATGGTTATACTTCCTTCTCACAGATCCCTGAGGATAACCTTAGTTATCCATTATACATAACCTTACTCTTACTGCTCCATAGAATCATTTACAGAAGCTCTGGTATTTGCCAGCTTACAAATAATATGTGACAGCAATTTTGGCTTCCAAAAGCAGAAAATTTCCCATCTGGCTCAATTCCTGATGTCAGGACTTCCTACAATATTGCCACACCGCATTTTTGGCCACATGGCGTGGGAATTACCCCACAACACCCAAAACATCGCCTATTTTGGGACTCTCCACAATATCAATTATTCCCACACCCTTCCCACCTCATTGCAGCTTCACCACTACACCACAATAGATCCCCCTTCATATATAAGTAGTATTTTAGTGTATATATGTATAACATAATATAATAGACCGCTTTGTTTGCTCATTTGTATGCCTGCTCCTCCTCCAGGGGCCATTCAACATATGGTAGGGTATAGAACACTTTCGCACTTTTGCCCCTTTGGCATGGAAGTGTTCTAGGATAGTCAGAACATGTTTATGACCATATATGAATAGATCTCCATCTTTATTTGACCCCCTGAAGCGCCCTACACCAATAGGTACAATGTATGTATGGGAAAACACAAAATAGGTCCGCATTTTTTGGTTTCTAGCCATATAAACTTGGAAAAAGTGTCCCCAACATCTATTAAATAGTAGGAAGAATGTATCAGGAGCTCAGTACCATAGGGAAAGATATTGTTGTGTAGTGCATCCCCCCTTTCCTGGTGGTTTACCCCCTGTGAAAATTTTTCCTGTAGGACCGGACCTTAATTGAGGCAGGGAGTCTTTTTCTATGTAGATTTGGAGTAGATGTATCATATAGCTAGCCCAGGACACACATAGGATCTCTCTACAGGAACAAAAACATGGAAAATCACATTTTTGATATTTTTCAGTAAACAGGCAGAGCGTCCAAAATGGCCAGTGTGAATGGCAGACTGATGGGAGCACACTTCACATCAGGGCATTCGCTAGCCTGAGATGCACTCGAGACACTGGGGGTCTCTAGTTTAGATTGGAATGTCCTACATAGAGTACCACTCTGAAAGGACAGAAATTGGATTTAAAAAAACAAAACCTAATCAATGGTCTGCCAGTGGTTCTGGGACAGTCCAGTCCACAGTGATACCATCAAACCTGACTGAACTAAAGTATGGTTCTCAGTCCATTTGAGTCTGGGTTGGTTTTCCATTGGTTCTTGAACTGTTCTAAACAGTTCCAAACCTCATTCTGTTAGTATTCCTTTCTGAGTCAGCTCCAGAAGATCTATTTCATTTAGTGCAACAATCTCCTTGGATGTGAAGACATTTTCTGCTATTTGTGTTACTAAGGCTAAATACAGTAAGTCTCAATTTTAACTAGGTGATATTTCTGACTGATGTTCTATGATGCAGCCCTGCCTGACTTATAATACAACCTCTGACAAGTGCATCCATGACCTCTATGGCAAATCTTGCTTGCTTCTTGATACTCCCACCCCAGTCATCCTCTCAGGTATTACTCACCTCTTGCAAGAACTGGTTGATGAGGTATCTATTTGCACCATGGATTTCGACACCATTGAAATTTGTTGCAACAGCATTACTGTAGTGTCGGCAACACAAGTGTCAATGTATCCCTTTATCTCTGGCTCAGTGGGGCCACGTGTGACCAGAGTAAGTGAACAACTTATGTTACTAATACTATCAATAACCAGGTCAGTCTGGCCAAAAAGGAATTGATGAAAGGCTACATTGCCTTGATGTCAGATGTGATCCCTTACAGTTCTTAGAGTATGTGGCTAAAACCTATCTCAATAGCGGACTGATGAAGGCCCTCAGGAAGTAAGTAGCAGGACTGTCACAGACTGTCATCACACTCCACAATGTTGTAATTATCCCAAGCTTTTCCCAAGTGGAGCTGATTGCCCACATCATCTCACACTGAGTCATCCAAAATTCTTGCAGCTTCTGCATTGTTGAGTTCGAGGTGGAGCAGCAAGCTCTGAGTGATCTCTATAGCGCTCTCAATGAAGTCCTTGGACTCAAACTCACTACCAGACACCACATAAACTGTCTTATCCCTCTTCTTCCTCTTGCTGGACGGTAGCAGCATCTCACCGTCATGCCACTGGCACTGCAAGAGGTAGGAAACTGTGTTGACGATTGTCAAAGCCAGGGCCACTGTGGGGCGATGGTAGATCTCTACTTGTGGGGAAATCATTGGGGCCCAGGTAGATCGAGCGCAAAGTAACTTTTTTTTTGTTTTTTTGATTCCAATTTCTGTCCTTTGCAGAGTAGTACTCTATGTAGGTCCGTAATTGAACTCGGCCGCTACTAATACTACTATTACATCACTGAAAGGCCAAAAACCAGGTTGTTATGATCAGGCTGAATCACGTTCAGGCCGACAGGTACATGTTAAGTCAGCTGTAATAATGAAATTCGAATGATGTACTACATCAGGAAATCATGAGTTTACTTAATCCTTACTTATTTCGACCTTTTCCCACTTATTCCCACTTATTTCAAATGGATCTACTTATTTTTTGAAATTTGACAACTGCTTCAAAATCGAGTGTTCCAATATGTTTGTTGGGCATGAGAGACATGTTTCATTGCATAAGGCCAACAATTAGTGACTAGTATGAAGCTTGAGTGACATATTAATGCTGATGATTTTCTTTCTTAAATGTTCTCTTGATGTACCATCTTGCAAATTGAGAGTCCAATAATTTTATAGCACACATTTATAATGATTGCTAACAGATCCTGATAGTTCAGTTGGGACCAGGTGGTGATTTAAGAAAAATAAGTAGATCCATTTGAAATAAGTGGGAATAAGTGGGAAAAGGTCGAAATAAGTAAGGATTAAGTAAACTCGTGATTTCCTGATGTATGATATACTACGGTACCGACTGCAGTCTGACTATACCCAGAGCTAGCTAATGTGAGGCCGCTGGTGACTCAATAGACGCAGCGATAACTTAGGCCCTGCGAGCATGATAGAATCGTCTGATCAGAATGATTAACCACATGTGATGATCGAGCCACTACCTGCCATGATATTGTATGTCCTCCAGAGCCCAGTTCGAGTCGTCCCAGAGCTTCATCATCTTCTGGTAACTATCATCAGACTCATCTATTTCAATGTCCGAGAGCAATGGCAAAGATCGCGTGCATCGACAACAACATCCATGAGCACACGTTTCCGCTTCTTGCAAGCATCGACAATTGGACTTGAACAGAGATTCAACGCTGACGATCTACTCAGAGGCTTGGGGAGAGAAGACTCGCCACAACCAGTTAGATTCGACACTGATAATCTACTCAGGGAGAGAAGACTCACCACAACCAGTTCGTCCTTCTTAGTGATATCGTCCATAGGGTCATCAAGTAGTTTTCGTTGTCCAAGCACGGATAAGCAGTTGGTCCCCTTGCTCGGAGAAACATTTGCGATGTGTTGCACAACTGACCAAATAGGTAGCCTACATGTTTTCCTTGTCCTTGAGCATCCGCCACCTGCCTGGTGACACACTACATGGCATCTTTTCTAACTTGGCTGGTAACCTCCACGGGGTCGATGGAGGAACTAAAGGCAATGGCGATGTCAAAGCAAGTGAATGAAGTGAAAGCGAAAGAAATGATTCTGGGGTAGCTAAGGGCTCTGGGGGTCGTCTCAGCACGGTTTTGAGGTTGCGTCGGTGTCATCGGAACGAAGATAGAGTGGAATAGTGAAGAGTCAGACTCTACAGTTTCAAAAGGGGAAAAGAGTGCAGATCCAAGTCGACAGACGACATTCCAAAGACTAATGGCCTTTTGAAGTGTTTCCGAAAGATTCAGTCGAAGTTGAGTCTGCAGGGCACGTGTCAACCACGCAGAAGGCTCGTAAGGGTGCATTGAGGCTTGCGAGGGTACACTTGAAGGAATGCTAGAGGCACGTAAGAGTGTGCTGAGAAGGGCGAGAGGATGCGCCATTGCATCTAAAAGTTGACGGTGCTTAGACAGTGTCCAATCTGCTTGGTAGAATAGAACAATGTTGGGAGCGAAGAACCCCTGAACTGTCCATCCTCAGAAGTTCCAAGTGCTGTTTACGAGTGCGCCAGACTTCGACAAAGGCAGACGTTCAACAAGTAGATGATGGTAAGAGCTGAGTGGTTTAAACTTGCTCAGAACTACCGATGGTTGTCCATGTCGACCTGAAGCCACAGTGGTGGAGGTGGTGGCGGCGGAAGAGGCACAGACGCTGGATGTAGAACAGGAGGGTGAACTGACAAGGATGAGAACAAGCGCTGGAGGTGCAGAAAGTGGCCTTGAATGGTTGACGGTGAGCAATATGGGCAACGCCGGAGGTATAGGAGGGAAAACTGGAGATATGGAAGGGGTGCTGGAGGCTCGTAGGGGAGTGCTGGAGGCTCGTAGGGAGGTGCTGGAGGCCCGCGAGGGAATGCTGGAGTATGAACTATAATTAGATGGTGGGAGGGTGGGTCTCAGAGACCAGTTTCCCATAACACAGAAACTGGGTCTCTTAGACCCTTATAGGCACCGAGATGTGCTGCCTGAGGTGCACCAGAATTGATGCAATGCGCTCCTTCTGGCAGGTAGACTTCTAGACACCATCAAAGCATAGTACCAATATATGATGGGTAGGGCTGATGAGGCTACAAAAGCACGCTGCCTTCATTGTTCTGGTGTGCAGTTCACCACAAGGATTCGAGGTCCCACCCGAATAACTAGAAAAGCATAATCGGGCATGAAAAAAAAAGATTTCCAGTTGCACTCCAATCAACATACCACAACGAAGACATCATATCTAGAATGGATAGTCAGCATAGACAAGAAACCGATAGTGTTGATAGCAGAAGTGAAGTGGCCAGCAGCTTCGTTGTAACTTGTGACGTGATCGTCTAATGCATTCATTCCCACTTGGACGTGTAGAATCTAGATAAGCCTGAAGTGCGAGGTTCGCAAAATCAGTATTGAGTCTTGACACATGAATCTGGAGTTGACTGTCAGGAGCACTCACTTCCACGATACCACAGGTAAATTGGGACGAGTGATTGTTAGCACTTGGACACACAGAATTGCCTCGTCATGTTGATTTGCATTGAAAAGGGTGATGGTCTGGCAGCTCTCTTGTAAGTAGCGGTTACATGAGACACAATTAACACACCTTAATCAAGAGTAGGAGACGAGTTTCCTTCTGCTCGGGTTCACCATCTGTTTATCGTCCCTGGTATGACCAGCCAGTCAGACAAAAGCGGGTGGGAGCAGACTCTGCATATCTGCATGATGGTGTTATGAAGCTCTATATTATTGAAAAGCACGATCACGGACATACACAGATTGAGTTTCCTCACTAATCTCCTCTCGAGATCATCATGGACACGGCTGGGTAAACCAGAGGAAGTATCAGCTGCTTCCAATTTCACATTGCTGAGAGCAGACATCATTCAAAAGTAAAAGCACAGCAGGAATGGTTGAAAAGCTTCTTCTTTGTGACGTGCAGGTGAGAAAAAAAGTCGATAATGGTGCGGAACTTTCCACTGGAGCGAGGAGCTGATGTGGAGTGTCTGGCACGGTCATTGAATAAATATTGAATGGTACACAATGGGGTACCTCGAACAAATTAATGCTAGGCTGCGCATCTGGTGTAGTAAATGATGGTGTGTGTGGCATACAGTAAGCGCAGTCAGCTGATGGTGTTATGATGGAACAGTCTTACATGGGGATGAATGAAAGTGATGTTAGAACCTGGCATGATGGTATTGGGTGGTGTATAATAGATAAGTAATCTATACCTGGTTCCTTAGGCCGTTATCCGACATACTTCCAGGTGTGAATGTTCCCAAGCTACTAGTAGTAAGTACAAGTCCCAGGAAGTATTATCTCACGACTTCGATGTATTGTGCAGGGAGGCGCTGGCTTTTGTTGGCTTCTTGAGTCCTAGGGTACGGTTGAAAAATCCTCGCAACTTTTCAACAGCTGTTTATAAATTCGCACACAGCTGTAATGCAAACCACTGTAAACCTTCTGGTATACATAACATAATACTGGCATGCCACACAGCTCAATGAGCCTGTGAAGGCAATGTGAAGGGCAGCGACAAAAACACAGCTACCTAAAGGTAGCGGGAATACAGTATTTTGCATTAGTAAAAAGTGCAGTCGTTCGCGCAGAAAGTAGTGAAAATATTGAAAATTCATTTAAATCAGTTTCGAGTTTTGTAGGCTTCTGAACGCCTCAAACACACCATCTTGCACCTATTTCCTACTCAGAATCCCCATAGTCTACCAGAGGATCAGTCCTGACCAAAAAGAACGAGCTCTGTACCTGCATTTGGAGGAAGGATAGAAAATTGAGCACATCATGATGCTGCTGGTCTTGAAAGTATAGAGCGATGGGAGGCAAGTCTTAGCAGATTCTACACATTTTGGATGCATGCCGCCAGCAAAGTGGCGAGCCCTTTCGTCTAGGTCTTCTCAGGAACGAACTTGAAATCCACAAAACAATAACCATGCCATTTCTTTGCACATTTACGGTTCGTGTTTGTAGATTGAATTGATCTCCATACATCAAATACTAGACTGGTGACCATGCCTTATAGACAGGCTGGTCACCAGTCTAATCAAATACAGCTACTAGCTATTCCACTTTACATATTATTGTTACAGATAGTCACTATGCCTATACCAGCCTCGAGCATTTCTGGCATTTACAGCAAGTAAGTTGCAAGCTTCACGAAGGTCCTGGTCGGGGAATTGGCTATGTCAGAGATCACTCTAATGCCGTCGAAACCACTTATTCACCAGAGACAGCGTGAGCAACAGGATATATCCACAATTCGAACGCCCCCGATGAAGCAAATGGGACTTGCCCCTGAGACCTATCATTTGCGTTTGACTGCAACGCTCTTCGAGTGTTTGTAGGTGAGACCAATGTCCTTGAGGTTTTGGAAGAGAGCTACTGTCGATATTGGCTCATCATGATATATACGAGCCATTTCGACGCAGCCTGTTTTCGTTTTTCGTTTTCAATTGTCCAGCGAAAGCGGCAAGGGCGTCGGACTCCAAAACTCGGTGCGAGCCGAGCCGCTAAAGAACATCACCGTCTTCCTAAATGGTAACCCTTGTCACACACCTAAACCTCATTTTCTAACTTATCTAGCATTCCTGGTCCTACTTAATATTAAATAATTCTTGCACGATTCTCCATTCATGCACTTCCACTGATATTATGGCACGTAAGGCCAAGAATGGCTCCGGTGGACAGAAAGTAGGGTCTCTTCTTTCCCAAAACACTGGTGGAGTTGGTGGTTCGGGAGACATGATGAATTCCCCGCAACTGATGGTGGACTCGGATGGATCAGATGAGAGTGATGCTGCAAAGAAGCAACAACGCGTCCGAGCTCCAGGCAAAAGGAAAATACACGAAGATCTTGATCCCAAAGACAACCCGTCCCAGCTAGCATGTGCTCGCCCCTCAAACATGCCGTCTCATCTTTCATTAGGCGCGCCGGTCACACACAGGACTGCCAAGGATCTCACTCCCACATTCCTGAGGGATGCTAAGTTGGAGGTTAGCAAGCCCAGCTTCATTCGGTGGTTCATCGCTACATGCCCTCATGAAGTAAGGTTTTATTGCTATTTAGGCATGATGCTGGCGCCAATTTTCATCTTAGTGCAGCGCGTGTGCAAGAAAGGTGGTGGCTTGTGGGCACCCGCCTGTGGCGGACTTCACCCAGCGCAACTTTAAATGTAGAGCTTGCCGCAATGAACGTGGTGGAATATGTAGCTGGCTCCAAGATCTCTTAGAGGTATACATACGTGAGGCATACCAGCTAGATGTTGGAGAGGCGCGTGTATTGGCATCCTCAAAGTCAAACGATCCACAAGGTACTTTAAGCAGCTACTACCAAACTTGGCTTGCAGAACCTACTGGACGCTGCTCTGACGATGAGTCACGAGAGCGATTGAAGACCCGTGTGACATCCATTTCCTGGGATCGCTCACGCAAGAGGAAGATGGATAGCAGGGTTAGCTCTGCACAGTATGACCTCCTGCACCAGGCACCTGCACAACGCCCCTCCCCGCAATTGCCTTTGCCTGAGTCACAGCCTAAGCCACAGAAACGTGTCAAGCTGATAGTCCACCCTCCACGGGAACAGCTACCTCCAGTACAGGCATCCTCACCACCACCAGCCCCGGCCAAGGGTCCCTCGACATCTGCACCTGTCAAAATTTCAGGTGGGTCGAAGCTCCCACCTGACCAAACCTCTCTACCACCATCACCCCCACCCCTGGCCCGCAGTCCCTCAACACCTCCATCTACCCAAATTTCTCTAGGTGGGTCGCGCCTTCTGCCCATAATCCCTGACAGACTCCTTGCAGGGCACCCTCCACCCCTTTCAGCTTCACCGCCCATTTCTTCAGGCCTGCGTCAGCCCCTAAGCCTTGCAGCCACACCTACTCTAGTGCCTGCAATTTTTTCCCCACCTACAACTGCACTCGCAGCTATCACCACATTGGAGATTCACAGTAATGCCCCACAATATTATAGCCCTGCTCAGGCAGACGACCGGCATGCCACATCCCAACACCACCCAGGTGATAATCTCCCAAACACCGCCCCCAACAACTTTAACGCAGGCACCAATGAGGCATTCGCCGGTGCAGACCCCCATCCCCCCTCCTGCAATATTGTCAGACTCAAGTCCGATATGGCTACCTTGTTGGATGGGCTAGTAAAGCTTGTCGTGGAGGATCTATCCTTGCAGGCAAATTTCTCCAATCGTCAGGAGGCCGAATCGTACCTGTTGAAAATGTTGCGGGGCTCGCTGCAGGTGTGCGACTTCCTCAGAAAAATTGTGGACCAACAAGATTCTAGACATGTTGCAGTCACCAGAAGCCTGGAGGATAGGATCTGCTCACTGGCACTGGAAAATGGGCAGCTGAAAAAGGGGGTTGCCGCCCAATGTTTGGAACAAAAGATCTGCCTACTAGAGGTAGAGAATGACCAACTGCGAGGCAGGCTTGTCCGCCAAGATCAGGAGCTAGAAGATGGGAGGCTGCAGGGGAGGACCGTCAAGGGCCTAGAACCAAAGATCCGCCAGCTAGAGGCAGAGACAGATCAATTACGAGAGAAGATCGACCATCAAGAGCAAGTAATTGCGACCATGAGCGCTCGCACACAACTCGCAGACTGTGTGCTACGGCTAACCTCGCAGCAAGATTTACCTGCTCCTGCCGACACCCAGGCGGACACTGTAAGGCTGGTTATGAGTTATGAGTTCGAAGGGGAAAGAGAACAAAACGAGATAGTAGGCGTGTTAGTAGATAACACGAAAAATAGGACTATGACTGGAGACACAGAGTTTCTGAGAGGCTTTCGATCGTTCTTGGAGCGGGGATCTGAGTGTACATGAGCTGTATATAAGTGCGAAACGGCAAGGGTCCTCGGGTATATCTTGACCGAACGATTATGAGAAAACGGAGGCAGAAGGGAGTGGCACTGATCCTGGCAGGGTAGTGTAGAAGGCACGAATGGAGAGTACGAAAGGATTATGAATGAGTGGCGGTCTGAATGTTATAAATGACGAAAGTTGCATAGTAGAGACGGTTTTGGAGACGGCGAATTGAAAACAAATGAAAATAACGAGAGAAGGAGAGTTGAAGGTTGTTGTCAATGAAGGGTATGTTGTAATGATGAGACTAAGGCCATGCTGGATGTCGACGACAGTGAGATAATGAGCGTAAGGAAAAAGAAATGTATCCGCGTGACTCGGATACAGAAGGTAACGCCTTCCGTATTAGTGAGTCATGCGGATGCGTTCGAGTGCTTGGCTCGAGCGTTTTCATTTTGAAGTATTGGTCGGGGCGTAGAGAATATCATATCCTTACAACACTAACTTGAGGGGCTTGGTCTCCATGATCCATGCGCGGCTGGACGGTATTCAACCTACCCCTGCGGGACAGTGACTCGGGGGTTTTGGTAAAGGTGACGGCGAGTTGGATTCTAAGGGAATAGGGCAGTCATAACCTCAAGTAGTGCTTAGTAGACTGGTGACTAGCCCGTCTATGAGGCAAGCCGTCGACAGACGGACTGGTAAAACTGGGTTTGAATTTGGATGAAGAACAGATTCTCAGGATAACGTGACCTCTAGCCAATGAAAAACTAGGCTTTTTCAACAAGTATTGTAGAATACAAAAATAAACGATGAAATTTTCACTTATTGATGCGACGTGATGCGTCCTCATGCTGCAAAATCAATGGACCAGCAATCAGTGATCACTGATACAGGGAACCCACGTTGCATCACTTGATGCCCTGGATCGTTTCGCGTATGACCTTATCAAAGAACGCCTTCCCACCGACTATTTTCAGACACTCTGTGATTCTGACCGAACGCATGCATTACATGCGTGTTTGATTGTGTATGCATTGACGGCGACACCTATTGTTCCACGACAATTCCAGCTCGAGGCTGTTCTCGCGACATCGAACGGTCAAGACACTATTATAACTGCAGGCATGGGCAGTGGAAAAACATTATGTATCATAATTTCTATCCTACTCCGCCCTGGCACCATTAGTATGACTATTTGGCGTCACAGTGACAGTGACAGAATCTGTCCCACGGAGAGCCTCCTTTACTGCGTCCATTCCACTGCAAAATTAATGGCAGTGGCAAAAATTTTGCATCCCTGGTGACCAAAAAGGAAATACATAGAACAGCACGTCCTGGACGCTCGCGGGCATTTATAAACTTTTCAGACAACATTGGTGACACCAGTTAGCTTGCCATGTCACATAAATGCTATTGTTAACCAAAGGATCAGCAACGATCTCGAAGATTGTGCACTTCGACTGTGGAATCACGGATGGGAATCGGAAGATATCTGTGAAGCATTTGGTGTCAGTGAAAGAAGCTGCTACCGCTGGCGATGGATCTTTGAGGAGTGTGGTACTGTCACGAAGCCCCCTTCTACACTCACAGGACGTATTTGAACAACCATGCGAGCCCTGCCAACGGCTGTCAAAGATCTCTACTCCGATCTTTTCCTTGATTGTACATGACTGGCACTTCAGCACAATATCATTGTCAGCACTTCCACCCTGTCACGCAAACTCAAGGATTCTGGGCTCGCTTGAAAAATCCTTCAAAAACTTGCTTCCAAACGTGATGAGGTCTGTCGAGAGGAATTCAAAGCTGGCCTTCGCAATGACTTTATCGGGGATGACTCGGAATTCATTGTCATCGATGAAACGAACACGAATGACCAGACATATGCACGGCATTGTGGATGAGCACCGAGTGGAAATCGTGCACAACTTACAGGTGTTTCCGTTCGAGGTGATCGTTGCTCGTTGTGTGCTGCTATGACCGTGCAAGGATACATTACTGCTCAAGTAGTTGAAGGCACGTTTGATGCGCAGGAGTTCTATGACTTCGCAGCCGAGGATGTGTTAACGATGTGTCCTTTCTGTGCCTGTTTAGCTTTGAAGATACAAAATTTTCTAGTTTCCACACATGAATCCCTTCCCTGCAGAGCATTCCATTATTGTTCTCGACAATTGCCGGGTTCATCGTGATTAAAACATCGGTGACCTTGTCGAAAGTGCTGGTTTGGTTTTTTATCTGTTCCTTCCCTGGTAAAGCTAACATTGGACAGGTTATCTCATACTCTACCTCCCTCCATACTCACCTGATCTGACTCCATCGAGGAGTCATTCAGCACCCGTAAGTTATGGATAATTCATGTATTCTCCGCATCTGATCCATTGTTGACGGTCAAAGCTTATATTCGACATCATGGACATCTGTTGCGACAACTCAAAGATCTTGTTGACGCCCTTCTCGAAGCAAAAGGTTGTATTACAGCGGAGAAGCCACAGGAGTGGTTCAAAAATGCAGTGTTATTAACAGGTATTTTTAACAGTGGTTGGAAAATAGTGACTTTTCAACCGTACCCTAGAGAAGTTGTCGCACCAGGAGATGAAGATGCTGAAGGTATCTCGCCAGTAGGTGGAACAATTGCCGCTTGTGGTTGTGCGTGACCCTGCAAAGTGTCTGAAAAACTTGTACAAGTCGTAAGAGCTTCCCCTAGCACCCAGGACATGTTGTTCTATGTATTTCCCCCTTCGTCACCGCGGACGCAACCTTTCTGCCACTGTTCGCACACAGCTGTAATGCAAAGCACTGTAAACCTTCTGGTATACATAATATAATACTGGCACGCCACACAGCTCAATGAGCCTGTGAAGGCAATGTGAAGAGCAGCATGTCGATTCTGAGTACATGACACTGAACAAACCATGAGCGGAGCAATATTCATACCACGAAGATGTCCCACATCCATGGGCATTTCCTAAGCTCTCATTTCCCTTAAAGCCTTGTAGACAGTGTAAAGCGTTCTGAAGGACATTATTCCACTTCAGTGTCTTGTTATGGGATTGTTCCTTGGGAGGTTGATGGCTTAGATCCTTTGCTGCAAGACTGTGCATAGTCTCACTGATGTCAGCCCGATAAATCGTGGTACCGCTCCAGTATGAATCTGCAATATCAGGGTCATGACATTTACTACAGATATACGGTATGGACAAATCACCTGCAGCTGCAATATCCATCACAGAACTCATGTCTGGGTTTTGGCAGAACAGATATCCTGCTTGTTCAGTCAGATCATCCCTAACTTCTATAATCCGCAGAACAATTTGAGAGTCCAACTCCTTACCCATCAGACTCCTACTTGCAAACCTCTTCACTTCTACCAGAAGGCCTACACCGGCTCCAGTAATCCTCCATCCTCCATAGCAATGCCCCTCGACCTCGGCAGGCTGCCAGGGCTGAGCCACTGCTGTAAGATTGATGGTCGCGAAATCCACAATGACGCCCTCAGCATTCTTTTGCGGGATGTGCATCATCACTTAAACATGGTGTTCTCCGAGTCACCATGGGGATCATTGGCTTCAGTAATCAGGGCAGAACGAAATTGGTTGAAGTTGACTTGCTGACGATGGGTTTGACATACACTGATTGCAGATTTCGGAGTGAAGCGCGCTGTAGACACGTCAGGAAGCATAGGAAACCGTCTAGCATGTAGGAGTCACTGGCTGTCCCGGGTCTGGTATTCTACCGAGGAAAGGAGTTGTCAAACTCCAACTCGATTTTTTTTCATTATACAGCTAAATATTTACTGCAATAATTCATGAGAGGTATGACGCACCCTAACCTTCGCACCTCGCATATGATTTTATTAATCTTCACCTGACGGAAGGTCCTCGCACCAATAGTAGATAGTGAGTTCAAGCACACCTTGACACTTTCATACCAACGTTTCATCTACTAGTAGTCTGCTTGAATTTGACCTTTCCTTTCTATGGATGTATATGTACTAAGAAGCGGTGCATCAAGCATGGGACAACTTGTTTTTCTTTAAAAATCATCGTTGCTACATATCATGATGGTCAAACATTTCTGTGTAACTACCCCTTCCACATTACGGAGGTTTTTGCAATTATTATTAATGGGTAGCCTGTTATGATAATCTAATTTATTCATCAGTTCACTGATGCTGATCGTCTTCATCGTCCTACTCTTCGAGTTTGCAGTCTTTGTGCAAAGCATTCTCTGCCCTTTTTCCAATTGCAGTGCCCGTGAATGCCGCCATCTCTCTGTGTACTGCATATCAAGAGTTCTCTACTAAGTATCTGCCTGGCTTTGTTTTATGATTCTCACTGGATTGGATTGCTGCTCTGTTGTCAATGAATATGCTTGCCAGGTACTCTACGTTCGGTTCGGTTGCAAGGAGCTTCGTGATCAGGGTTAAGCCTAAATACTGTGTGTGTCTTGCCAGAGCCTAGGTGGTATTGAAGTGGTGTACAAGGCGTTTGTCACGCTGCGTCACACCTCACTAACTCCTGTAACATTTGTGGCTGATCATCACAATCATTCACTGTGCAGTTTGCACCGGTAGGCTAGCAAACCTAACTGTTGCATTTTAGCTACATACGAATCAGACCAAGTGCTCACTGTGAGCTCATGGCACTTCTAAGGTTGACATTGGTATGAGTTTGCCTTTCTGACGCTGATCAGTGTACCAAACTGTCTCCAGATGGTATATATCATGTCATAGCACTCACACAACTCAAAATTTCAAAGGAAAAACAACTACGTAGAACAATTCATTGACATGATATCACCCTTTATTTCTAGTAGGGAAGCAATCCATAATGATGTGCTAGCTCAAAGGCACGAACGCTGGGTGAGTATGAACTCGTGAGGTATTTAGTATTGATGACTTCGCGAGGTGGAACGAAGCGCACTTCGACCAACTTCACTCACAATGAAGTCTACCGAAATGCGTCCAATTTCCACTTCAATTCGCTTCACACAACCGGGGTTTTGACATTTTACCACATTTTGTGACTAGTGAAATCACATCCGAAATGCAATCTAGAGCGCTCCAGAGCATTCCAGGCTAGGTCTAGAATGCTTTAGCGAGGTCTAGATCTGCTTTTGATTGAAATTTTGCAAGAGGTAAAATGTCCAAATCTCCGATGTGTCAGTCCGCTTCGTGGCAACACTACTTCGGAATGCTACACGCTTTCGTGATTGTCCTGGCGTGCGAAGTACGTAAATATATTGTAATAGTTTCGGCACGCAGAAGTTTCGGCTACGCGTAGTCCTAATTTGGTAGCTTATGTCATTGTTTGGCTGGTGACTGACACACTTGGACACAGCTTTAAACACGTCCTAAATCTCAGCAGGAATTCGAAACCTCGTGGTTCATGTTCCTAACCTTCAGCAGGCCTTAATCCTTAACATTCAGAAAACATTTTTCGAACCTTTCCTTAGAGTATTTCAATGGATATAATGCAACTCTCACTCAAAAATAGAATTAATTGATTATATACTATTGTTATTGTTATTGTTATTGTTATTGTTAGAATTTCTACATGTTTCTACATGTTACGAACTAGGATGGTTCTGACGTATGGCCACTCGATAAGAGCGATCAGCCAAGGTCGGTTCAAGGCTTCGGCGTATACCGAAGTTCAAATGGTTCTAAGACAAGACAAGGAGAGTGTCCTCGACTTGAATCAATGTTTCAGACGACTTAAGATTGGAGGTCTTAAGCGAAAGCAAGTTCCAGGTAAAACCTAGTAAGATTAAAGTAGAGAACTACACAGTGTAACGACGAGTTTATATACTGGTGGAATGTCTTTAGGGGCGGCATATGCAAGTCAGAACGAGTCATAGATAAGACAAGTCAGAGATACCAAGAATAGATCACCTAGTGACGGCAAGATAGCGGTCATGATGTAATACAATGAGTGAACAAGAAACAAAAGATAAGTCTAGCGGCGGCATCATGCGGCTCGTGACGTAATACAAGTAAGAAGTAAAGGAAAATGAATAGGGGCGTACTTGACTGTAACATTACCCCGTTATTAACGTTGAAGTCACCGATTTCAACATTCAAAGTTGTGGTCGAATTCGTAGCCGTCGTGATCTCCGGCGCATTGAATAAATAACCTCTCGTCTTCTTCGACAGAGATTTGCTCGTGCTCAGCGTCTTTATCAGCTTCCCATTTGGCGAGAGCATCGTAGAAACCATCATCCGTCCAAACCATGGGTATAATCTTTTCTCCGCGAAGTTCCTTGCAAAAGGCCGACAAATGGCCAGGTGCTAAGTCACGACATACGCGACAGAAGTATGTGGGGCAATTCTTGTGGCGATGGCCGACAAGGTTGCAGTTGCGACATATAAAGTTATCGCAGTTTTCGGTTTTCACGATGGTGACGGGAGACGTTTGGGGCGGTGGAGACGGGGTCTTGGAACGGAGGATGCGGTTGCGAGTGGCGGGGGAGACGGAGAGCTCTCTCTTGAGCTTGGAAGGACTACGTCGGATAGGACGAATACGAGCGGGTTGCGCTGCATGAGACGTAGTAGCAATCGGTATGCTAGGTACGTGAGGAGAAACGATAATATCAGGCGCGTGCTCAACGGGAGTAGTCTCAACCGGAGGTGGGATAGGAACGGCAATGTGGGGTGACGGGGGTCGGGCAACTGGGTTGTTTGCGATTCGTTCGGTAACGATATGGATGGCCTCTCTAACAATCTCTTTGGTAGCGGGAGGCATGAGACGAACCGCAGTATTGCGGATACGGATATGAAGATGACGAAAGATCGTCTTGATACGTTCATCATTAAGGAGCTCGGAGGTACGCTCAACGAGTTTAGCGGCGCGGATAATATTAATAAGGAGGGTGCTAGGAAGGGCTCCTCGTTCTGCGAGAAGGTTATCAATCTCTATAGCGTATTGCTCAGAGAGGAGGGCGGATTCGAATATGGTGTTGGTTTCGATGTCGTCAAGGACAGCGAAGTAATGAGATGATGAAGACGAGGAATCGGAGTCGTTAGCAAGAGTGGTTGATGTTACGGTGGGGGAGGTGAGGGTATCGGTCATAGTATCAATGTGGGATATAAGGACGCGGAGCTGTGCCAGGCAGATTTCGAGATTGCGAGTGTGTTGAGAACGAGTAGTCATGGTGATTTCTGCGGGTTCTTATAATCCGTGAGCTTTCTTATAAGCGGTAAGGATTAAAGAGGCGTTGCCGAGATTTTCCTGAGGGATCCATTCGTTACTAGCGGAAGAGTATCCTTTCCAAGATACTAGATAGCGTCTTCGTTTACCCGTTCCCTTATGCGATAAGATTGCTTCTACTTCGTATTCTTCTTCGTTATCAATGACGTCAGGCGGGGGTTCGTGGAAGTTAGGGCCGTGAATTTCCGTTTCGTGATAGGATGATAGTTCGGAAGCATGGAACGTGGGGTGAACTTTCCATTGCGTGGGGAGCTGGAGTGTGAATGTGATCGGGGATAGTACTGCAGTGATGGCAAAGGGTCCGTATCGTTTCGGGGCGAGCTTCCGTGATGGTAACTGCGTGATGAGGTTTTTTCCTGACAACCAAACCTTATCTCCGATCTTCCATGGTTGGTACTTCTTTCCGTGCGATCGTTCGGCCATTCTCTGCATTGCGAGGTTATGGCAGGAGATTGCTTCTTCTCGTATCTTTTGGAGGGTACGGAGTCGTTCTTCTGCTGCGGGGACAGTGGATTCAGGGAGTACGTGAGGGAGAGCTCGTGGCTCGTATCCCATCATGAGGCGGAAGGGGGAGGCGTTGCGAGAGTCGTGTTTCCTGTGATTGTGGACGAATTCGGCCATAGGGAGGTGTTCGATCCATTCTTCTGGGTTGTTTCGACAATAGATGCGGAGGTAGGTTTCAAGTTCCTGATTAAGACGTTCCGTCTGTCCATCCGTTTGCGGGTGATAAGCGGTGGATGCGGCGATGTCGTATTTCAGCAATTTGGCGAGGGCTTTAGAAAACTTAGAGACGAATTGCGGTCCTCGATCGGAGATTACTTTTTCGTGGAGCCCGAAACGGCGGTAGACGTATTTGAAAAACTTCTTGGCTACTCCTTCTGAGGTGATGGTTTTCGTACAAGGGATGAGAATTACCCCCTTCGTAAGCCCATGGTCTACCACGACCATGACAGAATCAAAGCCGTTACAAGGTGGCAGGTCAGTGATGAGGTCGACGGATACTTGGGCAAAGGGTGTAGAGACCGTAGATGGTATAGGGACAAGTGGGGGGGTCGTGGGATGAGTGTCAGATTTCATTTGCTGACAAAGGGCGCAGCCCTCGACGTATTTCCGGATATAAGTGCCCATGGAAGGCCACCAGAAGTCACGTTTTACTAGTTCTTCGGTTTTAAAGCGACCCGGATGACCGGCGGTGGCGTGATCGTGGGTTCGTTCTAGAATAGCGTGGCGGCCGGCGGGACGAACATAGGCGCGATCTTTATAGAACAAGACATCGTCCTTAATCGTCCAATCAGAGAGGGCGGATTTCATTGGGGGGAGACAGAGACCGTTTAGAGCGTCGGATGCAGCTTGGAAGATGGGGTCGGTATCATCAGGGTCGGGATTCGCAAGAGTCGTCATCAACTCTTGATCAAGAAGTCGGATGAAGAGGGAATCGGGAAGTAGGATGACGTCTTCGTTATCGGTTTCAGTGGGGATGTGATCAGCGCGGCGTGATAAGGCGTCAGGGGCAACGAGTTTGGTTCCGGCAACATGGTGGAGTTCGAGATCATAACATGAAAGAATCAATTGCCAACGAGCTTGGCGGCGAGTGAGCTTCTGTGCGGTTCGGAAGTAGAGAAGATTCATGTGATCAGTGAATACGATGACCGGATGAGGGTTTCCTTCCAAATAATGACGCCATTCTGTCAATGCTCGGATAACTGCGAGGAGTTCTCGATCAAAGATTTGGTAATTCCTTTCTGCCGGGTTCAGGGATTGCGAAAGATATCCACATGGGTGGTAAACGCCGTTTTCATCAGTCTGAAGGAGGACAGCACCTGTGGCTACCAGCGATGCATCGGTTGCCACTGCAAATTGACGTGATGGATCAGGGTTGCGAAGGACCGGTTGTCGTAAGAAGCAATCTTTCAGAGTAGTGAAGGCTTCCTGACAAGGAGCCGACCATAGGAAAGTATTATTCTTCTTCGTCAAATCGATGAGAGGTCGTGCGATATCGGAGTAATGAGGGATAAAGTTTCGGTAGAAGTTGCAAAAGCCGAGGAATGACCGTGTTTCTTTAACGGTAGTGGGGATCGGCCAATCACGGATTCCATCAGTTTTAGCGGTATCCATGGCGACACACCCAGGTCGGATAATCATTCCGAGATATTCAACTTCCTGCGCGTCAAATGTACATTTCTCGGGTTTCAAGAAAAGTTTCTCTGCCCGAATCTTGGTGAGGATGCGGCGAGTCCGCTCATGGTGTTCATCAAGGTCGTTTGAAAAGATGAGGATATCGTCCATGTAAATTACTAACCACCCTTCGTTGATTTCTTGTTGGAAGGTTCGATTCATGTAGGCCTGGAACGTGGCTGGGGAGTTACAGAGGCCGAAGAACATGACATTCGGTTCGTAGAGTCCGAATTCCGTGGTGAATGCTGCCTTCCATCTATCATCAGGGTGGATACGAATATTGTTGTAACCGGATCGGACATCCATCTTGGTGAAATATTTTGCTCCGTGCAGTCGCGCGACTAAGGATAATGGAAGTGGTAACGGATAAGCGTTCTTGATCGTCCAATCATTGATATACCGGTAGTCTTGGCATGGTCTGAGATCCCCGCTTTTCTTTCCGACAAAGAAAAACCCGCTAGCTTGCGGCGATTTCGATTCTGAGATGAAGCCTTTCTTTACGTTTTCGTCAATGAACGCTTTGACAGCGGTTCGTTCTGTAACGGAGAGAGGGTAGATTTTCGATGTTTTCGGGATGAATCCGGGTTTCGTCTCGATGCGGTGGTCAATACCGGGTCGTTCAGGGGGAAGGGTATTAAGTCCGTCTTTTGCAAAAATGTCGGCGAAGTCGTGGAGATAGGGAGGTACGAGTTCTTCGAAAGTTTTCTTCTTCTGTTCTAGCCCCGCAGCCAGAGCGAACTGCTGAGCTTTGTTACTAACTTTCGTGTATTCATCGGGCCGTGGCAGGGGTGTGACCGTAGACTTCTGTTCCGAACGACTGGTTCCATCGGAGGTGAGAGGAGTATCCATAGAGACGTTCGTGATAACCCGGAGTTCAGATGCATCAGAGGAATATTCTACTAAGAATTCATCGTCATCAAGGTCGTACAGAGAGACTTCTCGCACTGGTGCGGCAAAGTTCTCTTGGGTCCATACGTCTTCTTTGGTATCGAAGGTTTCATCGTCATCGTCTGGGATGGGGAGTAAATCGGGAATAGGGATGGGAGCTTCTTCGTCAGGGACTTCTTCGATGGACGCCTTCGGGTAATGAAGGTTCATCGTAATAGGTTCTTCTTTACGAAGCTTGGAGTTCTTCCACGTACGATCAATTAATTCGGGTTGAAATAGAAGAGGAAGGGCGCCTTTCTTCCTTTCTTTGTCAACTTCTTCTTCGACTTGACTACTCTTCTCGGTTCGAGAGAGTACGAGAGTTTCAGCGGCCCAGTTAATGACTGGGTTCATCGCTTTCAACCATGGAATACCGAGAAGGATTTGGTCCCTTCGTCCTAAGCGGGTAACATTGAATTTCCCGATCATGGTGCGTTCATCGATTTTGATGGTAAGAACGCAGTAGCGGCGAATGGCTCCACTCTTTGAATAGCTTCCGTCGGCGGTAGTAACTTTGAAGGGTTTACTAAGTGCGTGGGTTCGTATCTTGTGCTTCTTTACGAAGTCTTCGGAAATGAATGTTCCGGCTGCTCCGGAGTCGACGACTGCGGTTGTTTCAACGGTTTTCAGACGAGTTTTCGAAATTAGAGAAATGGGAACTCGAAGTTCCTTTCGTTCACCAACTTTTCGTACAAGTCTAATGGGTACATCGGAAGATACTGACGTTGATCCAGTCTTCCACATCAAAAATCCTCGTTGAGGCGGCGAACTTCCGCTTCTTCTTCTTCATCGTCGCTGCTTTCTACTTCTTTGCGACGGACCGGGGTTTTCCCGTTCTTCTTCTTTTGTGGACATGCTTTGGACAGGTGTCCTACCACGTGACAAGTGAAACACTTCCCAGTGCGGAAATGTTCAGTGCGTTCCTCTTCGGTAAGCCGATCGACTACCATAGCGTTGGGGTCTCTGGAAGGTGTATATCGGCTAGATCCGAAGTTCTTCTTCTTCTGGGGTTGGTTACGTGCCCTGATGGCATTCAATTGGAGGCGGGAGTTGTCGAGATTGATGCAAGTGGTGAGAACTACTTCAAAATCGTCGGAGACGTCACCGGTTCCGAAAAGTCGGGCAGTAAGCCCTGGGTGTAATCCATCTATGAAGAATTGTTTCTTGGAAATATCATCGTGGATGCCTGAGCGCTGGCAGAGCATAAGGAATTCTGAAATATAATCCTGGAGTTCCGTTCCTTGTTTCAGGTTTCGGAGTTTAGCTAAGGCGGTTCCTGCAGGGTCAAGCGGTTTAAACGCTTTGTTAAAATCGGCGAGGAACTCCGCCCAAGTTCCATATCCTTTAATGGTTCCATCCGTCCGTTTATAGGTCGGGTCTTGCGCATGGGAGAGGAAGTCTTCCTTCCAGTAGCGGGCATTCCCTTCGTTCATGAAGGAGGTGACGAAGATAATCTTCTGTTTATCTTCTACGTAGATCTTCTCATTGATGTCGAGGTAAGAGTTACACGACATGAGAAAGCCTCTAGACTTGTCTCTATCGCCATCAAAGATGGTAGGAGTACCGATCTTGATTTCGACGGGCTTTGAAGACATCGTGGGATTCAGGGGTGGTAATGGTGGTAAAGCGCCTAGTTTGAGTGCGCCGATCAATGGGGTCAAGGAGGTCGTCAGTTTGGACCTGGAGTTCTATCTGTCGTGATGACCAGGGTTTATCGTTCTTCTTTCGGATATGCAGCACACGATGGTGGCGCAAAGAATCAGTGTAGACTTTAATCTTTTGTTACGAACTAGGATGGTTCTGACGTATGGCCACTCGATAAGAGCGATCAGCCAAGGTCGGTTCAAGGCTTCGGCGTATACCGAAGTTCAAATGGTTCTAAGACAAGACAAGGAGAGTGTCCTCGACTTGAATCAATGTTTCAGACGACTTAAGATTGGAGGTCTTAAGCGAAAGCAAGTTCCAGGTAAAACCTAGTAAGATTAAAGTAGAGAACTACACAGTGTAACGACGAGTTTATATACTGGTGGAATGTCTTTAGGGGCGGCATATGCAAGTCAGAACGAGTCATAGATAAGACAAGTCAGAGATACCAAGAATAGATCACCTAGTGACGGCAAGATAGCGGTCATGATGTAATACAATGAGTGAACAAGAAACAAAAGATAAGTCTAGCGGCGGCATCATGCGGCTCGTGACGTAATACAAGTAAGAAGTAAAGGAAAATGAATAGGGGCGTACTTGACTGTAACACTACATGGATATTATAGGGTTAGGCCTGCTGAGGTTCAGGAGCACTGCTGGAGTTTAGGACGTGTTTTAAGACTGTAAGGGTTTAGGAAACTGGACCCGATTTACAGCACGAAAATCGGCCCGAGTTCCCAATATCCTCTTGCCTCAACATAAGTACTTACACTCAACTATGTACTTGCTTCACCACGCTCACAAGTTCATGACAGGCTGATGCTATGTGGGACTTGCGATAACCTATATAACTTTTTTCTTAAGTAAAGCTTGTGTCTGTCCTGCCAAGGGCCCAGCACTGACGATGAACCATAGTCGTTCCAAGCATCTCTTCCTATCGTGACATCCGGTCCTTCCCAGCCTTCAAACCCATGCTCAGCCCGACGTTTCTCTTGCTGATCTGCAGAATCTGCTGCCTGATGATTGCACTGTGCATGCCCAACCCAAGGGCTGAAAATCGAAAAAAAGAAATTTGAAACAGTTATTGCACACTGGAGGGAAGGATCTCACACCTGTCGACTTGACTTCAGAAACGAAAAGTCCCCCGGTTGTTGAGGTGTCTACTGTTCGCGGGTTCAAGGTAAGCCTCATTCAAATATTACAAACTATTGTATTCTTACTATAGACTGGATCACTTCTTGTCGAGCTCGTCGTAATCCATCAGGACCCAACTGGAGCTCATGCTTCTCGTGATGAAATACACATAAACCATCTGGAAATATGGCCTAAGGTAGATTTGGAGTTGTGTGCCAACGGTTGTGGCAGCGAAATAATAGCATTCTTTGTCCATCATGATGAACCGGTAGTGTATTACAAATAACAAAATGTGGGATGTGCTACTGGTGGTCCAACAAACCAGTAGGAGGATGGGTACTATCCACCAGTGCGACAGCTGCAAGCTCGGTTGTTACAGAAACTAACCAGCCCGACCCAGCGGTGTTGCCCTTCCTCACCAACTGACCGCTTCCGCTACTAGTTCCACGATAGCCTTGTGAATACAGGATTATTTTTGACTCCTGATGCTTTGTGTAGGTGATTTCATGCTTGCATTTCCGGCAAGCGAATTGGATCTCATCCAGTGTGGAGGTGGTGCGTTCCCAAGTGCGGATACACTTGCATGTCGAACATTGATAGGGTAAGGTTTGGCCAAAGGGACGGTTATTATCATGAAAAAAAGTGTACGTAGACACAATCGTGGAGACCTCGGCACCAGGAATGCGAGCCAGTCCTTGAGTATACTCGGCAATAGTGGGGAAGCGGCGCCGAAAGGTGTTCATGACGTGAACATGGACGATGCATGCATGCATGGCGAGCCGGGGGGAAACTATGAGTAAATCTTGAATGACATCTTGTACCTCGAGTCCTTCCACGAGCACACGGTCGACGTAGGCAACGATAAATGAGGTGGTGAGACATGCATGAAAGAGTTCTGCACCAAAAGCAAATGCGTGCTCAATTTGATAGCTGTAATGAATTACCTCAGCGAATAGGGTCACATACTCGGTAAAATCACCTACTGTTTGACACATGCTTTGTAAACATTCAACGCATCCAGTTCCCGGACCATGTGCCCGCATACGAGCATCCACAGGGTAGCGCCTTTGAGATACTCCTCAATTCCACCGACAAAAAGGGCTGCAAAAAACTGGAAAGAGCCATGACAGACAGCAACAAAGAGAAGAATCTAACTTACATCGTCAATGGAGTACGCGATAGGTTCGCCCTGTTTTATGACTTTCTTCCTTCCCCTTCCCACAGGCTCGGCATCCTCAAACCCTCCCCAGATATCTCCCCGTGTGGTCTCTGAGTGAGAATAGACAATGACTTCTACTCATTCAAACTTGATGGGGAGGCATTCCAATTCTGCGACCAGTTTTGCCATTGACAACCTGTGCTTCTCGATCTTCTCCATTGTTCCAATATCGAACATGATTTCGTGGTATTGGAGTTTATCACTGGGCTTATACGGCCGCAAAATCTCCCGCATGACGCCTGCAGGGGACCCAAGAGGATCGACAGTCTGAAGGACAAAATGGAGGATCAGGATGGGGTCGCTGCATATTTGCGACCGACTCGTCATTTCAGAGTGCCCATGGATGGTGACGGGAGCACCCAGAATTGGATTCCCTTTGATGTCCTCAAATCCCTAAGGGCGAGAGACGGTGTTGAGAGGGTTTTGAAAGATGGGCAAACACAACTTACAAAGTATGCCCTTATGCCATCATTCCTGCTACGCTTTCCGCGTATTTTGTGACAGCCTGCACAAATAAAAAGAACGTCGCTGTCTTTGACCCGTACCTGAAATTCTGCAGGAACAATAACACAAGCATCGCACACCGACCGAGAGCAGCGGGAGCAATCATAAAGATCACCACCATCTCGGCAAAAGAAGCAGTACTAGTGATCCTTTCATGAGCTACAGAGCAGAGCCAAGAGAGCCAGATACTTACTATATTGTGAGAGAGAGGCATGGGCTTCTCGCGCAGCAAGGTTGCCTTCGGAAACGCCACGGTGGTTTTCATAGTCTGCGTACCGGCCATCCATGAGCTACAGAACAAAGCCGAGAGAGGTGCAACTTGAAGTACTTACTATATTATGGGACGACTTGATTGAAGGCTTGGGCTTCTCGCGCGATGAGGTTGACTTTGGAAAAATAGATTTGATAACATGCGGTGTGCCGATATTGAGGGAGACCTTCTTGAATTGCGGTAATTCAGCACGCTTTGCAGGTCCTCCAGTGGTCTTTTTAGCAGTTGCCTTTGTGCGGCCCATGGCTAGATCTGGGTGAACTGGGTGTTTGGAAGTGAGTTAGTTGGTTGGTTGGTTGGTTGGTTGGTTGGTTGAAAATAAAAAAGAACTTGAACTTCTATATACCGAACGAGTTTGTTAATTCTGCGCGGCTCAAATTCAACTCAGATTAGGTCAATGATTAACGCGTTAACAGTTGGTTCTGCAGAACCAATGTGTGTGACCTAAAACCTTGATTATGTAAGTTTATCTGCTGCTGTATATTACAAGTAGATCGAAGTACTGAGTTATTATTCTCCGAGCCAAAACGATACATTTGCCCAAAGCCACGTCCAAAATATGACACCGTCTGCCAGTGTGGATCTGCGAAGGCAAGATTGCACATAATTCCGGTGAAGTCGGTACAATGATGAGAGTTCTATGTCAGCAGCACGACCCAATATTAAAAGTGATAATATCCACTCTCAGCCACTTCTTCCCTTGCTCAGGAGCTTCCATCTCCATAACGCCAGGTCAGGATCCATATGAACGATTCAGTGTCGTGCTGATACAGGTGCTTGACCTTGACTTGTGTGGCGATAAACCTAATTCAGCCCCATCGGTTCTCAGATCTGGCACCGCTTTGGAAAGGGTGTGGAGTGGGCTTGTCTCGAACATTAATACTGGTGGGCCATGATACATGTAATCGACCTCGTCTATTGCTTGTGCAAATGAGTAAGATTCGTCAATAGTACTGACCGCCATGTCAAATTCGTCATTTGTGTCGCTCGCAGGAAGGATGTCAGGTTGGAGGATTGGACTGATTGCGCGGGCCATCCGAGATGTGGACAGATAACTGCAGGCGGCAGGGGGTCGTGGTGAATAGATCTAACGGCATATTTCCTTGGTCGGCCAGGTTTGGCCTTCGTAACTCCATGAGGTTTGCTAATTGGGGGCTTGGTCTCCTTGAGTTTCGATATCAAGTTTACAGTTGCTCTCTGCGACACCTTTGCAGGCGCTTGGCACAAAGTGCGGATGTTTAAGTTTGACTTCGGCTAAGAAAACAGATCACATATCAGTCATGTTCTTGATGATCAATTCAAATGTTTGAACCGATCGCACCGGCCCTGGAGCAAAATAATTTGGTACAGTTGTGTTACCATTCTTATCTTCCTTGATCACGCGCAAGCCTCGGCTGTGAAAGTAATCATAGACATGCCTCCTGTCGATATTGTAACGTTCTTGCAGCTCTTTCGGGACAGCAAAGGACGGCATCTCAATGTTTCCAGGGTGTATCAGTGCCTCAAGATCACGGACGAGATCCTAGTCGGAGAGCGAGGCTTTCAGGATTGACACGCCTTCTCTGGAATACGGTGCTAGCATTCTGAACAGCAGAAGGGTTTTCCGTTCCCAACGGTTGATCAAATGAAGGGGAGCCGGAACCATTGAGACGCTGCCAGACAGAGTGTGAAGAGGCAGTTTGATGAGTAAAACGAGAATTGCTGGCTGCATCGGTATCACTTGGAGAGATGGTTTCCATTCTGCTCGGAGAATAATTGTACAAGATATGAGAAGGTTTCGCGTCAATTTCGGGCAAAAACTTACTGTCCCTCTTGATTTTTACTTGAGCTTCTTCCAGTTTCTTGAATAGGTCCATGTCTCCGATCACCCGTGCAGCATCACTGACTTCCCTACACGTCTCATCTAATCGCGTTATAACCCTCACTATCGTACCTTCCTGAACGTTGGTCAGGGCCGTTTTCTGGTCAAAGGGCTTTACAAATAGTCGACTATGAGTTTTCGCCCCTTGGCGGTAACGCACATTCGCTGACTTACCATGCCTTTCGCCCATTCGTATACTACTTCCATGAGACCGAATTTTAAGCTTGATTTGAATTCTTCTGCCGAAACCTTGGGGTGGTCTTGCACACCTGCCACTCGCCAACTGATTGCAAGAATTGCATCTCTGCCTTCCTCAAGTTTGATCGGTACAGCAGGTTCTATCTCTGTCTTTTCGAACGAAGTTTGTTCGGAACGCGGCGTAACGGTGTTATGTAATAATAATCATGTACACGTGACATCTTGGAATCCGGTTCATTCCGCTGTCAGCTTCTGCTCCGAAACTTGAACACCACAAGCTGTTGGGATTGAGGTCGTCTGGCCCAAATTTTGGAGCTTCTGCTCTAACACCACGAACCGAGGCCATCTGGCCCAGATTGTTGAGCTTCTGCTCTAAACACCACGAACTGAGGCCGTCTGGCCCAGATTGTTGAGCTTCTGCTCTAACAACACCACAAACTGAGGCCGTCTGGCCCAGATTGTTGAGCTTCTGCTCTAACAACACCACAAACTGAGGCCGTCTGGCCCAGATTGTTGAGCTTCTGCTCTAACAACACCACAAACTGAGGCCGTCTGGCCCAGATTGTTGAGCTTCTGCTCTAACAACACCACAAACTGAGGCTGTCTGGCCCAGATTGTTGAGCTTCTGCTCTAACAACACCACAAACTGAGGCCGTCTGGCCCAGATTGTTGAGCTTCTGCTCTAACAACACCACAAACTGAGGCCGTCTGGCCCAGATTGTTGAGCTTCTGCTCTAACAACACCACAAACTGAGGCCGTCTGGCCCAGATTGTTGAGCTTCTGCTCTAACACCACGAACTGAGGCCGTCTGTCCCAGACTTTTGAGCTTCTGCTCTAACAACACCACGAACTGAGGCCCTCTGGCCCAATTTTGGCGCTTCTGCTCCAACACCACCTGTAACTGTTGGGTTTGGAGCTGTCAGGCCCTTTTGGAGTTTCTACTCTAATATCCACTAGCAGCCGCCCTCAGTACTTGTGACACCTCACACTGCCATTTCACAGTACTCGAACATACCTGCTCGTAAGTGCTCCCTCAAACAGAGTGACATGCCTAATGTTGGCGTCAAGCCGCTTGCAGACACTCTCATGGCCTACACCGCCTGCTCGTATTTAGTGGACCGCCTATACCTAAATTCGAATCTGGAAATGAGTACGACAGAAATAGAAAAAGTTCATTTCAAATATTAGCAAGTGAACAAACGAGTCTGTTTTGCGACTTTCACTGATAAGTTGGTGGTTCCGCCTAGCATTGGTCGGTCTGTTCAGGGCAGTACTAAGTGCGAGCGCACCTAACAGCTTGATGCATAGATTGAGTGAAAATCACGCAAATTGGGCTAAGTGCTGAAAATTGTTAATCCTGTTTATGGTCTTCTGCTTCATCTAGCATCGCCACATGCTAAGTTGACGGGCATGGTGTATCGGGATCAGATCAATTAGTTTTGGCCCCATGAGTTTTTGGCAGTTTGCGAGCTTGCGCATGTTGAACAGGAACACCGCTTTCCTCTACAAAGTCAAGCATAGCAATCATCAATGTCATAACCCATAGCATGATTATACTGATGTTGGTGATTATCGACTATATATTGTGATATATGTCATTCTCAGGTTTCCCTCAGTTCTCTGATGATTGTTACTTGGTTGAAGATGAGCCCTTATGAACATTAATCTGGCAGCTGTGGTATATGAAGTGCTGGCTCGTCGCATTGTTCATTAGAGTTCATCTGAGAAAATAAAATCCTCATGTCTACTCAGTATAGGCATTGTGAGCCTGATGGTGATATCGGCGAGGCCTCGAGTGCTCTTGAAATTGCCATTGACATCCATTGGTTGGTTCTTCATAGGCATTTTCTTGCACACCTTTCAGTCTTATGGTACTGCATAACCTGTTGATAGGACATGTACATTGACCTGCAAAACCAGGTGTACAGGACACCGGCCGGCCAATGCACTGCCTGTATAGGCCGGCCATGCAGAACCTGTGCAGGCCGGTGTCCTATATACAGAATGATATCTATGCACTGCCTGTATAGGCCAGTCATGCAGAACCCTTGCAGGCCGGTGTCCTACATACAGAATGATATCTCTGCAGTATCTGTGTAGGCCGGTGATGCAGACCCTTGCAGGCCGATGCCTCAGCCAAATCATAATATCTCTGCACTACCTGTATAGGCCGGTCATGCAGAACCCTTGCAGGCCGGTGTCCTACATACAGAATGATATCTCTGCAGTATCTGTGTAGGCCAGTGATGCAGACCCTTGCAGGCCGATGCCTCAGCCAAATCATAATATCTCTACACTCCCTGTATATGCTGGTGATGCAGAACCCTTACAGGCCAATGCTCCATATAGAAAATATATCTTTTGCTGATGATGTAGGACCCCTGCAGGTTCATGCCTCATATAGAGAATGATATTTCTATGCTACTTATATAGGTCAAACCAGAATATTGAAGTAGATCTGGCCAACCTGCACCCTCAATATTTATGCAGGCTGTCCTAAATGCTCTAATATCAAATGAGATTCCATACAGGAGTAGGTCTAGCCAACCTCACTCATGTAATAAAACATATATCTCATATGGGATAATATAAATGGTGACTGAACAAAAAACAAAAATACAGTCTACTTACACTCCTTATCTCGTATGGGATAGTATAAATGGTGACTCAAATAAGTAGCATAGAAATATCATTTTCTATATGAGGCATGAACCTGCAGGGGTCCTACATCTATCCCATGAGATATATCTTTTGTTACATGAGTAAGGTTGGCTAGACCTACTCCTGTATGGAATCTCATTTGATATTAGAGCATTTAGGACAGCCTGCATAAATATTGAGGTCTACCTACACTCCTTATCTCATATGGGATAATATAAATGGTGACTGAATAAAAAATAAAAATACAGTCTACATATACTCCTTACAGGTGACTAGGGAAGCTGGCTTAATGAGCCAATATGTTATTGATAGGCCGGCCGCCCATGGCCTACATACTGCACAGACTGGCTGGCCCAATGGGCCAATATGTTATTGATAGGCCGGCTGCCCATGCCTCACATACTGCATGGACTGACTGGCCCAATGGGCCAATATGTTATCAGTAGCCCGGCCGGCCATGTCCTACATACTGCATAGACCGGGTGGCCCAAAGGCCCAAAAAGTGTTCAGTGGGGCGGCCGCCCCTGTTCTACATCCCGTATATGGCACCTGGCCCACTAGGCCAATATAATACCAGTAGGTCGGCCGGCCATGGCCTACATGCTGCACAGACTGGCTGGCCAATAGTCCAATAAGGTATTAGTGGGTCGGTCATTCCATCTATGCATCCTGCTAAAGTATTGTCAGTGCTAACATCAATGTTACTCAAAAAGACATGAAAATTCAAGTGTATCTGACAACAAACTGCAAGAAGGGGATTCTAAGGTATTGTGCTAATGATGATGTCTCAGTTCTTAAACTTCTTTGAAGCTGCTCTGTCTCTGGTAGAGCGACGAGGAGGATCAGGAGGAGCAGATGTCTTCACCTTTTTCATGACTGAATCATCCACATCTGTTGCTGGGCGTTTACCCTTCCCTTTTCCTCCAGTGTTAGTACTGCTTGCCTTCTTTGATGTGGCAGCCCTCTGATCAGTCATCTGAGACGCCTCAGCAACCCTCTTCTCCTCAGCCACCCTCTTTTCCTCAGCCACCCTCTTCTCCTCAGCCACCCTCTTTTCCTCAGCCACCCTCTTTTCCTCAGCCACCTTTGCCTGCTCTGCCTCCCTCCTCTCTTTCACCTGCCTTTTGTTCTCCAGACGCCTCATGTGAACTTCTTCTCCCACTGTCATCTGCTTCTCATTACCATCTGGCAGCATTGCGTCCACCTTCACCTGGATTCTGATAATGGCCTCTTCAACCTTGTCCCCCACCTCGAAGCCAAGGATGGAGTCGCCCAAATATTGAGGCACATCATCTCCAGCCTCATCTGCTTCATACTCCTGAGCGCGGCAACACTCACGAATGAGGAGTCCAAGGCCCAGGACGACAATCATACCCAAACCACGAGATTTGATGACATAGTTGCCTAGTTCCTCCAAAGCGACAGAGGAAGCCTGAATATCACTGTGCATATTTTGAGGTAGATATGCCTCAGACCACGTCCAAGATGCCCAGACAGGCAGATGTTGCTTCCTAGCCTTGCCCTTAGGATCAGGAGTTTGCTTTCAAAAAATAGTCAATTTTAATGCTGTTATCACAAATGTAGTGAATTATACATACTGTCTTGGAGAGTTTTTGAACTGTGGCCAACAGACGAGAATATGTTGGGAGGGTAGAGAGGGATTGAAGATAACCGACTGTGTCACCACCCATATGGAATTTTGGGCAGGAATCGGAAAGAGATGGGGTGTGGCTTTCCAAGTCATCCTCTTCGTCAGAAGAACCATTGGCTTGGGGGGCCTTCTTCAGTACCTCGTCCTCATCTGATGATACTTCGACATATTTTGGGTTCTTCCTTGATTTTTTACTTACATCCCCCTTCTTAGCCAGTGAATCATAGAAGTCGCCTTCCTTATACCCAACGAACCGGACAATTGGTTCATTACGGTTAGCACGATATTTCCAAAGTGAAAAAATCATACTGATGGCTTCCTTCTGCAGGTGAGAAGGATCCTTGATGACGACATTTCGAGGAATACAGTCCATGTCAAGGTAATGGTCTGGATCTTGGGTAATATGACCCCAGGGGACTGCAGCCCTAGGGTTGTTTGAGATGACCGCTGTTGAATGTAAGTGGTCAGAAAAATACAGTACTTCGAAAATAGAAATGAATCACCATAAGCCTTTTGAAATACCTTTCGTACGACCTTCTGCTGGTTCTTGAGCATGAGAGATTCAAAGCCTGTCAGTAGGCAAGGATAGCCCTCATCGTCTACCTCCACTGTTAAATCGGGCAACTTCTCATCTTCCTCGTCAGATTGGTCCTCAGCGTCTAAGCCTGTTGCTAGATCATTAGCAATTAAATAAATTACTGTATCCAAGACTTACTATACTCGGCTTCATTCAGCCAGTCAGCAAGTCGGTCTTGGGACTCTCCAGCCCATTTCTTGTTGTCTTTGGTAGCCAGAGTAAAAGTTTTCTTCGCCTTCCTGGGACAGGATTCCCAACTAAACCAATAGATTGTCAATGGTAATGTCAATGGGAAAAAAATAACACTGACATGGTTGTTCCAGGCATTTTCCCCTCCCCTCGATCATGAGCTATGAGCATCACAACATGTAAACCCATGGTTCTTCCTGCCATCTTTATGAAGTCCTCCATGATTTTCTTCTGGTGTCGGCTGCGGTATCTGTAGATACACATGAGTTTTTCCTAAATATAGCAATGTAGTGTTAAAAAAATACCTGTCCTTGGCGTTGGAAAGAGCACCTTCCTGGTTCCACTTTTCTGCCACAAGTCTGAGCTCCTCATGTACATCTGGTGACAGGGCATTGTACCAGGACCGGACCAGCTTTGTCCTTGTCCCCATGGACCTTAGGTCAGAGGTGTCACAGTGCTTCTTATCATACTCCCCAATTTCTTCTTTGAACAACTTCTGAGCGACATCAAAAGGAGAGAATTTGGTCTTGAATGCTGCAGCATCCAGAGGCTTGTCATCCTGACGGCCTTTGACCATATCTACAGTGATGATGCCTGCACCAGATGTGAGTTTATGAGCTCCCTCGATGATTTTTTGCTCGAGATCGCGGTCCTCATCATCCTCCAGAAAACGCAAGTAATATGTACGGATAGCCTATAAAATTAGATTAATATAGACAAAGAGACTGGAAGCTCACCTTCCGAATGTTATTGCCTGGAAGCATAGTCGAAGCATCCTTGGCCTGGTCACTTTCAAGTATGGCATCTTTGATGCTTTTGAGGATTTTTGCCCTCTCAGCAGGGTTTCCTTTAGCTGAAACATAGGAAATCTCGTGCTCATCCAAAACAGCCTTGAATACATGTGTCCAGTCAGCCATTGTATGCAAAAATCTTGAGAATGGAGGCCGGTATAAGTTTGCAGAATGTGTAACCAGTACCAACTCACTTGACAACAGATCAACAAACCATGTCACATGATCAAAACACGGTCACATGCTCATCAGGTGACTATCTTGAGGTCACATGATTCAAATAACCAGCACAAAATCACCCAAGTATAAATCTGACTGACTCACAAATTCAATGACATTAGCTTATATACCAAATCTCAAGATTCAGACACCAAACAAATGATTACTCAAACTCAGAACAATAATAACATGAAGCAAAGTACAAAGTAAGACAGATATTCAAGAAAAATATGTAAATCAAGCCAACTGTGTCTCCAAAGGAATATCCAACCAAGTACTACCATTCTTCCTACCAGAATAAAGTACTGTGGACCCTGGTGGCTGAGAGAATGTATGGCTTACATTGCAAGAGTCATTTTTGCACTCAAAAATATAAGCCTTGTCCTTGCTGCCTTTGACATAGGCGGACCTCCAAGAATTAGCCCAACCACACCCACTGCATTGGATAGGCAGGCGGTGGCCCCAAGGACGGAACTCCACATTAGCCCATGCAAACCTAGAGCAAGTGAGGGCGCCCTCCTTGACAGGTGTCAGCAGATAAATGTCAGAGTGGCGACCAAAGTCACAGGCTTGTGCGAGCATATCCTTGAATGCTAAATGAAGTGGGCAACGTCCAATGAGAACCCTCTCTGTGAACGCAATGAGCAAGTGCGAGGCGAAAGAGGGCTGAAACCGAGGAGCATTGAATGCGATGGTACCGGTTAATTTGTGTCTGTAGGAACATTAGATAATGTCAAATAAACGGAAAAAAAAAAAACTCACCGGACAACAGCCTCTTGCAAGCCATGGAATGAGTCCAAGTTGGTGACAAGGTGGCCACAACAGAACATCCAGAGGTAGGATTCCTGGGCGGCATCAATGAGAGTTTGCCAGGGTTGGAGAATTATTTCCAAGAACTGTAAAAAGGGTCACTTATTGGCGCACTATGAAAGAAAAAAAAAAACTCACATCATTGACCGGAGTGCTGATATAGCCCCCTGAGGCATCATCCTCATACCCAGTAAAAGGGTCTCCAAAATCCTCATCAGTGTGAGTAGAGACGCCAATCACAACACGCTCCCAGACAAAGGACTTCTTCAAACCTTTCATTATCTTCTGGATGTTGCTGCGGTAGGCGGGAAGCTTGGCATCAGTGCCAATGTCATAGTAGACGTTGAGATACTGGATGCGGTCGCCAGTATAGTAGGGCTTGAGGAAGGAATGAGCAAACTCCATAGGGCTACCAGCCACTGTGAAGTCGACGAGGATGAGGTGAATGAAAATGACTGTGGCCGCTGAAATTTCGGCTCACTCAGACACCTCAAGCGCGCCATTGATGGGTAAGAACCTGTCCAAGACCGGAAGGTGGTTGGCGTTATAGAAACCCTGTTATCAATGAGGGGTGAACAAAAAAAAAAAAAAATCAAAAAACTCACAAAGTAGGCGCCGCCTAGCATGCGTAGAGGGGCCGGCCGGCGGCTTTGGGCATCTGGCCCAGTGGCCTGCCCACCCCTGCAGTATGTGGAGAGTGGCCGGCCGGCCTGGCAGAGAATTCTTGCTTGTAGGGCCAGCCTCCATTTGCAACCTGCAGGCCATGGCCGGCCGACATGATTTGGGCATCTAGCCCAGTATAGGAAGTAGAACTTGACTTAGTGTGGTTAGGTGTGATGATAAGGGGTACTCCATAAATGTTGTTAGAAAATGAGTGTATAACCCACTGGAGCTTTACTGAGTGGTTGGGTCAGAATGGCGAGGAGGTATACTCTATACATTAATTGTAAGGGCACAGGTGCCAGTCTCCAACTCTCCTGCTTGGTCAATTCTGTTGCCAGATAAAAGACAAAAGTATTGAGAAAGTATGTCCCAAGAGTCTACAAATTGACTCTAGCACATGCAATTCTGACAGAATCCTTATGTATGTTGTATTGAGGTTCACCCCAACATAATACAAAGTGCCATATTTGTGTTTTGAAGAAAATCGAAGTGGATCTTGTCCCATGGCCAACTTATTGGTGCTGGAGGCTAGTTTTGTGGTTGGCTCTAAAGGTCAGATCACCACATAAAGTTCTGGAATGCAGTATGCAGGAGTAAATAGATGTGTCATAAGCTATAAATTAAGCACACAACACACCCACTCCAATAAATATCTCTTCAAATGTACTCAAATTTGCTTCAAAATGACAACTTTAAAATCCATGAATGAATGCTATTGTCAAATCTGTTAAGTGTCCTAATATTTACTCACATGTATGCCAGGAGTATGTCCCTCCATGCAGACCATAAAAGGAAGTAAGAATTCATTCCTAGGCCGGCTGGCCACCTCCCACATACTGCTGGGGTGGGCAGGCCACTGGGTGAGATGCCCAAAGCATGTCGGCCGGCCTGGACCTGCGGGTCGAAAATGGGGGCTGGTCCAGCAAGAATTCATTTCTAGGCCGGCCGGCCACATGCCACATACTACAGAAATGGACAGGCCTGCTGGGCCAGATGCCCACATGATAGCGGCCGGCCCCTTCCCGCAGACTGTAAGGGGGCACTGGCCCAGCAAGAATTCATTGGTAGGCCGGCCGGCCACATACCACATACTACAGAAATGGACAGGCCTGCTGGGCCAGATGCTCACATTACGGCGGCCAGCCCCTTCCTGCAGACTGTAAGGGGGCACTGGCCTACTCAGCCAGATGTGAGAAGCAAGCCGGCCAGTCCCTTCCCACAGGCTGCTACTGTGGGCTGGCCCTGTGAGCAACAATTGTTCCCTAGGCCGGCCGACACCCTGCCACATAATGCAGAGGCAGGCTGGCCTACTGTGGCAGAAACCAGCAGCACAGCGGCCGGCCACCCCATACAGCCTGCATGACCAGGCCTACCCACATGTCAACCACAGCCTGGATATGTATATAGGTAGTGCCTGCAAGGGTCTGCATCACCGGCCTACACAGATACTGCAGAGATATCATTCTGTATATAGGACACCGGCCTGCACAGGCTCTGCATGACCGGCCTATACAGGCAGTGCATTGGCCGGCCGGTGTCCTGTACACCTGGTTTTGCAGGTCAATGTACATGTCCTATCAACAGGTTATGCAGTACATATGACTGAAGGGTCTGTTTCTTGCATGCTGTTATGTAGCACTATATTTTTGTCATCTACTGGAGCACAGAGTGGTGAGTTGTCTCCGAAGTAACTTATGAGGCGGGTGAGCTGATCGTTGTCCCAGCTTTATGGAATGGAGAGCTTGTTCAGACTCTAACAGATCAGGACGATATTCAGTCTGAGATAGTGGATGGTCGTATGGATCCTTCACGCATTTTCGTTCCCCGGTATAAGTTACTTCAGCTGATTGTAGGTTATTCTTGTTCAGGTACAGGTATCAGAACTTCCTCCGCATCATGGTGCGTCGTATCAACCATTGGCTTGATATGATCACATCGATTTGGTTTTTCTTTCTCGCTGTGTACTCTCAAGCCGGTGAGAGGTTAATTTCATCATGGACGCTAGCCATTCCCTAACCAATTTGAAGTCCGTGAACCGCTGTACCGATTTGACCCCAACCATACAGTGCTTGATGTCTGGGAAATTGTACTCTATATCATGGTGCTGGCGTTCTCACTCGAAGGTGAGGATATCCAGCTGTTGTTTGAATGGTGGGCTGAGTTATGTTCCAGACATAGTCAAGGTAATTTTCTTGCGTCTCAATTTGCCGCAACGTCTTACAGCTTATATAGTTTTACAAACTATTCAAATATGCAACCTACCATGCCTTTGGATCTTGGAACACCGTCACCTTTATAACAGATTCCTTATTGCTGGCTGCTTGCTTGCTTCGCATTGCTGGTCTTTATGCCACTGGAGATCTCTGCAACACTCTACACTTAAGGAGCTTTCAAGTCTTGAGTTTTGTTACCTCGGTGTCCTCTAATGGCGTCACTCCCATCACTTTCCTTCTGGGCATTCAAGGACTCATCACGATTTGAGATTCCAGCGAGCAGCTTGTCCTCTTTAGTAATGCCAACACCGCTGAAACCTTTTGGTTGCCTGAAATCCCTGCCCATGATTCTGTCAAGTGTGTCAACTATTAGCAGTATGGCATGAATTCCTCCGTCCCAGTCAGTGCAACTTGAAGGATAGCACCCAACTTACAGTCATCGCACCTGATAACGTGAAGATCGTTACGTGGAACGGAATTCCTATCTCAGATGATGTTGCTGCGGTCTCGAATTTGACCACTCAAGGAGGCTTTGTTTCACAACTAAAGCGCTCATCAACATTGCTTCCTCAGCAGATTATCTCATCCAATTGGACTCTTGTTGACCATACCACCACAAACATACCCTTCAAGCCTTACTACGGCGACGGGAGGGTTCTCTACGGCTGCGACTATGAATAGTCAGTCATTGGATGATCTACGTCGTTTATTCTAGCTCATTGACTAACAGCTGCGAGAACATCATACTTTGGCGTGTCAGCATACACCCAGCAACCTCATAGAGCATCTTCAAAGGGGCCACCTTTCGAAGTTCCCGAAATACATGCGTAAAGTACTGGTAAGATCTGCGCACACATGAAAGAAATTATATGATGCCTCCTGCAGTCTGCAAGAACCAATTATTTCCCTTGTCTTGTAGCTGCTTCACAACATTTGCTGATGAAAAGTAAACCCACGTGACTTTGCCAGGGGTAACAATATCTGCTTTGGCCATAGGGAGCGCCTTCCATTTTGCAGTTGCATGATAGAGTGCATCTGACTGAAATGCAATAACATGTCCAGGAGAATATCTATCGATCGTGGTTCAGCCAGTGTAATACTAAGTATCAGAATACTCAGGATTGAAACTTACTTGAGTTTGACCCAGAGGTCTGGAAAGAGGGCTTCTCCACCGGTGTATTTCCCAGAACTGAGAATTACACATAGGAAGTCCTTCCCATCGACATGCAAGAATGTCTGTAGTTTCCACAACGTTGCGCATCCTAGAAAGATTCCCCCATGGTCTGGAGCTGAGTCAACAGGGGTACCCACCCAGCGCCCAGCATGTGCCGAAGATGACAATGCAGCATACTTTTCAGGGAATGCGGCCTTGACACATTGAGTTAAGAAGTCGGTGAGCTCATCGTCTGCATACACTATTGCTGCAGTTTGGATGTGACGACGGGCAGAATTTGAGCCATTGGTAGACCCCATTAGGTCTGCCGATGGCACGAGGGTGGCCTAGTAGCGGCTGATTGAGCATGATTCACTATACCGCAGCACACTTACATTAGGATGTCCTTGCTCTTCCCAAGTCTCGCAATCGTGCCGCAGTCCTTTGGTCTCCCTAAACTCCTCACCTTCTTTAACATACACAAATTCTTGATCCTTGAAGTCATCCTCATGGCGCCGGTCAATAGTAGTGCCCTGAAGCGGTTTGGGCTGAAGAACAAAGAGTTTCTGAGTTTCATAATGTTTGTCGCGTATTATGCGGTCCTAAATAATAGTCAGCGGTAGAGTTGATGACAGATGCGACAACATACTGGAACACCGTGTCCATCACCAAAGTATGCTACCATGGGAGTTCCGTGACGATCCACCCATAAGCCTGACACCGAACGAGCTGGAAATGAGACGTCCTCAAGCTCATCTTTGACGGCCAAAGCAGCTTCAAATGTCATACGATCACCCCGCCCAATTTTTTGCAATTCATCGAGGTCTACATCGACAGTGATTCTTGCTGCAGTACTTGTCAGTCATCATTTACACTCAACAAAATATTACTTACCATGATTGGAAGGGTCGCTGACCCAATTTGTCCAATGTGAAACTCGCTTGGCGTTCATCGTTTGATACTTCCATATCATTGCACATTTCTGACCAGCATTCGGAATTCCGCTGGCAAAAGATTTTCGCGGTCCCTTCTTATACCCTGGTGGCTTTGAGGGAAGAACAGGTGAAATCACTGGAATGACGGGTTTCTTTTTCCTCTTCTGCGGCGCGCCCTGGAACATGCCAGCATTGTCGGGTTCGACCACTGGGGACACATCTTCATGGTGGACCACCGCCTCCGATGTCGAATTATAGTGCGCATGAGCTGTGGCATGAGCATTTGCAGGTCCTGAACCAGCGTGGGATGAGCGCTTCCGGTGAGCATTGCGCTCTCGCCGGTCAGTGGTCGCAGACTTCTTTGTCATTTGTTTGGCTTGTAAAGGACTGGACGAGTGTCATGTGGAGCACCCGGAACCTAAGGTTGTTTGTTTTCAAAGGGTTTGCCAAACGATGCTTAGCACATATTACCATAGGTTACGGTATGGCCGTATGGCAAGGTGACTCCCAAGCCCGTACATTACGGATCTAGTTGAATGGAAAGGGACGGATCCTCTGCATCACTCGCACAGACATATCTTCCTGGCCAAGTGCACAGACTCGACAGAGGTGACGTCTGCAGACAAATTGGCAACAGTGATGTGAAAGATTCACCTCAGCTCTCCTTTACTGAGTGATTTGATCTCTATGGTACCCGTCGTTGGCACACAGAACGTTCGGGTGGCCCATGGCAAAGTGCCGGCGTCGAAAAGAGGGTGGTTGACTGGTTGTTCTAATGTTTCACATTCTTTCACCACGAAAACATTGTTCACACTGTTGATACATAGTTTTTAGTTGCAAAGTGTTTAAAACACCTGTTAATAAATGGTCGGAGGCAGTCTGTTTATAAACAGCTGTTGAAAAGTCGCGGCGATTTTTCAACTGTACCCTAGCCGAAAAGCAAATTTCTGATTTTTGAGAACGAATTAGTTATGTAAATAACGCCCATGATTCAAACCCACTCGAGCAAAATGGTTGGATTCAATGGAATCCCTCCTTAGTAAATCACTAGTGACAGGCCTACAACACACAAGCATCTTTGCTCCATCGACTCTCAGTATCCTTCGCTACTTCAATGCTAGTTCCACCGTGACTTACAAAGACATGGCCTCGCATGTCAGGCCTCCACATCGACACAACCACCGCTCTAGCAACCAACATGATTCTGACGCCATTCATGAGCTTCGAGGATGATCAAAAGAATGTTTGATTCCTATCCTAGATGAGCGGCAAACGTCCAGTGCATCTGACCTGAGAAGACCGCTCGGCGATAGGATCTGCAGGTGGGTTCATAAGGATTGATGAGGGAGAGTACATTTGGGGCATTGTTATCAGGGGACGGGTTATCGCTGCTGGTGGGTATTATTATGGTGGGGAGCTCGCAGCCTGCAGAGGTCACAGATGGGCATCGTGAAAACATTTCAATACCACTCAAGTTCACAGATGATCAGCTGCATCGATATTTCTGCACACGACGCACTACTGGCGAGCGGGTTATTGGATGATAGAGAGTGTGTATAGAGCCTCGACACTGGCAAACTCGCGGCTTCTCACCCATATATGCATCACTCCACCATACCTCTCGTGTAGGCCTAACTGGAGCAAGGATGTCGGGAGCTCACCAAGTATGTGTTTACATGCCTTTTCACATTTTCTGAGCACTAACATTCTCTTAAAGATCTATCTGATCCTTGATCCCCAGTGAGAACTGGCTGTGCTCGAAACAGCCAGGGTGTGCCAGAATATGCTTATGGTAGTAGTTGAGGAAAAAAACATCAATCAGCATATCTTGGATATGAAACGGTTCAAATAGCACATTTACAATAAGACGGGGCAAAGCCTCTGATGCTGCCTTATGTTTTTCTTCGCACGAACATATGAAAATCACACTGGCGCATATTAGAGCGCGCTTTTGATTCCCTGGGTGAATGTGCTCATATAGGCTGTGATATGATTATGCTCCGATATTATTTGATTGTGCTGGGATATAAAACATGCCTGTAGCACTAGCACAGCTCTAAAACACTACTGAAAGCAACGAAAATACGAAATAAAACTGGGAGAACATGTTGAATGCAGCATCGAAAGTGTATGAGGTGGGGATCGAAAAAGTGTTCAAAGTGTCTGGAAGGTGGCAGGTAGGATGGGAAACAGCATCGAATGCGAAAAGCGCGAAGGAGTGGAGATCTACTAGTACATCTTGCCAGTATTGACAGTCTTGTTCCATTTGTTTTCGGTAGCCTAGAAACAATCAATCAAAATAGATTGTGACGGCAACCATATTACTCACAAGTGTGTTCGCTTCGTTGTCATAGTCCTAGATTAAAATGAGTGGATATCTGTGCAAAGGGAACAAAGTAACATACCTTCCTCTGCTCTTCATTGAGGCTGCCGTAGTAGACACAGAACTCATCCGTAGTTCCATTTGTCTTGATTTGCTTGAGCCAGCGGTGGGCGCATAAATTCCTGGTTGTATAAAGTAGTCAGACAAAGAATATTAATGTGAAATGAATTCATGTACCGTCCATTCTGCTTTGGGCTCGGACGCATTTTGCCCTTGCCGCTGGCCTTACTTGGTTTCTCTTTCTTTGCGTTTGAGCCAGTGTGATCTTCTAAATGGGGGTCTCCAGGACCATGGGACTCGAGGGGGGGGCTCGGATCTGATTCAGCTGGGGGAGATGGTGGTATATTGACTTTTGCAGCAGCGAGTGCTAATACAGAACTATAATACTGTGTTAGTAATGGACCAGATAAAAATCAACAACTTACAGAGGATTTGGAAGCGTGATTCTGAGAGGCTTTGGTGCAGGAGTGGACCGAGGCTCGGAGCTAGCATTAGATAGTACATTGATAGCAGTCTTGTCTGAGTCAATCAGAGGTTCGGCAGTGTTCTCGGTGTTGACAAGACATTTGGTAGTGTTCTCGGTGTTGGCAAGAGGTTTTGTAGTGTTATTGGTGTCAGCAAGAGGTTCAGTAGTGTTCTCAGTGGCAGCAAGAGGTTTGATAGTGTTCTCGATAGGTTTGGTGGTGTTAGCAGGGTCAAGATCGGGACTCGATGTGTTCTCCAACTCAGAGTTAGCTTGAGTGATAACCAGAGACGGAATACTAGGCCCAGGGACATCAATAACAGGTGCAGGTACAGCTGTTGGGGCGCTTAAGGGTGGAGATAGAGAGGATGGAGCCATTTGCTGATCAACTGTAACAGATATAATTAGCAAAGAACTGTAACAATAGTTACATGCACCCTTGACACGGATTTTCTTGCTGGAAACCTTGGGCTCAACAGATGCCGTCAACCACTTGCGTTTCTTGCCTGTTTGCTCGTTGCTGTTGGTGTCATCATCGTCATCGTTGTCATCGTCCTCTTTCTTGATGCTGTCTCGAGACTTTTGGTCGTCACTGTCAAGATTATTGCGACGCCAAGAAGGATATGAGGTTGTTGTGAGATAGTCTAATTTCCAACCGTCATCAGCAAACTTAAATAATGGGTATGCATCTTCCATCAGTGTGTGTATAAGCTGTCTCGCAGAAGCAGTCACCTTCCCCCAAGATTGTGGCGCTATTTTTCGATTTAAAAGCTCAGACCATCCACCCCGGAGAAGCTTGCGGATCGCTTTGACTGTGTTTTCAGGGACTGGATCCCCGTTTTTGTCCTCGAGATATGGAATCTTCCCGCGATCAATGGTTTGACTACTGGCAGTATCGAGCCAGCCCATAAAATTGTCCTGGGACCAGAACCGTATCTTGGGATATTGCTTGCGGGTAGGGCGACTGGATCCAGGAGATGTCAGGTCGATAGTGTTTGAATCATGGAGCTTGAATGGATTGGGTTTGGACAGCTGAACAGCACTTGCGAGACATTCAAACATTGACCTATGAAGTTCAATTAAAATTGGCTAGTTCTAAGAGAAAACTTACTTGATGGTATCACGCTCAGTGGTCAGTTGAATTTCCCGCAGCTCTAATGCCTTGCAGCGTTCAAGCAAGGCTTGATTATCCTGCATATATGCGCCCTAAAAATATGTTTATGAACAGTAGAGTCATTAGCCTATAGGCTACAGTACATACCTGACGAAACTGGCGCTGTGGCGGGCCTGAATCAGCAAACGGGTCGGGTAACAGCATACCTGGAGACAGGGGGGAAGGGTAAGATGGGTCTCCTGCCCATCGTGGACTCGGATTCTGTAAAGGGGAGTGACCATATAGATTTCTGTCATTATTAGAGTGAACTGATGGTCCTTCGTGAAATGGAAACATGCTGGGCAATGGCAAGGATGACGAGGAAAGGTAGAAAGCCTGTATGCGTTCAATGAGCAAATATCAATTCCAAACACATCGGAACTTTAAATTTCTGACTACACCAGAATTCGTACAAGTCCTTTGCTCAGACGCACATACCCTTATTTATTATTGTCCCTCGATGCCTTCCTCTACTATTAACATGTTCGAGGATAATATCCTTGTTGAGATTGATGGTGTCACCTCTATGTGGGATACATATTGTCTCAGCCTTAATATCGTCACTCCTGGATCCAAGGTAAGTCGTTCTTTTTAATAAGATGATCATGATGTTTATCTAGTACTATTCAGCGAGTGATCTTCCGTTTCAAAGATATTGAGAAGATCATTCGGCAAGGCTCGTACAATGTGTGAGTCCTATATTTGTTTGATACAGCCACTATACATGTTATTTACTCTGAAGCTAGTGATAATCAGCTGTCCAGCACAGTTGTGACTGAGGACAAAATCAAGACTGAATCCGATTCACCTCAGACTACCGTCAAATTTGAGGAGGAGGATGTGAAGCTCGAGCTCAAGAGGAGAAGTGCCCCAGCCGAAGAGGATGGCACAAAGTCCACGTACGCTACCTTCCACCAAATAACTATCTGATTCTAACTGACATATTTTGGAAGGACTGTATCTCCGTGCATGCTACTAACTAAACGTTGTCACAACCCGAACGCATGCCCCACAGACCCATTTGCACCATGGCGCTACTTGGTACGACCTTTCAATCGGTCAAACATTGCCACACAAGTGGCTAAAAGGAAGGCATTATATCAAGAGATTAGAAACTATTCAGGAATACGTCGTAAAGTCTGATATTTTTTGCCCCTTCGTTTGTACGCTTTCGCTTCGCATAGTTCACTCGATGTTTTTGCACCTTTGCGGTCCTTACTTGTAATAATACTGTTATGATTATACTTGCAATTGTAACAACAAACTTGTCCACTACTATTCAAGATCATTGAGATCGTCAAGATCATCCTCAGCATCCAAATAGCCTGAGTAAGGTACCCCGAGGTTGGATATATCAAAACCTGGTCTCTCCATCATGAAAAAACGGGGCTCAGTAGCTCCTGAAGGGAGTGTTGGGGTGTGCAGAACCATGGCGACAACACTGAGAATTTTCTTGACATCAAGAACACAAAATTCATCGACGCGCGTGCAGGAAGGAACTGTTTGTGATGAGAGTTTGAGAAGCGACTCGTCGGGGGTAGAATATAACTGAATCAATGCAACATTTACAAACTGCCAGTCTTCTTTGTCACCAGGATCTGCTTCGACAGACAGCCATGTAAAATATAAGATTTCACCAAAGCGAACCTGTCCATCAAGATCAATCTAGTAAATACTAGAATTAGAACTAGTCAGTAGCAGACAGTGAATTATGAGTGCACCTTTACATTCCGTGAAATACGTATCTTCTCCAATGGCTTGATGGTTTCTTGCCAAGCAGATCGCGCAATCTGCCCATTTGGCAGTAAAAGACGCGCCCATTTCTTGATGCGATGAAGTACGCGCCCTTCTCCAAGGAAATGAGCAATGACTTCTGCATGCTCTGGATCTGGAAGACGAAAGTATCGGTCACGTTTCCGTAGGAGAGCATATCCATCTCCAAGGTCGACTGAACCAGTAGGAAGGCCCTTGGGAGGCTCATTGAGCTCAGGTAGGACAGAAAGGAGTGTATTGACTTGGCAACGTCGGAGTCCCTCACGTGAGAGGTTTGCGTAAGGATTTGATGGTTGTCGAATCTCTTGGCCAAGGTTTCCAATTGTTCGCTCCATGGTCCATTGCGCATAACAGATTGGAGGACCCTTCCGTAAAGTCTCTGGAGCGAGGTGGTTGACTTGATGTACACATGGTCGAATGAACTGTAGTCGATCTTCATTACGCCGGTAATACAACGATTCAAATTCTTTCTCCCAGTTGCAAAGAAGGACATGCGCATGTCGAAGATATTCAGTGGTGATGCGATGTTGACATAACAACTGGAAACCACGAACAAGTTTGCAGTAGTTTAGCCAATAGGGCTGGGGGAGGACGCCATAAAGAAGGGCAGGACCAAGACCAAATGTATACAGCTGGAACTCCCAGGTCTTATAGTTAGTGTTGAGCTTTTCAGCAATGTTGCGCAGTTTACGATCAAAGGACCCAGGGAGATAGGGACCCGCTGCCTCAACTGATTCCCCATGGGCATCCCAAGCATCTCGGTTTTTGAGAACCGCCCATTCCCAACTCTCTACATCATCCAATGGGCCACAGTCCATTGTTCCGCGCCAGAGACTGATGTTGAGATCGCTAAGATTCCCGGCAATATGCATGATGTCTGATGTCATACAATGAGGAACTCCGAGACAGTGGGAAGGTTTGAGGCCAAGAATTAGTGGGGGCTTTGTGATGCCAGTGTTGGTCTTATTTTTGTCCAACTGGCGCTGGTTCGGAGATGCTACAAGCAGATGTAAGTTTTCAGCGTATTCGTCTGATCCTCCAGGCGGAATTTTGAACACCTGAATATCAGGATGTCCGCTACCTGGAGCACAGCATTGCGGCTTAAGGAGAGCAGGATAATAATGACTTCCATGAGTTTTTCGTCTACCCCTCACACCACAGTACAATCGACACCCATTCTTACCACTATGTCCAACCATGCCGTCCCAGTATACAAGTCCAGGGCCGTCAGCTGTCGTATAAAGGAGATGGAGGTCGGAAATACAGCGAGCATTGCAAGATGCATCCCAAATTGGAAGACCTTCATTCTGGAGAGCTGCGAGATGGTGCATGCCTACGACGAGAAAAGAGTCAAGGTTCTTGGGAACCCGCCTGGACGGACATGTACCTTTCGATAGTGCTTGTCAGGAGCGAGATTGATGATAACCCAAATGTACATCCAACAGTCCGACTGTTTGCTTTCGTAGAGTTGGGCCCCGTTGAGCGAAACCATGAGGACTATGTCGTTTTGTTTTATGTGCCCATCCAGAACCATGTCGAGGTAATCGTAACCCATAGCGATGTCGTCTATGATGGGAATTTGCCCAGTTTGCTCTAAATCAGCAAGAATTTGCTGCGTGCGATCATGGAGATAGCGCATGTCTTGTGCACTCTCTGGGTTCCGGTACATGGCTTGGAGCTGCGGGCCTATTGGTATAGTGATGAACGTTTGTGCAGCAACCTTTAGTCGCCCACCGCTTGCTTGCATTTTTGCCTGATCCCAGCGAGATGTTCCACACAAGGGACAGTTGTCCTCATCAGCATATGGGCCAGTGAATGCGAGACACGACTCCGGACACATGTCATGCTCTATAGCCTCGACACCAGTGTATTTCACAATGAACTTCTCGACAGCCTTGAAACTGAGTATCTTGTCAGCTCCTTCTGCGCCTGCAAAGTTGCGTGTTATAGCTCTACATATCCGATCATAGGCATGTTGCGAACTATGCTCAAGTGCAAGGTACATGGATATACTCTGGCGAACTCCTGGGCTCTCGATGTCACCAGGTTCTTGATGTGGATTACGCAGTCTAGCTAGGACGTCCTCACCCAGCTTTGCAATTGGATCTTCCAGTGAGGCGTTCCTGAGTAGGTGCACAAACTCCATGGTCTCCTGCATTCTCGGCAGTACTGCACTCCGGATGAGCTGGTCGATATCGATATTAGGCCTCATTCTAGGCCCAATATCAATCTGAATTTCATTATCAGCAGGAGGATCGTCGTGGGCAGGAGGGTTGTTGGGAGCAGGAGGGTTGTTGGGAGTAGGAGGATGGTTGTCACAAGCAGGAGGAGGGTTGTCACAAGCAGGAGGAGGGTTGTCACAAGCAGGAGAGTTGTCACGAGCAGGAGAGTTGTCACGAGCAGGAGAGTTGTCACCAGGAGTAGGAAGATTGTTGTCACCAGGACCAAAAGGTTCGTCGTCAGCGGAAGTAAATGGCTCATTGTCACCAGGAGCAGGAAGGTTGTTGGGAGCATGGAGGTCATTGTGAGCAGGAGCGAACAGCTCATCACCAGGAGTGGAAGGGTTCTGGTCACCAAGACCAAAAGGCTCGTCACCAGGACCAAAAGAGTTTTGGTCACCAGGTCCGAAAGGCTCGTCACCAGGAGCAGAAGGGTTCTGGTCACCAGAACCAAAGAGTTCATTGCCAGCAGAAGCAAACGACTCGTTGTCCTATAAATTATGTCAAACAGGTACAGAAATACCTGTAGTGGTGAACACGTACCTGGGCCATACTGGGTTCAGTCTGTTTGGCTCGTTTACAGCGTCCAACTTTGCGCGACAATTCTGCATTCTCTCGCACTCGTTTAGCGAGACCATGGATTGCATCCAAGCAACAAGCACTGGGAGGTGGAACTAGCACACTGCTCTCTGCAGGTGGAACTGAAAAAGCGGGTATACTGTGCCCATTTAGTGCTCGGCCTGTGCGCATCCTTTCTCTTTCATCTTCGGTGTTGGCTTCTTCTAAGTGCCTGCGCCATGTCGTGCCCGAGACCATGTGAGACTGGCCTTGATTGTACTTGCGGCAGACACATATGTATCGGGGAGCGTCATCGAGTTGCTTGGAACTGGAACTTGCATACATCTAACATGTAAAATAGATGCTAGAAAGACTAGCAGAAGCACACTAGTTTACATCAGTATAGGTAGATTGCAAGTGAGAGACATTGCGCACCTCAGTAAGTTCGAGAACAATACTGAGGTGCATAGCTAGGATGATCCAAAGGAAATACGAGAGACCAGAGCATTAGCTAATTGTACCGGTGAATGGACGAGCGGATGGTTCGAGTTGTCAAGAAGTAAGAAGCAAGAGGTGTCGAAGGCGATAACTGTAAGAAGGAAATATCAAGTCTAAACGCAGGATCGTCAATACACCTCACCGAGGCAACAAACGCAAGATGGAAACATGCTTACAGAAACCAGTAAGGGAGAAAGGTAATAGGTTTTGATGCACGCCAGTGTGTCCACATGGAGATCTTGGAAGATCGAGTTGCTTCAAGTGAACTTTTCGAGTAGAGTTTGGATGAGGTTAGTACTACTACTAAGTTGATACGACGTTACCATAGTGTACTGTATTGATGCGATCGCGATGCATCGATGTGACAATGTGTGGGATCCTGGGATGTGGTTGTGCAATGCAATGGTGTATATGTATACGACGCAATGTATACAAAATGATATGAAATTATAAAGTAGCACAGACCAGCACAAACGGCCATAGGACGAAAAGGGAAATTCAGGTCTCAGCATATCCTGGCTGTTTCGAGCACAGCCAGTTCTTACTGGGCTTGATCGTTTACTCGAGGTACGTCACCCATTAATTTTCCACTGTGCTAGCAATACTCGGAATCACTGTAGTCTAACTTTCGATGTTGTCTGTTATAGCATATGATATTTCCTCCCTATGTCGCAAAGACATCTGGCTACAATAAACGCTCAGCAACCCATTCTGCTTCGCCACCTATGCAACCTCCCGCGTTTCAAACTCTCCTCGCACGAACACAGTTACTCCTGTTCACAATCAACCTTGCGATCTACTAGATGCATGTATTTTCATCTTGTTTCTTCGATCATTGACTCAATAATCATCCCCTTAGACTGCTACTCCAAAGATGCACGATTGTAATTCGGCCAGATGACTCCTATCCTCCTCGCAGAGTCTCTCTGACTGTTCTGATCGTCATCATGAAATGGGAAATGACATTCTTCGAGACCAGCATCACGAGATGCGATATGTCAGTAATCAAATTCGAGCAGCTCATGGCAAACGCGTCATTAAACTCGTGAGTTGTCGGGTGTTTCTCTCACTCCAGTCTTACAGCCTCCACAGTTGACTACGCGTCGAAACCAACTTTCTCAAAGCATCACTGTAGTCATGGATTCGCAACGACAACAACTATAAACACATATTCCGTTGTTCATGGGGTTTCAATAGTGCTCAACCGGTTATCACAAGTGCCCACTCCATTTGACTCTGAGTCGTTCTTGATACTTCCCACATTGGCGCAAGCTGACCTTACAGCTACCCCACGAATGGCACTCAGTCTTATCGCTCTAGCCAATGTCGAAAGTTCATGCTGGTTCATAACTGACACGTAACTCAAGTATTAGGAAAAAGTTCAGAAGTGGAAAGAAGATCGCGTCACTCAAGGGGACGCTGTGATTGAACTTAATATTTCACTAACACCTGCTGCCAGGTATCTTAGACCACAACACTTGTACCATAGCGCTACTTGCTCGACACCACACAGCCATGTTAGACTGGGGTAAAAACAAGAATCCGCTCAATCATGTCTCCTACAATGTTCACCACTATCAAGCACAGAATCCGCTGCCCCTGCTGCGCCATTGATCACGACCATGAAACCTACAAAGAGTAAATGGGAGGGTGAAAACAAAGGATCATCTCCAGCCATACGTCACTACCATATCCTCCCTTGTTCATTTCAGCGATCTCACTAGAGCGATTGGGACACATCCTCAGCTGAATCCTCAGACGACGATCAACCAGCTGCAGCACCCGTCGCACATCTTAAAATGAAGGGCATGGGGAAACAGAAGATAGCAGAGAAAGAAGTTGCGAAAGCTGCACGAGCGGGAAATGATGATGAGCACGACGAAGACTCTGTCCTCGATCCGCACAAGAAGGCGAGGTTGGACGGGAAAATGCCGATGTAGATAATGCTGCTGCGCTTGTTGGAGCTGCCAGCCTTGGTAGTGAGTTTTAGGCTCGGAGTTGGATCCGGGTTGTTGGTGTGGGCATTTTCAGCTGATCCCTCCGCGCCTGTGTTTGCAGGCACCTCGTCATCCGAGCTAGACATGCTGATTTCCGCACACAAGAGGATCTCCAGGATGTCTCAACAAAACTAATTGATTTCATTGTTAAAGGACATCAAACCAAGCCTCTGACACGTAATTCATAGAGCTTCATGTTCGAGAGCTCTGTCAGCCTTTGAAGGACTTGGAGATCAAGAAAAATGTGAGCGGGCTATGACGCTTGCTAATGAGAAGCAGAAAGAGCAGAGACACAAAATGAGCAGGAAGAAGAAAATTGAAGCTGTTGCGAAGCCTATCTTAGGCTTGGCTAATGTCGCTAATAAGTGAGCATATTGTTTTGATCAGTCAATCTGCTCCCTGATTGCTTTTAGATTTGATATCGGGGTGTATGATGAAACGCTGGATGATTTTGGCAGCAACAAAATGATTTTATCTATATTAGTACCTGTGCATCTACTATATCATGTCTGAGTAGATTCCGGTCTTTTTAGTATGAATTGATATATCAAAGTTCAGTTGTCCTCGTCACATTTGTTTCCTCATCATTGACGAGGCCTACTAACCCTCTGCCTTCTTTTCCTTCAGAACACGCCCTCCTTCACTGGGCTTCAAAGCAAATGCTCTCAGCGCGCCGGGGTTGGCGCCAACATCCCATATCTGCGGTTTTGAATTGGAGCCTGCTGCAGCGATCATAAGGGGATGGTCTGGTGAAAACAGTGCTGAAAAGACTTTGCCCTAAAATCACGAATGAGCATATGATGTTGATTGCAATGACAGAGTCGAATGAAATACTGACCACCTCCATACCCCTCGACACAACCATGCTGATAGCGAGCTTGCCTCCAGAAGTCTGATCTATGTTCCACACTTTGATGTTTGGGAGCATGGCGTCATGATGGACGGAGGTTGTCTTGGGATCTGTCGTAGACGTAGATCTCGAATTGTGAAATGTCGTCTTCGGTGTTTGCAGCAACTGAGAGGTTGTCTGTTGGGAGGATCTCGAGTTCTGGATACTGCGTTAATCTTCAGCATCCTGCATGGTGTCAGATGTAAGTAAAAGAGAGGCAGGGCAACCTTACGTCTTTGAGTGCGATATATGGATCGTCCTAGTTATCTCTATGAGATGCAAGTCCTTTAATATTGCTGAAGGGACCCATGCCTGTGAAACATCAGCATCACTGAGGAGGCTGTGTTGACAGATGTACCATCTTCTTTAACATCGCCCTCATCGCATTCATTCAACCTATACTGCACCATATCACCCGCCTTTTCAGGCACATCGAGCTGTAAATCCCAGTCCACCTCCATTAACACATCCTCCTGATTTTACAGTACCATCAGCAAACATCAAAGAGCAAAAACAAAAACACGCACTCGACCCATGCATCTTTGCCACCTCCCACATCCGAATCATCTGCATCATCTGCATCATCCGCCTCAGCACCTTCTGCACCCTTTCCCATACTTTGAGTAGTATTATGCACGCGCTCCATCTCTATCTGCGCATCCTCAAGCTCGATACCTGTGAGCGTACTGATGTGCTCAAGTTCCTTCTCATCGAGGATGTATTTGGAGGGCTGGTTGGCTGAAATGCCGCATTTTACCCTAACATTCGGGTTAGACATGTGGGATGTGCAAGACGGGGATTGGTTACCATGATACACTGATGAGGTTGCTCATCGTTTGTGATGATGAGCGATGTGAACATGGTCACGTGACTAGCTCTTCCTTCTATGACCCTACTCCAGCCTCGGCCTTTACAGCCCAGCAGCCTACTATAAACGTCTGGGATCAAAGACCCTGTCCTGATCTCGTGTGCGCTTCATACTGTTGGTTTCAATGACAACTGCTCTTGTTATGTCAATTACTGACCCGATACTAACCAATTTGATCAACATTGTCCTACTGCTAAAACTTCTTTATTCACAAAACCTTGGTGGAACAGCACACATCGGAGATAGTTCTCCACAGACTCGTGAATAACACTGACATTGAAAGGCTTTTTGATATGTAAGGTCGCACAGCTCTTTACTTTCCTTCTGCTGACACATGTCTGCCAACACAGATTAAGCAAATCGATGTAAGTGTATGCTTTTAAAGCTAGGAAGAAGCTGTAACTTACCTATCCTACAGCCATTCATTGGCCTCCTCGATCCCACATTACATATATGTTAAGACCGTACTCAAGAGGTATCGGATCTGAAGGGCTTTGGCCTCAGCTTGTGCGCTGTGCCCCTTACCCGAGTATGTGCCCTTAATTTCAGAATGAAGTCCGGATAGAATCCAATGAAGTCCGAAGGACTTCCAGAGGCTGGCTACTCTAGTTGAGTGCTGGAGGACTTCCGGATGAGCATGGGAAACTTCCGGAGGAGTACAGGAAACTCCGGAGGAGTTTCATCCACTGCATTGGGTCCGAAGGTGAGACTTCCCAAGGTAAGTTCCCTAGATAGAAACACATAGAGGATATGCTGCAAAGGACAGAGTCCAAAGCAGGATAGGATAGGAGGAGTGGTCCGAAGGACAGGACGTCCGGAGGTCCGAAGGTTACGACGTCCAAAGGTTACGACGTCCAAAGGTTACGACGTCTGAAGGTCAGGAGGACCGGAGGAGTGGACAGGATTCTAGGACAAGAGAAGGATGGCTACAACGGACAAGGTCCGGAGTAGAAGCAGACAGAGGTAGACTACACTTAAGTAGAGACAGAGTTGACAGGAAGTAGACAGAAGTCTCGGAAAGACAGGAAGTGCCGGAAAGGCAAAAGTCCAGCTTAGGGAATCAATCCCTAAGCATGGATGGGGACAGAAGACAAATCCGGAGGACCGGAAAGTCGGCCTAGGGAAGGATTCCCTAGGCCTAAGGAAAGTCAATACTAAGATGGACCGAAGTCCGAGAACAGATGTGAGAGAGAGCAGAATCTAAGATGATATTCAAACTGAGGAAACTTTACAGGAGTTGTACAGAGGTTTATATACTGGAAGGGATCCGAGAGGATCAGTAAGCTGAAGACTTAATGCTATGTACGAGCATGTGGAAACAGATTGGTAAGTATGAACGGAACATAAGTAAATGAACTCGGAGATGAACAAAGTACAAGGATCAATAAGCAAGACGGAAACACAGATAACCGAAGTCCGGAGTCAAGGGGATTACCATAAGGAGATAGACGCTGATTTAAGGTTTGAGCTTCGGATATGAGTATAGGTCGGATCCGGAGGTCTGGAGATATCGGATGAGGCATCTGGATATCGGATGAGCGGATCCGGAGATCTAGGTGAAGACGGGACTAGGATATGAATAATGGATATAGTCCGGTAGTCTAGGGAAGGTATAGTCCTAGGTGGAATGAGCTCGGATCCGAGTGGACCAAGGGTGGATGAAGCAGGCTAAGCTGCAGAGGTCCGGAGGTATGGATATATGGATGTACGAAGGTGTACGGATCCGAACCGATAGTGGACTAGAGGACTGAGGTCACGGACAAGGGTATGGAGGTCATGGATAAGGGTATGGAGGTCCGGATGTGCGTCCGGAAGGCGTGGGAACATCATCGGACATGGGTCCGGAATACGGGATATGACAATATATCTCATTCCATCTTCCAAAGGTGTCCCATCTAGTTCACTGTTAGTACGTAACTATTCTCGTAACATCCTCTGATAAACGCCTGACTTGAGATGCACAGTCTGTGCTATTTCTTCGCATTATTACAAGGAGAAGTCTGAGATCTATCCTGTTGCTATGCACTTTGAAAAACACTCCATGGCTAACGCTCATTGACAGCTAGAAATCTGTCGAGTTATGTTAAGTTTACATTCTCATGAGCATTTACACTGTCCCAGATCCCAGGTGGGAGGAAGACAGAAGCTGGTAGTACACAGGACTTGCAGCGCGGTATGCAATATACCCTTCTGTTCATTTCTAGAGCTTATCGCTGTCACTATAGGATTGCTACAGACTTGAATTTGCACCGGGTCTCTGCAACGCAGCACCAGACAGAGTGCCAGGAGCCAGAGATGTTGAATCGCACTCGTGTGTGGATGATATGTTTCAATATCGATAGATAAACAGTTTGGCAACGATTAAAGAGGACTATATTACTCGTCATTCCACAGATTGGTACAAACAATCTCGTTTCAGAGATAAAGTACATTCCAATATATCTTCTTGTCTCGGATGCTGATCAGTTGTACTTAGACCCCAGCTCTCCAACCGGTTTGAACAAAGTTTGCACCCTTCATTGGGGTTGATGTCGTGACTAAACCGCCTTGCAGGGTATCAACTTCCTTCAGGTTACGTTAGAACACGATCATCATATTACACACTATTTTGAGGAATGGACAAGACACTTTAATGAGGAATCTGACCCTGGAGGTATTATTTCATTCCAGAAGGGCATCTATGTCCTTTGCCTATACTATGCACTATTATGTGAATGTATATTAATCGAATTTCATGTTATATATAACACCACATTGAGATGACTATCCTCATTCATGCCTATTTCTTCAACCCTTCCTTCATTCTGCAGTTCACTACGCATGATGAGTGACCCCAGCTCCCCCTCTCATACCCAAGTGGGGAATCTCATTGTTATTTTTCTGGGTTTTGCATTTGCAACATTCCTCTATGGCTTGACATTCTTTCATGAGTATTTTATGGTCTCTCATTAGATTTGTCTCGTATCATCTAATCATTGCAGAGATGTACATATATTTTTCACGATACTCTAATGATTATACGTGGATAAAAGTATTGGTATAATTTTCCTTCCCTATTTGTCGAGTACGGGTCTGACATCCCCACTTTCTTGCAGGTTGGGCAATATTGTAATGTATTCCAACTTCGAATTTGAACTAGCTGTTTAAAGTTACGTACACATATCCAGGTTCCTTGATACCGCTCCAGCCGGTCTAGGTGTGATCACTCACACGTGTTTTCTGTCTTCCTGACTTACTACATTCATAGTATCTGATCTGTAGGAGTTTGGTCTCTATTTACTCTAATCTCTAACGGGTTTGAACAGAGTATATGACTACCTGATCACAATGTTCGATGTGAGCATGGATGTCATATATGCAACTCCGTAAGTGTCAGTTTACAAATTGTGTTACGGATCTTTGTAACCATGTTTTTAGAGCTTTTTGCGTAAGTAAATTTGGCACACTCGTCCCTTGACTGCTTCTCACTGACTGCCGTATCAAGATACAAGATCTCCATTCGGTGAGTTTATACTCAGCACTGGCTTCCAGCATACCTCACAGCATTACTCAAAATCATTCCCACTCTGATTGCGCCATTGTAATGACACCAATAATAGATGGAATGTGACATCTCTTACTCTCCCTCAGATTCTTTGCTAAACGACTTCATACTGGTGAGCCAAGGTTTTCGTGTATTTCATGTCAATCTCTGTGCGTGGCTTGCAAACGCATAGCCCAAAATCGGCCAGAATAGGATGAACAGGGGAATAGATGTTTTGACTTGTTGAGGTAACTCAGGGTCTTCATGATTGGCAATATACGAAGACTTTAAATCATATATATTGAAGTGAAGGTCACGTTCCATTGCTCGAAGCTATGGGGAAGCTAGGTCAAGTTGTATGTCGGACTCCTCAACAAAGTCTCTGCCAGATGATTCGTCTGCCAGGAAATCACGGATTGATGCATGAAGGGTTCGCATGGCAAAGCATGAGTCCGCAGTGCCTGAGAAATCCCCATAATGCACATGTTGTTGTGCTTTCTATATGGACCTTTAGACAGTTAAGCCTATCCCAGCTCAATGCACCAAGACAAGTCCATCTCGCGATGCCCAGTGGAACTTTTGACAGCCTCATAGGGAAGAAGAGCCAAGTCTTATCCTCCAAATTCATAGACCACATCAGTTCCCCCAAACAGAGCCAGAGCCAAGTCATAGCCACTGTTGGTTCCGAGTATGCCATCTTAATGCGAATGTACTTGAAAGATAACAAAGACTGTCTTGTCCGAGCAACAGCTCTGAGCTCCAACAATGAGCTAAGACGAGGCTAACAGGTGGGAACAGGAAGACAGAGTTCTTGGAAAGAACAAGTGTGCAACTGTCACAACAGACAGAGACCTAACAGGATGCGCAACACACAAAATAACCAAGAATGCCTGGTCTGAGCAATGGCTCAGAGCTCCAACAAGGAGCTACGACCAGGCAAATAGGTTGAGAAGAGTACAATGGAAGAGTGAGAGAAGAACGAAAAACAGAACGAAAAACAAAAGTCAACCATTTGAACCATCATGTGACGTTCCCACACCACGCGTCCATCGCTTACAATGCTATGTCACAATATCAGACATGCTACAAGTTCTATATAACTTTGTATGAAGCTATATTTTATTATACTGAAACAATGTTGAGTAAATGAGTTAGTTAAGCAAAAAACTGTTTCATTAACATCTCGAAACACATAGCACATGCTGACAAATCTCACAACCTGCCTGTGTATGTTTTTATCATGCTCGAATATTACATCACATTATCATTCAATTTCTGGCCATATATTTTGATATCGTACGTTCCCGTTGACTTCAATGATGAGAGCGTGCTCAGTACACATGTGAAAAATCACCATTATGAGAATGAATGCAGTGCCGATATAAACGACATGATTGTCTATACGACTGATAGAAAATGAGACATACAAGTACAGAAGGTTGAGCGATGTCATGCCGTTTGCCCTACTTTAACAAACGTCAATGAGTGATCCCAATCTCCATTCGCTGAGAAATGCTGAGAGGCCAATTGTACCAGACACGCCCAAGGTTTTCACCACCACATTGATGTATCCATGTCGGAGCTTGTATGCTCTTGCGCTTCTCCCCGCAGCTCAAGCATCTTGTCTTCATACATGTTTGCAGCCACTTTTGCCCATAGAACTGCCTTCCATCAGCGTGGAAGACCATGTTGTGAGCCCTAGCACCACAGCGAGTGTTCGAACATTGATAGATATCGAGGCCCCATGGCCTTGCGTCCTTGAAGTTCGAGTAGGCTAACACCCGGGTCTTGACGACACGTTCCCTGGTATTGCGCTCATCGTCGATCTTCTGATATTCTGCATACGACAGCATGATGGGAGTACTATTCAGGGCGCGCTTGTCTTCGCCAAACGATGCTTCTAGCGCTGCCCATGTGCCCATGTCGTACACGAACACATTTTCAATGAAGCGACTTAGTGCTGGGACCACAAGAGAATCCACAGTTGATACCCCTGCAAAGGAGAAGACAAAATTGAAGATATTCCTGGTGTGTTTGTCTTCAGCTACAGCATCGAAGTCATTCAAGCAGTCACTGACATTTCGACCAACCGTTTCAAGCGGTCGACGCTCTCTGTTACTCTCCCAGAAGAACCACAGGAGGAAATCACAATCCCGCGCATGAATGGTCCGGTGCTTGAGGTGGTGTTGATTTTCCCAATTTGTTGCGTGGCCAACCGAAGGTTATCACCTAGATAGTTATGTAGCAGCTAGGCAGAAATCAGTAATAATGATCTACATCTACTATGTATGATGCCCAGCAATTTACCTCATGCACTGGAACCGAATTTGAATCTGCTGCATTTCCAGACACCACAAGGTTCCCTGTGTCGGTATCAGAATGGGTGTCAATGAAAATCAGTAAGTTTCCTTCATATTTGATGTCTTTGAGCCATTCAAAATCGCGTGACAAAGTGCTTGGACGGTTGTTTCCAGCTTTCAATTTCCGGGATGCTATACGCAACTAAGGGTGGAAGTCTGAGGTCCGAATATGATATTTGTGTCAAATAACTTACCCTGCTGGGGACGCCATGGAAATGTTCCATTAGTGTCCGCTGGATGATGTCTGAAGCATATTCGCGTCTGAAGCCACTCCATGACAGGAATATGGTGAGGAGGGGATAGTAATTGCGGAAAGTAAATTCCTGTCTCACTGAATATCCACGAATCTTGTACTTGTGTCATTCATTGTCAGTATTTTGAAGGTATCGAGGAGGAACAGACGACAGACTGGGAGTGGTGTTTCAGCTGCACGATAACATTGCGGACAGCGAAATGTGCTGGCATCTACACTGACGACGTTCGTCAGCTCATCTGGGGTCGCATCAATGCACCCGTGATCGCCTTGTGCCTTTGCAACGCAAGCCAATAGTCCACAAGCCAGATTTGTGCACTTCCAAATGTATGTGCCGATGTCTTGGCAGTACATGCAATGCTGATATAAAGGTCAATGTATACTGATCATAAACACTATATTACGTACCAAGACAGGATCCTTCATATCAGTAGACTCGCACACAGGTGTAACAGGACATTCCACGTTGATCTCCATATCAATACCATCATCTCCTTCGCTCAAAATCGGAGTCAACATTTGATATGGTGAATTGAGGGACTTCGCATCTGATTTCTTTCGCTGAAGCTCCCCTTCTATAGCTGCCTTTCGTCGTGGTCTCCCATATTTGTGTATGGGTGCCTGTTGAAGAGATTGTGAACGGGCTTCAGTCGCAGATGTGGAATGAGATTTCTTGGACGGTTCTGTGTGAGCTTGAGAGGCAGCTGATGGGACAGCCTGCACTGAAGCTGGTGTGCGAGCTTGGGAGGCAGTTTGAACTGAAGCTGGAGTGCAAGCTTCAGAGGCAGTTGGTTGGTGAGCCCGCAAGGAAGCTGATGCAACAGATTGGACTGAAGCTGGTGTGAGAGCTTGCGTTGCAGCTAATCCAACTGTTTGGACAGTTCTGACTGAAGTTGGTGTGCAAACCTTCGCAGGAGCTAGTGCGGGGGTTTGCAAAGAAGCTGGTGTGGATGCTCGCACCGGCACCGATGCGGAAGGCTCTATGTATTTGTCAAAATCTCCTAGGTTGATCATGGATGCGAAAGAATGTGAAACTTCCATATTCGGTGCTTTGTAGTCCATATCTCAAATGTACTGTACAATCTGCGGAAAACACCGGTAAATTTATGTTAACCTTAACATCAAAACATCAACAATATTAATGCCTGTTTACAGCTGTGTGCAAAAAGGTTGACAGTACGTGTGTGATTTGAATACATTAGGAAATTAAATTAAGAAAATCATAACAGCGTGAAACAGTGCTCACTGCAGCCATGCCATTCTGAAAAATCAGTCGCAATGTCAAACTCATAGCTGTCAAGCTTCATGAACAGAGCATACTCTCTCTTGAACAAATACTCGACTGTGTCGGCTTCTCAACGTACATTTTGGCGCATGATCAAACTTTGGCGTGAAACGGGGGATGTTGTTCAACACAGCTACGGTGCTCCTGGCTGTCCTCGAACACTCAATTTTGATGACGTGAACTATCTACTTCGACTCGTGAAACACCGTCCCAACTGGTTCCTTGATGAATGGTAATCGAGTACATCATGATAGTGAGATAGTATGTAATGGCTGATTTCTTCGGTTCGGTGTGCGCATTGACAGTTTCGGCTGTGTCGGAAGCTTCACGAAGTCAGATACTTTGAGTACTACTCTACTGATACAGACACATATACTCAGAAAGTTCGTCAAAGATGGAAGACATGGTGAGAGTAATTGATAAGCTAGGGGAAGACGCGACACATCGAGATGTGGTTGTAAATTGGTGGTCAATGATTTATTTCATTTATTTCCTAATGCATTCAAATCACGCGCGTACTGTCAACCTTTTTGCACACAGCTGTAATCATGTTCTTTGTTGATACACATGATCGTAATGAAGTCACCTCTGCCAGTGACAAATTCATCAATGAAATAATACAACGTTGCTTGAAAGAGTCTATCACGTGACTAGATGCAAATAAGGACAATTACATGCCAACTTTGCCAAGTGTGACCGTTAACAAAGTCTTTTCACCGAGTGGCACATTACTTCTATTCATCCACCATGAATCCATCTGCATATTCTACTGAACATCCGATTGTTCTGAACATCAAGTCGCATGATTCCGCGGTGACACACGAGGTTATCACCAAATCCATCGCGTTGGACGTCGATCAAGCTAAACATACACTCAAAATGACTATTGATGAGGAATCAGTACGTGATGATGTTTAGGATCGCTCTGAGAGTTCTATAAGATGTAAAACCATAGTGCAATGTTCCACGTCAATACTACGATGCGTTGTGGCTCCTTATTCATCATCTGCGCGTATATCAAATGACTGCCATAAAACTAATGGAGTATCCACAACTGGACACTGCTCAGGATACATACACTTCCATCGCATATTATTATTGTGAGGTACTGTTAGCGTTTGTTAAAGAAGTGAAGGATGCCTGGCGACGCAAGAGCAAGACATGGCGCTCAGCACATATGGACTATCACTTCACCATGGCAATACATGCTAACACTTTTATCGAGCCCATGCAAAAGGAAATAGAAATACTGAAAAAAATTGATCTTACCTGGGATGATTTTAAAAAGAAGAAGATCTATCAACCTGTTGTGGAGTGTACGTTATTACTACAGCCTTTATGTCTTACTGCATGCTAATCATGTCTTGAAGTGACAATGCACTCATACCACAATGATTTCTGTAAAGGAAAGGACATGTGTGGCGTTCCAGATGCCCATCATGATCTCTCAGTGGAAGATATGGTTTCATCCATACTGCAACAATCAAATGAACGGCTCACAGAGGCAATTAAAGCGGATAAGGCAAAGAAAAAGGTTCGTCACAATCGTGCTGCTACAGGACATCGGGAGTGGTGCACTAATTTGCCAATGTCAATTTCAAAGACACCATCGGGGCCAATAGATTCCGCAACATCTGCAAGCGCATCCTCTCACGTAGAGGACAATGGGATGCATGAGGCGGCCAATATGGCTGATACCCATGAGGATACATCGAGCTCTAACACAACTGAGACAGGCAGCCGTCAAACAAAGGTTTGCCTGTCAATATAAAGGAACTCTACTAATTATGATATTGATTGTCATTCAGGCCAACCGCATAGCCTCCCCCAGGGTAGATAATGTGACTGATATGGCTGCAATATCGTTCAAAACACGTAATGATGTACGAAAAATGCGCATGATTACCAAACATGGTCGTAAAGCAAATGTACGTGTCATCTATGTCCTGCTAATTTACTCATGTTATGTGTCATGCAGGATTCACACAGTATGTCCCCAGTGGATGGGGATATGGTTGATGAAACTGCAAATGCATTCCAGGAGAAAGAGGATGGACAGAAAGGACGTGAAACTCGGAAAGGTGGTCGTAAAGATAAGGTTGGTTGTATTTACATTCTCTGTGTTTCATATTGATGAGTATGGATTCAACACATCAGGGTTGTTCCAAGCGTCCTTCAAAAAACCCAAAAATGACGGCAAAAAGCCAGGCGATTGTTATCTCTGATGATGAGGTTTGTTTATCAATGCCAGAGTCACGGTTGATGGGATTCACCTTTATCACCAGAATCTCAACAGGCATGCAACTTCACAGGAGATGGATGACAATCCTGACCTTGCTATCAGCAAAGGGAGTACGGCACATGCATGGCCAGCAGCAGAATCGCAAGATGTTTCGATGGATGCTAAAGCCATCGAATACAGTATTGCAGTGACTGAACAAGAAGAGGTAAGCACGACCGTATCTGAGAAGGAGCTCACGTTGCTTACCATATCCATCAGGATATGGATGGCATTATTACCATACAGTCGTCACCAATATCTATGCATCCAAAATCTGGTCCGCAAACGGCTGCCAGGAAGGGAAAAGGGAAGGCGATAGTACTGTCTGACAACGAGGTTTGTTGACCAATCTATAAGTCAATCCTTGATTAACGTCCCATGTTGACAAGGCTGATGGTGATAATCCTGAGCTCCCTCCCTGTGGACAGAGTAAGCAGCATCTCGGAAAGCCTCAGGTAGGTTCTATATTCACCTTTATCGGACTATCACTATTTAATTCATACGATCTTTGGTAGCATATTGATGATTGTGGTGATGCACCTGATACCAATCTCCCTGCAGCCACCTCTGTGAGTCGTTGCTAGATTTCTAACATGTGAGATATCATCTAATGCCAGGGAGGAGGATATTAACTCCGAGGATACAAACCTTCCGTCAACATTTGAAGACTGGGAGAAATGGAATCATATTGCATTCCAGAACGGTAATTCACAGATATTCCTGAAACTCGGGGCCTGGATCCTGGTTCGATTCAGACAGCTCACACAGACTCCGATTAATGGGGAGGTCAATGGGATCCTGATTCCAGACCATCCTAGGTCCTTTCACATCGAGAGCGGGGCCGATTTCAATGAGGCACTAGGGATGACGCGTCTCTATTCTGCGCTCACCCATGTGGACACACATCCACAATACCTCGCACATCTGTTTCGTGAGCTTGGCCAGGCATCATCAGAGGGTCGGCTGGAATGTAGTCACCCTGACTTGAGGCAACTTCCAGAACTCCCAACTCCCGTTCTTAGGTATGTAGTTTCATGGTATAAATCGCATGACTAATTCTGCTCATAGTATGATGGCTAACGAGCAATTGCCATGGTTAAAGGCATTGCCATTCGAAGAATTTGTTGATTCTGTTGACATGGATGCCGATGGCGAGTTAGACGATGGCGATGAAGATGAATACATATCAATGGCACTTGATGACATGGTCATTTCTGGTATGCACGATTCAGCAGAAGTCTCGGGCAGTCAAGATGTACCGAAGAGGAAGAGGAAGAGGACCACGTCCAAAGCCTTATCACCACCTAAGGTAATGCTGTATAGTTGCAACCCTGCTGAAATGATCATTGCTTACAATAAATTCATATTCGTTATACAGGCTGATGGAGGTCGAGGATTTCCAAAGTGATCCAGGTCAAGTCATACTGAGTCCTTCCATCGTCCCTCTTCACCCATTGTGCAATCCACTTCAGAACGATTACATACCAAACCATTGCACAGCGTGTCCACCCCGGACAAAGGTGTCCCAATCCAGGTCATCCACTTCCTAGAGTGCCCGTATGGATTCACATTTCCTGAGTCTGAGGGAGATGCAAGCATGCCAAGATCCGAGACGATTGCAGATGGACAGAGCATTCCAAGTCCTGCTTTTGGTGATACAGGTGTTGTCAGTGACGTTAGTACCTGGGCCGCCAACAGTGAGGTGGAATCTCGGACTCAAATATCATCTCACTTGGATGGTAACGAGGTTGCGGAGAATACTGACTACTGCACTGATGACATGTCTGGGCTTGGCACAGAATATATCAATGATGCCGATGGTCAGAACGTTGGTCACGTTGTTGATGAGGTTGATGGGGCAGCTGGAGAGGAGATTAGTAGATCCCATGCACTTGATGAAGATGTGAGGGTCTTCGTTCCTTCAATGCTGGAATGACTTCATATAATCTGTAGGAGTGGTTCATGAACATGTCAGGCATATCATTGCCGAACTAATTTCTTTCCCCTGTGCGATGGTGTACGCATTTAATTCATACACTGTCCTGCATGACTGAATAGCCTTGTGTATTACTCCATGTATGTGTATGCTATGATGGTATAGAGAATTTCAGCTACTTGGAAAAATTAGTGCTGATGTAAATAGTGTTCTCTCGGCACAGATTTCAGTGAGGATGTTAGAACTGAGAATGAACGATAGTTCTTCTGCAGTGGGTATCATCAATTACAAAATATGATGTTAGGTACATTGTAAACATATTCATAATGGGCGCAATAAACAACCAAGATCACAGCCAACAATCACTTCATGAAACCCAGTGCGTTAGTGTAGAAATAGTCCTAAATCCCCTTCATGACTACAGGGAGCAGAAATGAAACCTATTACATTCCTTCTGTGCAGACTGGTGAGATAGCATGGGATAACATGCGTTTCATCCAATACATTCATTCTTGTTACAACCTTTTTTTGGCGCCATCAGCGATTAACCCTCAACTTATCAAAATCTTGCTTACACTCACAATAAACCAAATTCAAATATCACATAAGTACAACTTTGCTGATGATCGACAATAACAACCCTGGCAAAGCTATTCAACTCACAATCAGCATCGCACTGACACATTCTACAGTAATATTCTGGCTTACATTTCAATCTACCGTAAACCTTATCTGTTGTGGTGTAGGCGAGCATGACAGCGGCCAGCATGAAAGATTTGACCATTGAACTTTTGGGGAAAGAGGTTAATAAGAGCAGTCTGAAAGTAACGTGGAATTGTGATGCCGAAGTAATTACAGTCCTCCCTGGAGATATGTTGTAGGTGGTATTCAATATTAGCATATGTTGGCTGAGCCACTGCGCTGTAGAATCATGCCACCATGTTCGATACCACATCCACTCCTATAGGAGCTCTGACTCTAATGACATATGCTATGGCTGAAATCATACATTCACTGCACATCATGATCTAACAAGGGGTGGTGTCATGTTGACGCCATCAGACACATGGCGAGATCACCAAGAGCTACCAGTCGAGGCCAAGGTTATAGGTCTTGATTACAACTGGTTGTCTGTGCAGTTTTGGCTGGGGTTCTTAGTGTATATGCAAACCAGGTACGGGCTATCATATGACATGCAGGTAAGTGGCATGATTGAATCCCGGTTGCAAGTCAACTGTTGAGGCACACTGCATTATAGGCACAAATGAAGCCATTACTGTACGTGTCTTCATTGTGTTCCATATTTCACAAACTGGATCTTCATTTCCAGCATTCAGTGCGTCCTGCATTTAAAGAAAAACTATTTCATCTGCTGATATGGAGCCTGCCTCAGTGCCTCTGATACTACTTCCTTTCGGTGCGTGCCATCAGTCATTGATTGATTGATACATACATTCATAATACATATATTTTAGCTACTGTAATTTGTCATGTCAGGTTGACAAATATTGTATAAACGTAGCATTGTAAGCGATGGACGCGTGGCGTGGGAACGTCACGTGATGGTTCAAATGGTTGACTTTTTGATTTTTGTTCTCTTTTTTGTTCTTCTCTCACTCTTCCATTGTACTCTTCTCAACCTGTTTGCCTGGTCATAGCTCCTTGTTGGAGCTCTGAGCCATTGCTCGGACCAGGCATTCTTGGTTATTTTATGTGTTGTGCACCTTGTTAGGTCTCTGTCTGTTGTGACAGTCGCACACTTGTTCTTTCCAAGAACTCTATCTTCCTGTTCCCACCTGTTAGCCTCGTCTTAGCTCATTGTTGGAGCTCAGAGCTGTTGCTTGGACAAAGGCATTCTTGGTTATTTTATGTGTTGCGCACCTTGTTAGGTCTCCGTCTGTTGTAACAGTCGCACACTTGTTCTCTCCAATAACTCTCTCATCCTCTTCCCACCTGTTTATTATACCTTGTAGAATATTGAGTCTACCTCATTAACGTACACCGTCCTGTATTATCCATTGTGCCTCCTTTTATGAATCAAGTGTATATTGAAAACAGATCGCATTCCATGCAGGGAACATCATTTGAATATTCACCAGATTCTTGCAGGGAATCTGCATCACATTGAATGGCACAATCAACATGCACCTTGGCCATGCTGAGACCACCAGCAAGCACATTGAAAGAATTCCGCTATGCTTTGTCACTTGGCTGGAATCATGTGCGCCTTGCTTATGAATGTTGACATTTTATGCATCTCACTGTATTCTGCATAGGTGACTTGATTGTCAGACCCAAATTCCAAGGCATGGTTAAGATGAGCGTCTTTTGTCCTAGGGTGCGAGGGTCAAATTTTTATTGCTTATAAAGAGCCTCCCGAGTCGGAGCTGTCACCATGCACGCTTTGACCGCAAATTCATCGAGTAGCAATGTTGATTCAGAGTGATAATCGACAGCACTAGTTATGCTGATTTGCCAGTGGAATGATATTCCATGAGCTCGGACAGAAGCAATAATTTGTGGTGCCCAGGTTCTGTACGAGTTAAAAGGCCAATGGGTTGTGAAGAAATGCAGAATACTACTCGCCCTCCTCTCATGCGCTGCTCAAAGAAGGCTGATGAGTCTTCCATCCAATCATACTCGTCAAAATCATCTTTGCTAGCATCGTCTCTGAAGTCTGTCAGTCAGGCAGTCAAGAAGAGTGTGGATGTGCTTACCCGTCCTTTGAAGAGAGTCAAAACCGCCTTGCTCTCAAAAAAGACGCGCTCATCGTCATCATCGCTCGAACCATCAGTAATTGATGTCGATGCCATTGACAGGGCGATGAAGTCTGACAATGAAGAGGACCTGGATGCGGAACTTCGTAAGATTTTTGCTGATACTACAATGTCATCCTGGTCTTGCCATGATCTCATAGATATGCAGGACTTCCTTAGGGTGGTGACGAAGACGAAGAAGAGGAAGCACAGTAGTTCTACTTAAGTTACTTGTGTATACAAAGGTCTCTTAAATACTGTATGACCTGCGGGTCTGTGACCAAACCGTGTTGACCTGTACCGTAGCGGGTGCGGTGTATGTGGGTACGGGTGTGGTGTAGCTTCAGAGACCCCCGGGTTCACCCATGCTCAACCCTAATTGGGGGAGATCTTGATGATCAACATGTGAGGCAGAGCTGGTGATTGACAGATGATGAGACATTGAGAGAGTGAAATGAAAATGTGAAAACCAATTATGGCCTAAGCATTAGGAACGAGTGCAGGTGGTGGAAGGAGTGTACCTGGGGGATGTGAGTCGAGAAATCGAGCGGTTGTTTTGTCAAAAAAAAAATCAGTTTCGTGGTAGACAACAAAAGAGAATAGGAAAGTGTCACCTCTCTTTGTGTGCTGTGAACCTTTTGGTATTGCAATCACACCAAGCATGCCTTCCATACGAGTCACCTGCTCCACTCACTCCAATATCCTTCTGTGGGTGTATCACATTGGTTTCTTTGTCTGTGTGGAACAGCACAAACTTGTTGCATGGCTCCATACAGACAAAGAAAATGACATGCATCCCTGACCTCCACAGCAGAGCTTTTCGCACACCAATGTTGAAATGTCCCTCTACGTTTTTGTGCACCCAACTGTACAGATCATCCGGCAACTCCCGAGTGGCTGAACGCTCTTGACTACGGAAACTCGGACACCTGTTGCTCACTGTTTATTATTTTTTGAGACTGTAGTAAATGCACGCCAGTGTCAAATATGCAGACTAAGTAATAGATGTTCTATATGTACAGCAAACCGGGAGGGATGTCATGCCTGAGGTTCTGGATGGAAGACTTTGACAGTACATGAATGATCCCCGGTATAATGTGCATGGACTGACTGTGCATGACATGTCAGTTATGGATCTCATTTACATGGGGTGAGCTGCCTGACATTTCCTGCTGATGAAGCCCGGATCTCTGTCAGAACTGTTTTTAAGCAGCTGTAAGAACTAAAATTGAAGTCAAGGAAATTACAATATTAATGTGTCGGCAATATTAATTACGTTAACATCACCTTAGGCGAACCTGCATCGGCATGGTCCGGTATTAAAAACCCAGATCAATACCTGAAGCTTTGAAGCCTTGAAGGCTGACAATACCAAATCTGTCAAGTACGTCCTGGTCTAATAATGTCTTACCGGGTGTTAGTGGTGTTAGATCCTCAGTTCTCCCGTGCTTTGGTGCGGGATTCTTATGGATGTATCGACTGGGTGACCCATGACTATCCTGCTCTCTTGGCTGCCGATCTCCTGGACAGTCCGACCCTTTGCGGCTTTGTCTTTCCTGGACAATCCGGCCACCTTGTTGCACAGCGACCGGGCTTTGTGCCAGTGCGGCTTCATGAAAAGGTTTGGATGTCGAAAACTGCTGCTGGTTCCAGACTGATCCCTGTAACCCATAAGTTATTATTTTGGCTTAGAATTCGGCACAAAGGAATGACTGTAGAGTTCATGAAGTTTGAAAATTTTTGGGATATACTGATCTCACCAAACTCTGACTTCAAACAAAGATTTCAACAATATCACTCGGTCTGTGGTGGCCTAGATCTTATGCTGGACCCAAGGCAGGTGATCAGCATCCGGTTACCTTATTCAAACCATTGACAATCAGGATAAGTGAGCAGGCTGGTGGTTGGGGCAGCTCAGCCCAGCTGCAGCAATACATATATGGCCTACAGATGCTGGAGTCCATTGTGCCGGTATGGCCTCCATCCAGAGAGATCCTACGCGCCTCCATGTAATCATCAACCTTGACCAAATTGCATCCAGAATGGTTAACTCCCCCAGACCACGGACCACACTCCTTTCTCGCAATGATGTCTCACAATCCTTTGCGGGCTGGATTCTGAAGCGTGAAGGCAGCGATTGCAACCGTCATGTTTTATTACCAGGAAAAGTGGATCCATTGAATCTACCCCTGGACTGTGGTCATTTCAGGTGGTTAAAGCAGTCATATGTACCCACCCTTCGGAAGCTGGGAGAGTGGTGAATTATCTTGGTAGATTGTCTACCATTGTGGGTTGTGCACACTGCTCCTGGAAATAGGCAACAGGAGTTGGTCTTTTTGCATCGGGATGCAGGTCTGTCTCTGGCAGAAATGACGTGAGTTCTTCAACTGATCCTCTTCAAAATCCGATTGGTCTTAACCTATAGGCTGCCGACCCAGCCTGCGTATTAGGGAACCTTACGTCTTTGATGATATCATGGATCCTGTAGGGGGCACGTTCTCCGAACGCTGCCAAGCCGATCAAGAACTGGAGTCCTTTGCGACAACCGTATTGAGTCAGCTCATAGAAGTTGAGGAAGATTTGCTGGGTGCACCCAGCTCCTTGAGGCTGATGGTCCGACTGGATATTGGTGTCATGCATGGTCCTGATGGACAATTAGGGTATTTTATCAATGAGGTGGAACGCGGAGTGGGTATTGGACTATTCAGCGCCGGGAATCCAAGGTGGACCTTGCGGCTGGCTGATGAATTTGGGTGCTCATTCTCCAAGTGGATGACCAAAACCTGCCTGGCTATGAAACACCTAATAGGACCTGTGTGACATAGTTCCGGCAGGATCCCCTCACATGTTTAATCTCTGGCATGCAGTCTCATAATTCATGGCCGTGCACGAACTTTATCACCCAGTTCATCTGTACCCATCATATTTATACTTAATTCCTTAGGCTTGACTCACCAGTTGTGTGGTCTTGGTGACTTATCAAAATGTGTGACTGTGCAAGGCAATGCAGATCCTGCACTCGGAGCAGGAGATTGCTAGTCACACCACAGGAATATCCTTACATGCCTGAAAGGGGTTTGAGATTGTAGAACCACACTGTGTATACATGTATAGACACAACAACAATGCGCCAAGGAAAAGCCTGCAAATCAACAAAACACCCGGGCTCGCTGTTGTACATGACGCGCACGAGTGGCCATGTTTGTGCATTGTGCTTCTAAAGGAGTGGTTTAAGTTAGGCCCGGATCAGCTCACAATAAGATTTGATCACAGATCCAGGCCCGATCACAAGAAAAGAATCTGACTGGTAGCTACTGGTAGGGACTATAATTATAATGTACAGTAAAATGATATGCGGCACCGCCCTATGGAGATCGTGTAGAATGACCTTATGCATGGGGAACATTGGACTTGTCTTGGACTGACCTGGCACGGGTGAGGCATCAGACTGATTCATTAAACTGTTTTGACATATAATTGTTTTTAGTTCGGTCCAGGCTCCACCTTCTAACCATTTTACAAAGGCTTGGGTTGGGTCATCTTGCGCCTGTGGCTGTTGCCGTGCAGGTTTTAAAATTCCCACACTGACTCCGATATGATTGTCCATTTACTCAGCCTCACCCTGCACATACACACATAATATATGTAAGATACCTCCATTTTATATCAACAGACCCCGATTCTATTGAATAGAATAGATGGCGAACGCAAATTGTTGCCGCTTCTGTTGCCACTTCTATGACTTAATGTGACACATAATTAATTCTTTTCGGAGCCTGAAATTCATTTCCAAGGACTATCACCAGAAACCTTCACACTAGTACCTACCCAGTGACCGCCTCATGGATGTTTCGGGAGGATTGCCTTGGCAAGGTGCCTGGGATGGACATGTCTGGTCCAAGCTGGTGAGGATATCTCGGCCCAGTTATCATACTACAAACACCTATTTCATTTCGTAGCTGTAGGCTGCAAGTGGTGTGGACATCCTCCTGAGGCTCTGCTCCATTTTGTCCACTATGTAGCCTTGAATTCATGATACACTTATGGGGCTCCCTCACAAGGTCTACGCCAGTAATGAAGTCCCGTATCCAGCAGGTAAAAAATCTGGGAAAATTGCTGCAACTAATGCTTAGTATAGCTTAAAACAGCGAAATGATGGCCTACATACATTAGTTTGTGGCGCTGGGCCCTGGATCCACTGCTACTAAAATTTTCAAAAACCGATTCAAGGGTAGGAGCTAAAATTTGTGTGTTCAAAATTTAAATCACGGCACCGGTGAAGGTACAACTATTCAGATGGTGAGTCTGAACAATGTTGGGTCTTGCAGAACCTAGCTGCTATTCGACCCTAAAGGGTTTCTGGACTAGGCTCAAGGCTCAGAGGAGAGGAAATATCATGAAAAACTACTGAAGACTCAGACTCATACTGATAACTGGTGAAAAGATAACTTTCTTATGTAAGCTACAAAAGTGCCAACATAAGGTAAGGTAAAAACAGTCTCTACAAGCCCAGCCAGAAATGAATCCCTACACCCGGATCAGACAAACTGATCCCCAAACCCTAACACAATCTTGGAACCCTAGCTGGCCACACCATTTTGGTAATTATAGTACGCGTTTCTATTTGCCTTCCATCGTGTCACGTCGAACCACCTCCAAAGCACAATGCAGGCACCCGTTCCCTCTCTCAAGCTGATAGATCTCAACTATCACTGGAACAAGGCCGGTGAGATGGCGAAAGATAAAGATTGGGAACCGGAACTCTATCACTGCGGTGCTTATGAGCGATCTCTTGACTGTTTTCCAGTACTGCGATCTCACTCCTACATTATATATATTCCCGCTTCATCAAAACCTATATTTCGGTTTTTGCAACATGCGATGTATGCCCTGTGGTACATGTCACTTTCAGGACGCTTCAACGAGTACACCAGATCGAATTTCTTCCAAGGATCCATGTATTTGCACCTTCTGCGCGAGGCCTTTTTTGACGAAGTCCGGGAAAAATTCTATAGTTCTTCAGATCATAGCCAGGGCCAGGGTGCACCCACATGCAACAAAATGACGCGCCAATGGTTCTCCAGCGTCCTATTTTCATGGGCACAAGCCACGTATCACAATCACGGGATATCTCCGCCGAATTCAAACTGGCTGCCGCCTAAACCAAACAATGGGCAAACTGTGTCCACAATATTTGGTGAGTGTCCAATTTGTTCAGCCTGCCTCTGTTATGAACAGGAGCACAGATTGGGCAAGTTGGTCTGCGTCGCCTGAAATCGATCCCGTTATCCGATCCCTATATGGTTCTTTGCCTGATGAGACCAGCGAGTCTATGGATTGGCTGATGATGGACCAGGAGGCCACACTAAGTGGAAACGCTCGAGCTCCGATGGTGGAGACGGATGTGAAAAGCTGGCACAAGTGCCTGAGGATTGCCCTGGAACTGCTGGAGGCAAATATCCGGAAGGCTGATGCTGAAGCCGCCACAAACTCCACGGCACGAGCTACAGCTGAGACCGAGTTTCCAACCCCCATGGATCTGGATACCCAGCCTCTGGTTCCTGGATGCTCCAAGCGTCCGGCTGTAGGTTTATCATCCGGATGATAAGACGGTAAACTAACCGGGTGACCAGTCTCCTGCAGTTGCTGATGTGCGGAAATCCAAGAGAGCCAAAATCAGCAAGGTGCGTTTATGGCTCTTGTCCTTCCGCTTTTTTTTCTCATCATGCCATTGGGTGCAGTCAATTCCTGAAAGTGAAAGTTACAGGAGACCCCTTGGTCCAATTTCGAGCTGAGACAAAGGCAAAGGCAAAGGACAGGGAAAAGGAAAAGCAAAAGGAAAAGGAAAAGGAAAAGGAAAAGGAAAAGGAAAAGGAAAAGGAAAAGGAAAAGGAAAAGGAAAAGGAAAAGGAAAAGGAAAAGGAAAAGGAAAAGGAAAAGGAAAAGGAAAAGGAAAAGGAAAAGGAAAAGGAAAAGGAAAAGGAAAAGGAAAAGGAAAAGGAAAAGGAAAAGGAAAAGGAAAAGGAAAAGGAAAAGGAAAAGGAAAAGGAAAAGGAAAAGGAAAAGGAAAAGGAAAAGGAAAAGGAAAAGGAAAAGGAAAAGGAAAAGGAAAAGGAAAAGGAAAAGGAAAAGGAAAAGAGAAGGAGAAAGGCAAGGCCATCGAGTCTGCAGGGCCATCAGGGTCTGGACCGCAGGTGAGCAAAAATATTCCTGTATCTCATTTCTTGCCCACGCCTGAGGGTATCAGGTTTCATTTCCAGATGCCTCTGGACCTAGACCCGGACCTTCGTCCAGCAGCGGGAACATTGCCACATCTATACTCGGTGAGGTGACTGCGCCATCCAAAATATATTGGAATGATATGTTAACCTCTAAGATGATGGATGATTGGACCCAGGAGGAACAGGTCTCTGAGATAGAACGGTCCGAAAAACAAGGTGATCATAGTTGGGATGCATTCTGTGCCAGGGCGCCTGCCAGGCCCCCCTGATGTCCTGCCTACCTAATGAACACTTTGTTATACACACATCAGACTGGGCTGGGATATCCTGGTGTGCATAGGCGCTTTGTTTAATGTAAAACATATTTGCGCATCTGAATGCACGTACTTGCTCCCCTTGCCAGACAGTTGAAAATGTGTGTAAATATGCTTGAATAATATTGGGCACCGTAATAGCTAGCATACATGTGCAGCTAGCAGAGGTACAGAAGCGGCACAAAAAGAGGTCAAAAACCAGGACAGTGGCATGAAAACAGTGTAGGAAATGTGAATGTCCAGGAAGAGTGTCCAACAAGTTCCATCATCTCCTCATCATATTTCTGCAATAGACTTGAATATTTGCACGTGAAAATGATGGTATGACATACCGCAACCTCACCCCTTCCCGGTACAGTAGGATCCCTGTAATACAGAACTAAACATGACAATCATCCAGCCGTTCCAAACCCATGGTTAGTATGATCATACCTTTGGATAAATGACATATGAGGCGCTCACAAAGCAGAACCAGTGGAGGAGATTGGCATGACCCTTAAATCAGAGGTAGGAATATGATGATAGGAAGAAAGGTGGGCAACAGATGTTTGGCCAGAACAATTTATGTGGCCTCAGGGTGCCACACTGCCTGCATAGCTTGCAATGACATAATAATGGACTTTGACAGATTTGGTTGCGCTCAGTGATGTCAAGTTTGTGGTTGCTATGCGCAGTTTGCACTTTGTGACAATATGGAAATTGCGCTCTGTGATGTGGTTTGATGCAAAGATGTGATGCAGTGCGAACATTGCAAAGGCAGTGTTGAAGAGATAATGCCCGGGTATGGTACTAATAAACCAACTCGCATAATAGATTGAAAAATGAAGGCCACCAATGCCATTGCTGCTGCTTGCATCCACCCACCCTGAAACCCCACTGTAATATACTGGACCACTCCCTATCATCATGTAATGCCACCTTACATTTGCCTACATGGAGTCGTATAAGCTCCCTATGGGTATCAGTCAGCCAGAAAAAAGGGGCCCCTCCGGTCAACCACGGGCACTCATTGGCAGGAAGGGCGGACTGATGGGGTACACCTCACACCAGGGCATTCACAAGCCTAGAGAGGTGTTATGAAAATTTTAAAAACATACCATGTCCTCTCCTGTCGTAGCACATTAGTAAATTTACTGAGATTGCTTTGTGCAACATGCCACACTCAAGGTTTTGTATTTGAAAAACTTACATCATGGCTGGAGATTATGCTCCTACCGGTCCCAGAGGGGCACAGTGCTTTTGACATAGAAAAAGGCAAGGTGTTCAAATGCCCAGGTAGAGGCCTCAGAGAGGCGCCCCCCCAGGCTTCATCCCACCGGCCCCAGAGGGGCGCAGTACTCTGGACAAAGAAACAGGAATAGCATTCAAATGCCCAGGTAGAGGCCTCAGAGAGGCGCCCCACCAGCCCCAGAGGGGCGCAGTGCTCTGGACATAGAAAAAGACAAGACACTCAAATGCCCAGGTAGAGGCCTCAGAGAGGCGCCCCCCCAGGCTTCATCCCACCGGCCCCAGAGGGGCGCAGTACTCTGGACAAAGAAACAGGAATAGCATTCAAATGCCCAGGTAGAGGCCTCAGAGAGGCGCCCCCCCAGGCTTCGTCCCACCGGCCCCAGAGGGGCGCAGTGCATTGGACAAAGAAACAATCAAGGCATTCAAACGCCCAGGGAAGGCCTCATGGAGGTGCTCCCCAAGGCCTGGTCCCACTGGTACGACTTAGGTAATGGGTACAAGTGGTGCATAATATTAAGTCGATTTAAGGGTATTGAAGTCAAGAAGTGGACTTGATGTGGACAGTTTGAAAATTATTATAGTGTCGTTCAAACTCAGATTCAATTCTGTCCACTTTTGAAACTCCGGTAACCGCCGCCACGAAACTGGCTTTAACCTTCCATAAGATGCAGTTTTGAGTCCATAATAAGGAATGCTGGATTGCGAATGAGTTATTACACATGTGACGTGATAATATGGGTGTACAAGCCCTTAGGAGGCTCTAGAACTCTGTCGATACCAGCATTATTAATCAGAATAGTGGAGGCATGGATGATCAACAGCTGTTGGACAAGGGAGGGTGGCTTGACCTTGGCTGGTAGTTTTGCGATTGGACGAGTATAGATGTGTCTGTAAGAAGTTGCATCCAGATGGTAAGCGACTAATCGAGCACGCTAAGTTTGGTGAATGAGTTCAACGCCAGATAAAATTGGTATACCATCTTACATGGGAAGCTGGGCCGAGGCTCCAACCGTGGATGGAAGCTGGGCTGAGGCTGCCAGCTGAGCGCGGGCCCGTGAAACAACGCGACCCACGTCCACAAAGTCTACTTCCCGCTGAACTTGCCGAATGTCATGCAAAACGGCTAAACCAACCCTGTGCTGACAATCAGAAGAATCCTCACATGACAACAACACCCGGTGGAACTTGGGATCACCTGGATCGAACTTTCCAGTGATCCCATATGGGTCCACAAGCATAGGACCTCAACTCCTCATCCTGGGAATCCTTGTCTTCCTCGGAAACATTGCGATACTCCCGTGCAATTCCTTCCATTAAGGACACCGCAGCATCCTGGGTCCCCCTCAAATAGATGAAAGGGCAATTCCCTGGAACCGAACTGTTTGACCGGCAGATCGGACATCTATCAAAGCCTTGGCGCAAGGATGTTTGCAGCAAGCAATACACACAGACCGCATGCCCCTCTGGGCAGTATGTCACCAGCGCTACACTAATCAAGTATTAGTCAGCCGAATTGACGATACCAGGACCTGATGCTGACATGACGTCCCAACATCTGGCCATAACATGAATAAGGCAATCCTAGAAGATCTGTGAAATTGCTCACATAGGGCACATGAAGTTTGCCTGAATCGATCGAAGAAAGCTTTCAGCAAGCGCGTTATGTTTAGGCATGTCCTGTTTCATCGCCGGTATAGGCAGGGTAGGTTCAGTCTGTACTTCTTGTTGAGCCTGAAATTCTGGCTGAGAGTCCAGTACAGGCAACTGAAACTCATGCAGGACCGGGGCTCCTACAATCCAGGTGTGTTAGGCAGTATTATTAGATGTCCTCACACCAACCTACCATGATACGTGACGGGTGTGGAAACCATAGATGGCGATATGATCCAGATGATATCGGGGCTGTATTGGACACAAAGTCAAAATGAACAAATAAATCCAAGTTTAACTTACATATATATCCAACACCCAAGAGAGGGTTCCATAGAAAAATAAATGTCAAGCAGCCATGCGTGGAAAATCCTTTCCGGTAGCCGACAGCCATATGATCCTTTCCCAGGAGATTTGACACTGAAATGTTTCTGGGATCAGAACGCACTGAGAAAGTAGCATTAAGACTTTGAATGCTAGTCTTAGTTTGTCCCATTGTCCTCTGTGCTGGCTAGCATTTTTCTTAAATCTCGTGTCCTGAACAGTAAACTCCAACCACTCCATTATGACATCCACGATTGGTTGACCTTGAATTGTACCTCGCAGTCCTCACATATTATGATCCTTTGTATTACCCTCATTATCATCCCTACACCTGAAAATGTTTCAAGCTTGCCTTTCATCCCATGGTGTTGTGTATGGCTCTTGCCATCCTCTTTACAATTCGACCGTGGTCGTCTATGTTATATAATGGTTCAACCTTGTGTGTCTGAGTCTACAACACTTCCATGATGTTTGCTCGCTCCCATTCATGAGTCTGCTTTGTATTCCCATTGCAGCGTGTTTTGCCCGCATGCATCTTTCACGTTGCAGCAACTAGAGCTGATGTTAGAAAAGGTCACCGTCGACCTGCGCACAGTATTCATTCACACACAGACAGCCATGCATCGCATTTTCAAGAGTACAATGTCGGTGGAACACTATTTGCAAGAGGGGAAGAGAAAAAGACAGCGGCAAACATAGTGTATAAATATCTCTTCGCTTGTTAGACAAGAGTATCTGAAAACTTGAACGTACAAGTGGCACTCAAGGTGAATGCGGAGTTCGGCCAGACGGACGGCCGGGATACAGACGGATGTAATCCTCCTGCTCTGCAGTGAGCGGAAAGTCATGAAAAAACAAAGAATGTTGGGAGGAGAATGGAAGAAGCCAGCTGGGTTTGGGTATATAACCACCTGAATCCCAGCTGCAGTGGTTGCACCGGAACCTAAAGAAGTGGGTGCCTTGACGAGAGGATCGTCTGGCTTTAATGTCCCCAGGCCCAGGATTGCACAGGTTATTGCCACACTGGGGGGGAAGGCCCCAGACACAACCAGAGGGGGTGGAAGCTATGTATCTCCGGCTAATCAGATTTCCTTGTAGATTCCAACAAACCAATACCACAGGGGTATGATTCAACAGAGTCCAGTGAGCAATCTCCTGTTCCAGGGCCTGCTTGACAGGCATTTGATGGATGTAGACCTGTATGATCAATCGCAGCATGAAGGGCATGACCACGGAGGGTTGAACCGAATGAGCAGTAAATCCAATGACAAACAGCAGGCGCTTGCTGAATCCACCAATGTCATTAAACAGACGCCAGGGCTGAGGGGTATCATACCTGGAGACCAGTGTCTTGATTGTTTCAAAATGCGATTGCTTCGTGAATGCCGGACCACACGCCAGCAGTATCATTCCTTTGGTGCCAATCATGTCCAGGGAACGCTTCCACAATTCCGGACCCAAGTAATGGCGGACCAACTGAGATCCAAGTCAATAAAAGAAATCGGAAAGAGTCAGCCGAGGCCCACCTCCGAGGCATTTTGAGTCCAGACATCCCCGTGTTTGTCAACACTGTGGACTAGCTCACCATTCTCATAATCACTGTGTGTATCTATCAGAACCAGTAAATCGGTCTCTGGTTGGGCCTTCACAAAGGCCAGGGCGTTGCGGACGCGGGCACGGACATTGGGCAGGCAAGCAGCTCCAGTGACCAGTTCAATGTTGGTGCATTGCAACTGCAGCATACTTGACCTTAGTCCTGTGTCATTTTAGGTTCAATTGAAGCAACACATACCACATTTTGGCAATGCGAGAATTCTTCCTCCAACTGACAGCGCAACAAACGTTCAGGGTATGTGTCAAGTTTTAAGGCAATCGTGTGAAACACGAGTGGGTGGCGGATGTGACTTCGGCCAGTAAGGTAGGCACCTTGTGCAACCACTGAGTACTACCGACATGTCAGAGTCACCGATAAATCCAGGATTCGTTTAGGAGACTGGCTCACAGGCAACGGAGTGGAGCACCTGCGGCTCCAACATGGGGGACACCAAAATTCACCTGGGCCTATATTTCTGACACAGGGGTGCAAATTCGACTTCTGGAAGCACAGAGCATGAGGACAACCTGGTCGGGCACATTTCTTCAACTGGCCAACATCGGAGCAACTGCTGCATTTGTTCGCGGCGCCATCATCTTGCACCAGTGAAGACGCCTCCAGGGCCAATGCCTCAGACCTGGGATCAGCTGACCATGCGCCGGTGGTCAGAATGTTGCCAACTGGTCAGGTCATGCCAGGTAAACTAGACACCCACCAAATAACCCCTCTGTCCAACATTGGGTCAGCATACAGGGGAACAACCAGGATATGACCGACATCAAGACCTACCTCCAGTGTCAATGGCCTGACTTCGACCATGAACGACACGCCGATCTCCAGGAGCTACCACAACATCCACAAATCACTGTCGACATCTGATCATGGAAGTGTCAGCCACACGTGCAGTTTAGCGAAATCATTCTATACAGCTTACCCATCATGTCATCGGTGCCTGGAAGAGAAAAGTTGAGGATTGCCAGAATTTACTGCACGCCGGACTGACCACATAATATTGGGCGTGACCTGCCTTTCAAAGCCCGGCTCTGGGCCACAGGTAGCTGTTCTGGGGCGCCCCCCCTGGCAACTCCTCTTCCTCTTCCTCTTCCTCTTCCTCTTCCTCTTCCTCTTCCTCTTCCTCTTCCTCTTCCTCTTCCTCTTCCTCTTCCTCTTCCTCTTCCTCTTCCTCTTCCTCTTCCTCTTCCTCTTCCTCTTCCTCTTCCTCTTCCTCTTCCTCTTCCTCTTCCTCTTCCTCTTCCTCTTCCTCTTCCTCTTCCTCTTCCTCTTCCTCTTCCTCTTCCTCTTCCTCTTCCTCTTCCTCTTCCTCTTCCTCTTCCTCTTCCTCTTCCTCTTCCTCTTCCTCTTCCTCTTCCTCTTCCTCTTCCTCTTCCTCTTCCTCTTCCTCTTCCTCTTCCTCTTCCTCTTCCTCTTCCTCTTCCTCTTCCTCTTCCTCTTCCTCTTCCTCTTCCTCTTCCTCTTCCTCTTCCTCTTCCTCTTCCTCTTCCTCTTCCTCTTCCTCTTCCTCTTCCTCTTCCTCTTCCTCTTCCTCTTCCTCTTCCTCTTCCTCTTCCTCTTCCTCTTCCTCTTCCTCTTCCTCTTCCTCTTCCTCCACCTCCGCCTCCTGCACCTCTCCTGTCTCCTGCACCTCTCCCACCTCCTGCACCTCTCCCGCCTCCTGCACCTCTCCCGCCTCCTGCACCTCTCCCACCCCCTGCACCCCTTCCACCTTGTGCAACAGCAGATGTTGTGGCTGCAGCCCCCCTACTATGGCCCCTTCCTGCTCTTTTGCCATCATCATCGTCGTCATCATCATCATCATCATCATCATCATCATCACCACCACCATTACTTTGTTCTCCATCATCAGGCTCATCTTCATCATTGCTATCATCATCACCATCCTCCAAGTCTTCATCCTGGGCTGAGTTAACGTGTGGGGCAAGGGAGTTATTTGCACTGGGAGCCCTGAATCGTGCGCCCATGTTGACCACATGACCATCGCCAGCATTGGTGCCAGGTGCACCCTGCCACTGCATGAGATCTGACATGGTTCTGAGCTTCTGAGTAACAGCGGGTTAGTGCTCACAACTTAACTGACTCTGGTATATAAATTTACCATCTAGCCGTTAGTAATGTCACGTGATAAATGTGTAAGGAATCAGTCCAAAGTCAGTCCACAGTTCCCTCCAAGAATGTCAGGAGGGTCCCAGGACCTACGGGTGTTATCACCAAATATGGAAAACTCTCCTGAATTCTAAATTTTGAGTAGCAACACCACGGGTATTTATCAGTACAAAACTAGATAAGTTGATGCGTAATGGGAAAAAAAATGCAGAGCTCAAATTTCTCCAAATCGCTAAGTTGACTTTGCAGAGAAGATTTGCAGATGAGGACCATGTTCCAATATCTTCTGATGACTAATTTCAGCAATAATATAGGGTGCAAAGAAGCACCCAGACCAGCCCTACATTGCGATCCAGAAGTGTTGTTATTTGCCTTACCAATCTGTGACAGACACTGGTTATGGTCACACAGCACTTGGCAGTGCATGGTAGACCGTTTTCTTACCATGAACCGATCGACTCAAATTTCAGGCAGAGTCTCCAAGATATCCAGGTTCCAAGTGTCAGTTGGCGATGCCCACCAAGATGGACTCTCCCTTGGGCGATAACACTGCCAGGTTGCATGGTCCCCACAGGTTGGCGATTATGTGAATCTTAAGTGGGGTAGCCCGGAGTATCCAATGTTCCTTGTGTGAGGTAGTCTCTCAACCAGCAGGCCTATTGTTACCAAAGCTGGACCCCCTATCATAGACACTCCCTTGGGCGATAACACTGCCAGGTTGCATGGTCCCCACAGGTTGGCGATTATGTGAATCTTAAGTGGGGTAGCCCGGAGTATCTGATGTTTCTGGTATGGGGCGGTCTGTCAACCTCCAATTTTTGCTTTAACACCTCCCTTCGGGGTTGACTGTCGGTGTCAGAATGTGTAAATATGTTATGTAGCACCCGACACCATCTTGCCCGGCGCAAACATTTGCATCACTACTGGCATGGACACTGGTCCCGGCCGCAACCTGGTCTACAGAGGCTTGGGTAGAGTTACCTCCACTCCAACCCTACACCACTGCAGAGCATTTCTTTCTGATGTTGATTCGTGGTCGGATCTGAGTTGGATCTTCTGTCCACCTTACAGTGTCATATTTTGATGACTGTCCATGCTGGATGATTGGACTGGCCTCTGAGAGACTGACTCTCTGAGACTGCTCATTTAGGACGTTCAAAGTTGGGTTCTCGAGGGTTTTCAACACTGTTTGCCTCGAGTATTCCTTGACTATTACTCGCCTCATCATATATCTTGACTGTCGCTTCCCTGGTCTTCTTCCTTCACTTCATGTCCCTCTCATCATCAAAAGTCAATGTTTTTTTTTTGCTTGTGGCTCTCCCCTCCCTAGTCTTTTCCCTTGTACTGAGTAGTCCTCCTGAAGTGTTGAGTTGCTTACATAAACACAATTGTGGCGTCAACATAGTGGTTGACAGAATGAAATAGTTCTGCCAGTGGCAATTGTGACTCCTCGATCTCAACTTTCAATCACCATGTCTGACATTTTCACGCTGTACTGCTGGGTACGAGGTACCAACATCAACCAACATTTCAGTGTCAAAATTTCACGCTCTGAAACTGTCGATGCCCTGAAAATGTTGTTGAAGAAATCTCAGGATATCAATGTACCCACTTCAGGTCTTCGACTCTACCAGCCCATGCAGCCCGTAGCCGAACCCTATGATAAGAATCTTCATGGTGTTATCCTATCTGAGCTTGGGGCACCATTGCCAGCATCGCGTAAGCTGTCACGCTTGTTCACAGCAGCACCGCCCGAAGAGCACATCCATATCATTGTAGGTATGTAGCGGTGACAACCCAAGCTTGTCCTTGCAATTGATTCTCGTTCTACAGATGCGCCATACCTGGTAATCTATTGCTGGTTACGAGGAAGCACAAGCGAGGACCGCTTTGACATTTCAATCAGATCAAATCCCTCAATGGGAGAACTTAAAAATAAGATGAAGGAGGAAGAATCACAACTTAACAATGTAGACCAAAGTCACATGCGCTTATACAGGATATCGCAATCTGAGGATCAACTCCGGGAGAGTCTTGATACCCTCAATGCGGGTGACTTGTTTGAGGTGACCCAATTCATACCTCTATCTGATTATTTCCTGGGCGTACCGGTTCTCGAGAGTCTCCTGGTCATTGTCCAAGTTTCCTCTGACAACAATAGTGAGTGATTGTATGGCCTCGTTGAATTATACTGATTTCCGGCTGGCAGGGTCGACGAATCCTCCTCGGCGGGTTAACCACGTCATTGAAGGAGAGGACCCGATTAAAGTGGCACGGGCCACCTTCCTCGCAAATTTCGATGACCATTCTAAAAACAAGAAATCTCAGTCGAGATCAAAAAGATCACATTCACCTTCTCATAGTTCGCATCCTTCATCGTTCCGTGAACGACAGCGGGACGAAAAGTTACAGATAGCCTGTGGTCGTCCTCGCAATCTTGAGGACACTATTCCGGCCACACTGCTACATCCAGTCTTCGGCCAATTCATCGATGACTGCAGGACTCATACAGTAACAGAAGAAGATAACAATCTTGTCGATGAACTGATGAATGTCATGTCAGCCCTGTATGAAACTGAAAACAAGCGAATGGATGCAGTTAGTGAGGTGCTCACAAAGTACCGCCTCAGCTTTCGCCTCAATGCCAAGGTGCCAGGAACTGCATATGTAATGGATGCAGATATGTCCATCGACGTCCATAACAGTCATCATCCTTATGTGATTGCTGAGTTCAAGAACGAAGCAGCGACCTCCAGTTCAGAACCATATATGCAGGCTGTCGCTTACTACCTGGAGTCAACCAGAACATCCGCATCTAGGATGTCGGGATCCGCTCTACCGTGTTTTCTCTTCATACTTTTCGGTTAGTGGTGAGATTTCCTCAGGCTTAGAATATGACATGTAAACTACTCTTTTCTCCAGGGCCATACATTGTCTTCGCTGGTGCTGTTTGGACTTTGCGCCCTGCTGTGCAGATCCTTTCGAGCCCTCTGGTATTCAATTATCACTCCACCGATACCGAAAATCAGATCACCGCCACACGTCACATGGCTGCATTCCGCAAAGCTGTTAAATTGCTCGAGAGATATTATGAAACGCTCCCTCCTGAATCTGAACTTACCAACACACTATCTCACCCTATACTGTTCCCATATCCCACAAGCTTCACATCTCTCGACGATGGCAGCAAGATATATTTCAAATATACGGAACAGCTTGATGAAGATGGGGGAATGTCGAAAAGACTTATTTTCTTTGGGACCCTCACTGAAGGACCTGTGATCTGCATCAAATTTGTCCGACGTTATTCACAGGATGCTCATTTGCATTGTGCTTCGTCAGGCTTTGCCCCTAGATTACGAGGATTCGAAAAGCTCCCTGGAGGTTGGTACATGGTAGTCATGGATAAACTTGTCAGCTACGATGTATTGGCCGACTTGCCCCATACCGATCGCCTTCCCCGATCGGTGTTCGAGGCCATCAGGAAACAGCTGAAGACACTGCATGCTTGCCAGCTGGTCCATGGCGATATACGCGATACTAACATCTTGGTGAAGAAGGACAATAGGACAAAGTTCATGATCATCGACTTCGACTGGGCGGGGGTAGAAGAGGTTGTGCGGTATCCGCCATATGTGAATTACACCAAGATAAAGAGACCAAATGATGCGAGAGACGGACTACTTGTTAAGGCAGCTCACGATGATGCAATGCTCGATGACATCATTGACATGAGGGTCCAGGAGTAGCCATACCACATGTCACTAAATTAAAACAAGAAGCAAATGTACATTCCACCATGTTTTTGTAAATAGACTGCAGTATATATAAGGTTTTTGTAAGTGTGTTCGCTTCATGTACAGTCTGTATCTATGATACATGGGGCGTGTGGCTTTGAGTCATCAAGGAATGCTGCACTGATATATGCTGTCTTGGTACTTTTTGAATGTGGTCGGTGATTATGCAGCATACTATCAGGCACCTAACCTACAAGGAAAACCTGGCAGTGATACTAATTCTTACTGCATATAAGTAGTTCCACGACTGCCAGGACTCGGAAATTTGGAGCTCGATCATAACCTACACCATCCCCTTCACCTTTGTCACATAGCTTATGTAATTATTGGTATCTATGTATGCATCCTTTTTGTTACACCTCAGAGTCCTTACACTACCAACTACCAAGAGATGGCTCCAGTGCTTGTGCAGTTGAATGTCGCATCCCGCCATGCAGGTTCACGTGTGTTGGCTGGTTTGACATGGGTGTCACCCAATGCCTCACTGGACCGGTTGGACCTGAATGCGCTGGAACGCTGGACCGGTCCCATGGCTGAAAAACCAGTCGTGCCCTTTGACAGTCTGCAGTATCCTGACTGGTATGCCCGGGAGAAACATTGGCATCCATGGGTACCACACAACCAGGATGAATTATGGTGGCGCCAACTCCCCTATGACAGCATATTTCGACCCCTGGATGATGAAGTCAGAGCCAAACAAGAACTTTCAACCATGGTCAAAATTCTGGGTCTCATATATCGGCATATCCAGCCCGAGGGACCAAGACCTGACAATGCATACCTCATCAACAATCTCAATCTCAGCCTCCCTCACCCACAGGAACATGCCCGTAGATTCATGCTTTCTGCCAGTGGTTATATCCGATGGTTGAAAGCTCATCGTCAAAATGATATGGATAAATGCTTGAAGGAACATTTGACATTTCAGGATGTGGAGCGCATGCTGGCCTGGAGGCTGGATCAGCCGGGAGGAGTGGGTGTTATTCTAGACCTGACACAGGACCAAAGAGAAATGAACATCAGGCTGTACCTGCAGCACAACATTCCAGTCTATTATCCATGGACCTTATCTGCGGCCAGCGACAGTGCATTGTACTGTCTGTCCCCCTCCTACTTGTTATCCATGGATGGTGAAACATCCTCAATCCCATCCCCAGACGTCGATTTCTTTTTCCAGCCATTGTTGCCTGGCCGGAGGGGCTTGGCTGTGACCGCCCCAAAACTACCTCCCTTGACCCATCAGGTGTTGGACTTCCAGGGTTGGATACCCAGATCCATCTCTGGCAAGGCACGCCGACATTGTTTCCACTTATTTTACTTTGAGGAACATCTATTAGACAGTGGTCTGACTCAGTCATACCTTCGCATCTATCATAGATTCAGACTCAATGTCTCACCAAAGCCAGAAAATTTCGCCACAGATCCTATGGATGTTTGTATCCGGGAGAGATGGAAGTTTAATTATGCCCCACCTGCTGGTCAATTTTATGACATGGCCACCCGCCAGCTGAAGATTGCTGAACCCACCACCCTTATGCCAGTCCCATCGCCAGTGCACCCCTCATGGGGCTTGATGATCCCCCCATTATCCCACAAAGACACTGGGTGTCAGGGTCCAGCCCGGTCTGAAGCAGATAATCTGGCAGCCGCAGATTCTGAGCAATGTACAAAAGACATTGTCGTTCAGGTGGACTTTAGGAGTCATAATGGCCTGGATCCGCAGATACAGAATTTTGTTTTGAGGCTGCTGGACCAATTTCATGTACCACATGATGGTGGTTTGTGGTCGGCCTAGGGCCTGTATATCTCTTCCAGAATGTACACTTAGGTGTCCGGTGGGGGGCAGTCAATTTTCTGATGAAATGGTGCCTTGGCGCCACAGTTTTCAGGCCACTTGATAAGTCTTTTGTTCAACAGCAGCCACTGTTGGCACCAGAATGTTATTTTGTACAGAATATATATGTATTGTTGTGTCAAGCACATGATACTTTCAACAGCTTTGCTATGGATGGAATAAAATATGGTCCTTAAATACATGTGCCTGGAAGTCAGAGCAGCGCAATGTGCTTCAGAGAGGTGCAGAAAGGTAAAGTAGAAATAAACTAGACAATGCATCCTATCCGTACTCATGTCGATGGTGTGGTCTGGGGACGTGGATCGTGTGGAGCAATCCAGCATTCAAAGGGATGCGCAAACTCTAGTGCATATCTCCAGATGGTGTGGGCATCCACTGAGCCATACAACATCATACCCGGGCCTCGCGAGATCCCAGTTACGAAGTAATGGAGCTCCTGGCTTTCAGGATCTGTAATGACAGAGATATCTACCCGTGCTGAAACTCTCAAGGACGATGGTCGCAGCCTGTTCTCGATGTTCGCACCGTCCAACATCTTTTCTTCTCCCTTGATGAAGACCGACAGCGTGGCCACCAAGAAATGCTGGATTTCTGTATCGGCCATGTCAATTTCTGCCCGTGTTCCGCCCTCGCGAGTCATGAAATTGTACAGTAATCCACGGCCACTTGCGTTTCCACCATCACTTGCGTCAACGCACAACAACATTGTCAAATCACATTATTTAGACACAATTCTTGCTGATGTATTTTCATGGCATATAGAGCTATGTATGGCTGGTATAATATCTTAAATCTGCCAGGAGGAAAGGTCACGATATTGCAATTTGTAGCTTAAATTTCACTTTTCTGTACATAGCACCTTCGAATGATTTTTGTGGTGCACTCAAATGTTGTATATCAATGAAGATTACCTTTACTGACATCTGACATGTGTTGTTTGTAAGGATCGTAGCATTCCTGATGTGCCAGTTCAATGCCGGTGAAGCATTACACAAAACTTCACAATCAATGAGTTATCAGATCTAAGTACGTTATGGATGACAAATATTAGCTAAATGAGGCTGGGCGCGCTACAATCTGGCGCGTCGCGTACTAACAAAAATCTTTCCTACAAAATGCCTGGTATTGCCCGCTCCATAGCAAAGAAGAAACAGATGGCTCATGCTGAGCAAGAAAAAGCTTATGCGGAGGCGATGAAGGAATACCGTGATGAGCAGAAGAAGCCCGAAAGTGAGAGGAAGAGCAGAAAGGCGTGTACCAAGAGGCACTAAGGGATGCATACGGACGAGAGTCCGAATACAAAAGTGCACTCCTCGGGATGCAGTCAACGGTAGTCCTACAATCAATGTTCTGTGACCGCTTATCTAATCAGCTCGCGGCACAAGAGGAGAAGAAAAACGGCAAGAAAAATGCGCCATTGGTGGGTGATGGGATGCCAAGGTTACTCACTGGTGATGAGTTCTACAATCAAGTATCTGAGCATCGAAGAGCAGCAGAGGAGGAAGCTGCAGCAAAGGAAGTTCGTCGGATCGAAAGGGAGGGGAGAGCAGCCGCCATGGCAGTATGGAAAGAAGCGGAGGCAGCGCGGCTGAAGAGAAACGAGGAACGTCGAGCCACATACAAAGAAGAAGTGAGGCTGTGGGAGGAGGAGAGAGATTGTGCCAAGCTCGAGAAGCGTCGACCAAGGTGGACCAAACCAAAACAGGGCAAATTAGAGTCGCCGCTACCTAAACCGACTCTTGATGATGTTGAAGAAGACGATGAATGTGGTGTGAACGAAGACGAGGACATTGACGGCAATGATTCTGATGGTGGGAGCTTGGAGGTTTGATCGGCTTATCGCTTATCAGCGATAATTAATCACGTACAATTAGTTCTTATCATTGAGTAATACCATTTTTGGGACCAACGCAAGTGACAGTGGAGTGTTGATAAAGGCCTTATTCTTGATTCATTCACCACTCTACAACACATGTTCTGATGCTCTCAATATTTTATGATACACAATAGTACATGTATTAGAAAGTAATGGTCAATCACGATTTTTTTTTAAATGTGTTGTTGTGTTGTGAGACACGCTCGAAGTTTTACCGACACAAGTGACGGTGCATTACTGTATTGATCCGGATTTGTTTTCCTGAGCCTGGACAATGGGGTCAATGAGAGATACAAAGATGGGAGTACGAACTCCTACAGGCCCAGTTCCTTCAAACTCCAACCATCCTCTCGCAGGCTGGGGTCCAAGACATGGGAATCAGGGCAGGCCAACGTGGAAGATCCGGGGTGAATGAAGATACAGAACAGGGCCTGGTTAACCATGAGACAACGCCACTGGCCTACCTGGTCCCATTCTAGGACATACAGTTGCATCAACAATCGATATTCCCCATGTTTCTCCGTGCTACTGGGCATCTTTTTATTCCAGGGATATTTGATGAGATGTCTCGAGGAACTGGCTTCATGTTTCACGACAGCAAGATTATTAAGATGTGGACCGGGCTTTGTTCCTGGAGTGATTATCTGTGTCGTGGGGCGATGAGATTTGGTGATGTCCTTAGCGATGGAATCCAACAAGTCAATGGTGTTGTAATCATGTGATGCAGCCCGGCACTCTAAGGTGCCTGGCCACACCGGAAGCACACCTTCCAACCTGCGCAATGCCCAGACGTATTTTTCAAATGTGCAACATAAGGTTAAATCACCCTGATCCCTTGAAGAACCGGGAGGGCGGAACAACATTGGGGCCTCTCTGTCTTCCACCAAGGTCTGGGATCAGCCTGTCCAACTCCATCCTAAGTGATGGATTCACCTGTGATTTTTGGTCAAATCCCAACCTCCCCATACAGCAGCAAATTTTTTCATGGCCTCCTGAAGCTTATCCAGGCGCATGTGAATTATTTCAGCGAATGTTTTGAAATTCATGTAGCATGCCTGCAGGCAGCTCTTGGGCGATATATCAATCGTGTGCCACATCAACAACTGCACATCATAATAGGAGTCAGGGTCATGATGCATGTCATAAATACCATTGCAGCTTACTTACCACTTCGTTGATATGCACCATCTTGTGTCCTTCAGGAACCTCCTTACCAAGCGACTGCTGGTGTGTAGCTGTGAAGATTAGACCTTCAAGGTCCACAATACCCAACAGGTAGTTGGCCTCCTGGTGAGGTAGAGAGGTCAAGACCCAATCGGTATAGGTCTGTTGTTGCACTTGTGACCGAGTCTTCTTCCGCCCTGGGTCCGGTACCACAAGAATCACTTTGGTCATTATGTAAGATCTGCAGTCATGCCAGTCTGCATTTCAGCCTGACACTCAACAAGAAACCAAACACTTACAATCGGCCAAGGTGCGAGATGGTATAACGGAGGATATGAGAAGTCTGCCAACCGTCCAAAGATCGAAGATGCCTGTCACAGGGTGACAGTCACAACAGTATCGCCAACCCACCAGCATGTGGAGTCTGGACAAGCCCAATGTCTATAGACTTTTTGTGTGAGGTACACCATACAGGTCATGTATGTCAGGACTTTCATTAAAAAACCATTGTATGGCACAACAGATTGTGTCACAGGCATACCAGGAATGCCTTGGCTTAGTAAGCCTGTCATACTATCGACGATTGTGGATTTGGCTGGTAGATTCCAGGAGCTTGTAGGTACCAGGAAGGAGTCTCATCAATAGGCAACTTGTGACGCTCTATCCAGAAGCATCGACCATCGGAGCTCTACATCATGATAGGCTAAGGCCGGCTAAACCAAAAAAAAAAGAAGCTCTAATCAGTCTCACTTTGTCTTGCAAAAGTGCAGGCTGCGAGGATTAACCAGCAACGGGATTCTCCCAGAGGTGGGCTCCAAGAAAATCCCATGAATATCGGACTGGCTAAGACAAAAAAACAACAGACCGCTGTAGATAGACTTTGAATGGACACGGGATACCGTGACATCTGATGGAAAAAATTAAATACTAGTGTGTAATGATGGACAGATGAGAAGAGGAGAAGAACTCCAGCATGCCTGCAGCACTAGGCAAAAATCTATGCTACGTAGGCAAAAATTGCCCAGCATGTGTGTCATGCCCTTAAGAGTGCCCGGAGTGCATGCCACCAAGGCAAGGAATGGACCCTGGGTAAGCTTACACATAGAAACTTGAAAGTAGTAGTGTCACCTTATTATTATATATATATACATATATACATACATACATACACATATGTAAGGGCGGAGCGTTTGATCCCGCGGAACCAATTCATTCATGTCGTCGCCATGTGCGCACTCCACCCGAACCTCCACTTTGGCTTAGCGGAAACCAATTTGTGTCGCGGCCTGCATATGCGACAACGTTCAATGGCTGCCAAGGTCTCACTCTCTGACGTGCAGTGCTTGATCTTCACGCTCATGCATTTGCACATGGTTAATGGTACACTGCGCTGTCAAGAGTCCGGAAATGACGCGACATTCGAGCATTGTGGTCACCACGAATGGGGAAATGGAAACTACGACAAATGTAGTTTACTCTTAGTTACTGCTGTAGGGAGATCCGAGAAAAATAAAAGACCATGACAGTCCACAGGCAATCGGATCGCTTGTACATATATATATCTGGGAAAATTAAACTCGAATCGATAAAATTCTCCATTAAGGTGTGTGAGAAGCTGCGTATCTCACCAGGTCTTTAGTAATACAAACAAGACAGGCCCAGATCTTATCTTGGTCTAGTGCCATGTCTTGTACAGCAGCCTGGACGAACCACTTGGTATCGAGGGCTGTGCTACAACCACATTTCACCGAACTACAGGCCTCTAGGTGGGAGGACGAAACCATGTCTGTACTTCTATGCGAAGACCCAAGGGTGAGCGCCCATCATGCCTTAGTCTAATGTAATAATGCTCTCTTAGATGCTTGGACCAAAAGCCTGGTATCAAGACCATCATCAATTACACTGGACTAAGCTACCAGATGAATTGTTATGCCGAGCTTATATTCAGTTCAGTTTAATGAAGATGTGTCATCAACAGGAGGCCATGAATGTTTTGCTACAAGGAGTAGCTGAGGGCCTGGTCTTGCAAGGCTTGTTGGTGAGTGGCCCAGAAGCCTTCCCCCTTGTCTGCCGCCAAAATGATGTTGAACGCTCTCTAGTTGACCATGCGTGACCAGCTATTCGAAGATGACACGCCCCTGGAACCGATTGATGCCGAGGATATAATCTCCGGTGGGCCCTGTGGAGCTGAACAGTGCTGTCTTAGATGGAAATCTGCATTTGCCAACTTCTTCGCCCAAGGAACTCAGGTCAGTAGGATTCAGATAATTCCTAGGGAAAACCAATCTGTGTCCGCTGTCAGGAGCTGGAGGCTCCGGCCATAACCGCACTGCGGGAGATGAGGAAATGGACCCACGACTTGAGGGCCACAGACAGGTCAGAGATGGAATTGGTTATCTTGGTAAATGCCACGTTTTTCATGTCCATTGGCCTGTCTTGGTCTTTGACACTCATCTCAGCATTCTGGCCTGGGTCATGAAATCCTCCGGATCGCCAACCCGCAGGTGGGTTTGGAGAATAGGACCCCTTACCTGTCCCTGAGCTTCCAGCGATATCGTTGGAAAGAGAGTTTGCTTAGTTGTTTGCTTGGATGGGTCAATCGAGTCTTACCTCCCAGGATTGAGACCAGCAAGTCAACAGTAGCCAATGCTCGAGAACTTCTGCAACTCCTGTCCCAGCATCATGTGTGTCCATTTCGGTCCAATTACTCCTCAATATTTGCTTTTTCATCCGAGACATACTTCCTGTCTGAAGCTGTTAGATGGATGTTACCAACCCTGGTTGCTAAGGCACCATCTATGACATGGGTGGGTCCACTCCTTCATTTACACTGACAAGTACATCGATTTAGCAGATTTAATAGATACCCAAGGCCTCGTTGAACCATCTATTCTGCTTGATCTGTGGTTTTTCCACCATCGATCTGGATGCCCTGCATTTGGATGAAGAACTGCTTTTGGTTCTGAAGCTGTCTATTAAGCTGAGGAGCCTACACCAAGAATTGTCCAGAGGTTTTCATACGAAGTCTCACAAAAACGTGGATCCGGTTACCCAGGGTTGTTGTGTATGCTATCATAAGCCTGAGGATTCCAAATGTGTCAGGTATTGGAATATCAAGCCCAGTTGTCACTCAGAGATCCATGGAAAGGTTGTCACGCCCTATCCTGCCAATGATCCTGACCGACTTCCGCCCACAGGGAAGGTGAAGATCTTGATGTGGATATTCCTGCCTATCTTTAAATTCTTTCATCCACAGGGAGAGGCGGTCCATACTGACTATATTCCTCTAATGGACCTGGGGTTGAGAAAGATTTCCCGTCGTACAGATGTGCTGGCACATTGTGGCCAGGATGTGACCCTGTTGGTTCATTCAGACTCACCAAAAACTGTGTTGGCGGGAGTTTCCTTTGATGCGTTTTCTTATGAGGATCTTCAGAAGATCCATTGTGACCCCTCTGCTGGAAAGGAAACCAAAGCTATCAAGCGGGGCAGCCAGTTCCGCCAATTTGAATGGGGTAAGATGCATCCAGTAGGCTCCAGGAAACCTACTGGGGGAAAGCCTGGAGACACATATACAGGCTAGGCTGGTATGGAGGTGACGGATACATCCCACATCAGGTTGCTTTTTGCTCATGCTGCCGTATGTTTGCAACTTCTTCTTCCTCTTCCCATCATTATCTCCAACTGACACATAAAATCCCAGGATGTAGAAATGATGGTGGCTGCAATCACACAAGTTCATCCACAGGCAGCCAGGGAGCTCAGGCAGTTGTCTTCTGAAGTCAATTCTTTGGGGGGCATAGGTGCGACCGCATATTATTGTTGGAACTTTGTGGCGCCTCAGCATGTTGACCGTGATGCCACCTGGACCATAGCCCTGCAGACCTGCAAAGAAGCACTAGCTGATGAGTTCAACTTTGTCATGATGGACCTTGGATGCTATGTAGAAACCGCTGAAAATGCCTTGTGGTAAGTCCCAACAGTTGGAGTTGGATCCCTACTCAAGAACCTCAGGTGGTTCCAGGGTTGCTACACACATGGCACTGTGATTCCCCAGTTGTCATCCATGTTATCCAACAGAAATTTATCGCAAGGCATAGGAGTTACTTTACCCAAAACTTCATTGCAGGCTGCCCAAACCCAAAATCTGGCACGTGCGGCATTTGAAGCTTTGGCCCAAAAATGGCAGGTGGATGTTAAGTCACATTTATATGACCGCTGAGCCGTTCGTCATAAAAAGCATGTGGACACATGGATGTATTCATCAAATGAGATCTTTCTGTACAAGAAAAATATTTTCCAGTCATCATATCATTAACCCCAGCACCCACCATAGATTTGGAGGGACATGCTACATGGCCCATTGCTTCAAAGTCCGCGTAGGAAGTGAACTCTAACCAACCGGATTTCTGGCTCCGCTTTATCCCCTCACACTAAACCACTCAAACCCACCAAAACCAGCATCCCCAGCTCAAAAGAAACATTGTCATGGCACGTGCTGTATCTCCAGAGCGCAAGAAAGAGTATAACCGTAGATACGAGCGCAAACTGCCACCCGAGGCTAAACAGAAACGTCGAGATGCCCAAGCCGCCTGCAAAAGAAAATTGCGTCAGCACAGGAGCACCGCCCGGGAGCTAGCAGAACCAAACACTTCGGCCACAGCCGGAGTACTCTTACCTGCATTTTCATGGATACCTTCTTCAGCCCAAACAGATAGCCATTCGCATACCGACAGTTTCTTCCAGCATTCTGTGGCGTCATTAAATGATCCAGGACCAAGAGGACTGGATCTGGCCTCATGTATGCTGGGCACACAGGTTTCCCCGGAAACAAAGGTTGTGACATGGGATGATGGCCATATCACCATACTGCCCACTGTGATGCATGATGGACAAAATGTATTGACCAAGGACTTGCACCTCACAAAAAAATTCGCTGCCATTTCTGCTTCCCAACCAGGGTCCAGATTTGTGACCCATCTCAACGGGCCCCTTACTGAAAATGAGTTATTATTAATCGAGATCTGGTCTAGTCTTGCAGCAGGAAAGTGCGTCATTGTACATGAGGCAGTGAGGCCTGGCCCCCTAAACTTAACCATGGAGTATATGGAAAAGCGGTATGGCATTCATGCCACCATGCCTGTGGACATGCATGGTAAGGTTCTGGACATTCAATGTTCACATGTGATCACTTCTCACCCTGGTTGCTCAGATATGGAACTTCGAGCAAAAAATCCTGCTCAACCTCATGTTCCTGGCATAATGAGTGATTTGATTTCGGGTATAAACAATCCAAATGAACAAAGATGTGTTCTGGATTGTCCAATAGCGGTAGGTTTACTGCTCGAACTGGCGTAAGTGCCATCTAGTCTCTTCCTCATTTGCTGTTCATCCACACTTAGTCCCCTAGATGAGGGCCAGATGGCCTGGCACCGGACTACCAAGGACTGTCCATTGCCAGGACCGGGTATGCATCTTGGCAGCCCATGCGCCTCGGTGTCCCAGGGTGGGGTACTGATTCCTCCACACTGTGACTCTGAGGGCAGGAACACCTATTTCTTTCCGGTGATTGGCATCCAATTCCGGACACTGTTCTTCCACAAGATTACCCACGATGGCAAGGTGCCCTGTCAAGCCGGGAAATCCTTCTGCGGCCCTCATGACGTGGATGATTACAATGCTGAGACCTTGACATTATACCCCGGAGATCTGCTGTAAGCTCACGGATGGTGTTTAGGATGGTTATCTCATAACCATCTCCTTCGTAGAATCCAGCCGCCAGGCCAATTACATGCAGAATATAATCCCAATCCTGCTTTGGCACGTGGGGGTCACTTTTTCACATATGGAACACTTCATCGCACACATAGTTTCAGATTCCTAGAAGACGCTCAAGGCAACAGCGCTCAAGCTCATGAATACGCAGACGAGACTGTCTGGCGGATGGCTGCTCTCATTCCCCGGTTACCACCAGACCAGTTGTCAGGCAAGTGTGTTTACAATATCACCCACTCAGTTTCCTTGAATTGATTGGCTGAAAAGGCTTGCATTATTGGCCTCTGTTGGCACTTTGTTGCATGGTTCTCAAGCCCAGAGAGTATCTGGCACAGCGCCCAGCATCAACATCCCACAAGCGACCCATGACCTTACAATCACCCAGTTACACCCGCACCTACGCAGTTGTTACAAAGATTCTGCAACACCTAGATATTTGCCCACAAGACTTGCCTGACATCTTGACAGGGCATACTTCAGTTGTGGAAGTGGGAGAAGTTGTTGATCTTGGCGGTTGTCTCTTAGAATTTACACATGCAGTGTAGCAGTAGTGGTAGCCATGCAATCACATACTGGCTGGAAACCCATGTCTTGTCTATTGGCACCAGGTCCTGGTCATATGTATCTTGCAGGAAGGCACATTGATCAACAAAATAATTAAAACATACCATCCAGTTCACTGAAACAATGCAGACTTGGTGCTGGCCCTGCATCAGACATGCATTTCAATCGCAAAGATCCTACAAAGGTATCCATTAAGTAAAATTTACTGGAGTACCACAAACACCATATAGGAATGTTGGAAAACTAATGTGATAGTGGTCACTCTCTTGAGCTGATGGGCTACAGTTGTAGAATCAAGAATCAATGTCAAGTACATTAGCATGACACCAGACAGAAGAGATGATGATCTCCTTGTTCATATGTGCTAACAACTATGAATATTTTTAGGTGCAGAGAGTGAAAGTTGATCATGCCCATGGTACTGTGCCATGGTACAACAGGACATATGCAGATTAGATGGGAGACCCTGAGTTTTATCAGGTTTACTTTGGGCCCGAGTGACTGAGCCAATGAGCAATCAAAGGAGAGAGAAGAGAAGCATGCAATTCAAAGGTCAAAGGTGACAAAGACAGCGCGGAGCATGGACGATAGACAGCCTGGATCGTGCTATCAACACAGCCAATTACTATACCTGGTAAGAGCAATCAAAATTACCCGATTGACCCAAGATCAGACCAAAACAAATAACTAGCCCAGCTCAAAATCAGACAATCTGCCACAAAAAGCATGAAAATAGCAAGCCATAAGACCCATCCCTTATGGTAGCAGAAATATGGATCACCTTGCCTGCAAGGTCATACACCACATGCCCTTGAAATCTGATGGTGACTGACAGACTAACCAAATATACACAAATGTCATTGAATAACAACAATTCCAGATGCTCTGGTGCAGCTCATCATTATCAACACAATATGTAAAGGTATCTGCTTAGTAATATTGCAGGCAAGCAAGGTGAAAGTTGGCAATGCTGAATCCAACTTGGATTCTTAGTCAGCAGACAGACCGGGTTTCATTAAAGCAGCATGTCATATGTAACCATCCATCCATCTCAATCCACTCTGTCATTGTCAAGGCTTTTCAATAATTTTGCTAATCCTACAATTCAGCAACAATAATTATGCCTCCAGTAGACCTTAGTAAATCAGGTGAGATGATCCTGCAATCCAACACCTTGCTAAATCTAATAGAAGAGTGCTACTGTGAAGATGGCATTGCAGATGTGCCAGGAGGTTCCAAATCATTTGCTGCTGAGCTTGCTGCTTGCTACTCACAAATATGGTCATCACTGGCAGCCAATGGACCCTCTGCAACCTCTACATTGGATCAGGGCATTGTGAAGCTGGATGCTGATCTGCCACTAGACTTGAAGATAGACAGTGAGATGTCTCCACTCCCACAGGCATCTAGTCAAAAACCCATTGCCTCATACCAATCACGGTACATAGGAGGTATTGAGGTTGTAGATGCCGACCTAGATTGCCTGCGCAATTCTCAGCAACGGATTGGCACCACTGTCATGGATGCATATGCTAGTCTTGTATCTGATGGGGACCCTGGTCTGACCAAAGCAGGATGTGTTATTCTCAGTTCAATGGTCCCTGAATTGATATACCGTGGCAAACCTTTAAAGATAACAAGCCTAGAAAGCATTGTTTCTTTGGTTAGTATATCCATTCAAGCAGGCATTTATAAACTCAATTTTGTTCCAACCCCTTGCAACCAGATAACCAAAAGCAGGATGCTTGCATCCAGACTTTGGGCTTTTCCTCTGTGTGGGGGAGATCCTCCTCACTGGATCCTGGGTTGGGTTGACTGGTCAACTCATGAGATAGGTTTCTTTGACAGCCTGGGAACTTATCCCTCTTGGGCTCAAATGGTCAGTAGAAATTTTAATGGATATGTGATATATGAGTCTCTGATGTCAGGATTTGCCTATTAGGATTTGCAGAATGCTGCTGCTGGCCTGGAGCACTGGTTGAAATATGAAACTTATCCAGAGATTGAGTCACTTAAATATCGATTCAAAGACTGGAGATTTTGCTATCACTCTCCACCAGCCGGTCAAAAACAACATGATGGATGGTCTTATGGTCTATTTGTCATAATGGCAATACCTGGGCTTTCAAATCTGGATTTCTCATATGTACGCAAATCTGATGTGAATCTCACCAAGTCATCTACATTAAATAAAATCAAGAAAGTCAGGTAATTCTTTTAGTTTAACCATAATTCTTGACAAACATGCTGATATGGGAATTTTAGCCTAGTTGCAGTATCACACCGGTCTAGAAAACAAAAACGCCTTGCACAGCTTGATCATTCTAAACCTTCATCATCATCCAATGATGTCAGCAACAATCCTGTCTTGGAAACCTCTGGAAGCTGGGAGGTTCAGACAATTATAGAGACCATACTAAACGCCAAAAACCTGGTCATCATTTGTGGTATGACCAAGTCCACCTTTTGAAAGACTCATGCTCAAAAAATCTTCTTGCAATACACTCTCTTTACAGGTCCAGGTGTATCTATTCCCACTGGGTTACCATGTCTGTTACCAGATGATCCTCTTGGATTACTGCGTCCCATAATCTGGCAGGTGCATAATACAGGCTTTATGAATCTTTGAGAGTATCTCATGTGTTATTACTTCTGCAGGACCAGTCACAGTCATCTTTGGTGTTTCAGGCCATGTTGCACCATCTGAACAGGGCATCCATAAAAAACAAGTTTTACCAGCGTGTCTACACTCAAAATATTGATGCCATGGAAAAGACCGCTGGGGTATTATCCTTTGGAGTTCCAACCTCATCCCAGATAGGCAAACCTGATTGCCCAAGATGCATTCCATTGCTTGGACGTCTGGACCAGATGACTTGCACTCTTAGTCACCATGTGGTGCCATCAGCCACTTTTCTAAATCAATCCCCTTCAGATGGGCTACCAATATGCACCGCCTGCAAACCTTACACCCACCATGGACATCATGGCATTAGGCGTCCAAATATTGTGGTGTGTAAAGAGGAGCAGCTAAATCTGAACTCCATTCTAGATCATGATAAGAATCTTGTGGATGTAGTGTTGGCTGTGGGCATTCATCCCCTCCCTTACTATGACCATCCTGGCATCATCAAACAATTTGTCCAAGCTGTACGGTCCAAAAATCAGCCAGAAGTTCCTTCATCCATTCTGATAGACCTGGATACTTCTATTCTGGAGAAAACTGAAGTCCATGACCAGTTTCAAATTTCTTTGGCACTAGACCTGCAAGACTTTTTTGGGCGTATTATTGTTGCTGCCTATCAGGATGCCTACCATAATCCTGCCAGTAACACTATGGTAATACCAAGGAAGCTGGGGCTTATGGACTTCTCAATGAAGCACTCCAATAATATAGAAGAAGTAGAAGAAGAAGAAGAAGAAGAAGAAGATCATGATGGTGATAAATTATTGCTGGCATTGCGGCCTTGGTATTTCCCTGACCCATAGTCATTTAGCCCAGAGTAAATTCACTTTATCATAGTATTGTCATTTTCAACCAGTTCATAGTGTTATATTGATGTATCTTTTATCAATCATGAGCCAAACACTTTGATTATTATCATTGTCCATGAAAGATTAAAATCTGTGTGACAATATAGTTTTCCCTGGACTGATATTACCCCTTTTTACTTACCTTCACTTATCCTCACTTTCCTTAGTTTATATAGCATTTTTGCTGCCTACATAATCATACCTCCCTTTCACCAGTGTCAGTACCAGTCTGAATCACAGTCTTTGTGTTGATGATAATTCTACTCTCTGAGCTCTGAGTCTAGTACAGAAACCCTTTAGGGGCGAATAGCAGCTAGGCATAGCAATTTTGACCCAACATTTGAAGAGTACTTTACAGTTCTCTTCTTGTTGTTTTTCCCACATTGGGCTGGTATTATATATTCTCAATCATGCCAATGGAATTTGTAGCACAGGACAATAATGCAAGAACCCTTTATTATTATTTCTACTGCAGCTAGAAGACTACATTGTTAGACTGGATGAAATGTTCCAGAGAGATTAAAAGGATTCACTTGGAATCTGATGATAGCAGCATGTTTTTATAAGAATTCAAACCAGCATTCTGCTATAATGACATGACATTAAAAACTTTGCTTCTGGATGCAGCTCTGAGCCGCCATGATATTTGAGTTTTTACCTCAATTAAATGGGGTCAGTCAGGGTATTAACAGCTAAGAGTGACTATCAAGAATATTTCAACTCTGAATGATAAGGAGGAAGCCATCAGTCTGTTGCAGCTTATATCTATTACAATATGATATAACAATATCATCTTATTAACCATTTACACCAGGTATCATATGATGACTGCAACTAGATTTAGCTCTAAAGTTTGAGTTGAAAAATTTGATAATCTTCCAGTCTAGCTTGAGTTCAAGTTGAACCAACCTTTACTGTAAATGTTAATTGACAAGGTGCCTGTCCTTCAACTGTGGGAGTTGGATGATGGCTGTAGAATTATAGCTTATATGACTTGGCCTAGACCAATCTTCTTCAAGGTACTTCTTATCACAATACTTGAATTTTAGATATATCATGGTAGTGGAAGTGCCTTTGGCATGCAAAACTTCATCAGAAGCTATTTCAGCAGTCATCTCCTCAATTTTGAAAGCTCAGAATCTGATTATTATATGTGGTAGGTTTGACTGTCTTGTATATTGAAGCATCTATATTAAACCACAAGAAATGCAGGAGCAGGAGTATCAGTATCAGCAGGAAATCCTGATTTTCATTCTTTACAAGGACTTTTCACCACTGGAGCACTGAGTAAGGATTTGCTAGATGCAAGTGTTTGGAAGGTGCTTTTTCTGTGATCCATGAATCATTATTATCAAACTATTGATTTTATATCCCTTTGTTCAGACAACTACAAAGGCCTCATCTTTATGCAAAACATTGGCACAAATGCATCAAGAATGTTTTCAAGCATTGCCCACTCCATTTCATCTGGCTCTTAAAATGTTAGATGAAAAAGGTGGACTATGCCAGGTTTACACTCAGAACATTGAATCAAAGGCAGGCTTATCCTTTGGAGTACCTCAGACAAAGAGTCCTGAAGAGACATTCCTTTGCATTCCTTTGCATGGCATATTGGAGACCCAACCACAAGCATCCCCATCCACCAGGAACATTGATTCCAACCATAGTCCTATATGGTCAGACGCACCTAGCTGGAGATCACTTGGCACAATACATCACTTATGATGCCAATGGAATTGTTGGGACCAGCCTCAAGATCCCAGGCATCATTGCTGCAGTACACAAGTTTGCTCAGGCAGTTCAAGCTCAGGGGTCTGAAGGTGGATACAGATCAATCTATCTAGATCAGAAACCATTCTCCTCAAAATGGAATGGTGTTTTTGATATTTGGGTCTCAGGTGACTTACAGATTTTTTTCCAACATTTACTAAGATCTATTAGCCATCAGATTGACTGGTCCACAGATGATACTATTCATTTCAAAGACCCCACAAGTATATCCATCTTGGTACAAGATCTCCCCTCTGAAGCTGCATTCTTCTTGAAAGACAAGGATCATGTTCTGCTGCACATAAAGCATCTGTTTTACATACCTAAGATTTAGGTTTTACTTGATATTAGATAACTGAATCATTGTTCAAAGGATTTGAAGTACTGGTACATGAATCTGGAGTTACATGCATAATCATATTCAATTTAGGCTAACATCTGGGTCACTGCCCTCCTCATCAGCTTCCTCTCTACTTCCATCATAATCAAATAATGAATCAATTTCAGACTCATTATCATCTGTGGCATTATTATCCTTCTGATCAAACAGTGAGTTTGTTTCAGAGGTACTGCCATCATGGCTGTTGGTATCATATTCCAGACCTACACTGTGCTTTTTGTTGGTTCTATTGCTGGCACTTATCACTGGATCTACTGTCTTATGTGGTGAAGACATGTTCTGATGATAAAAGAATGAGTAATCTGTGAAATTGTCTAATTTAAACATACCTTGATCTGCCTGGTTGGTGGTTTTCTAGCACGCTTGGCCTTTAGAGATCTCCTATCAACTTGAGGTTTTCTTTGTTCTGGTTTTTTCCTCTTTGGATCCCGTCCCTGCATGTTCATGATGGTTATGCGAAAATCTTGGGGTCTCCTGATGACAGCTGGCCTCTTGATGGTCCTCTTTCTGCCTCCAATTTTTTGTATCTGGTAGAAACATGGATTGGTCACTATCTTGATACTGTCCTGACCAGAAGCTAGGGTCCAAGTGGAGCCAGGACTTTTTGCAGTGGGCTTGTTGGCATCAGGAAGACATTGGAGGTTGGAAAACAGTATGTCCAGACGTTCATGCAGATGCTCCAGCTGGGCTTCAGATAGTTCAGAGCACATTTCATGATAATGTGCAATGTAACCCTCTGTCCAATAAATCTTCCACTTTGATGACTGTGGAGGGGCAGTGTCTTTATGAGGGAAAAATGTGGTGCGTCTCTGCACAAATGAGAGATGGGGGCGCCCAGGTTTGTCTCCCTCCAGTCCAGCATTGCAGGCCTGGAATTTAATGGAGATGATCCATTGATTCACCCTATCCAAGGACCAGCAGACCATAGCTTCCTGGAGATTGTTGCAGATTCTGGAATTGATAGTGACAGCATCCATAAAATCATTGGTGGTCTGTGCTCCACCTAGCTGCAACCAAAACTCCCTTGTAAATTGAACAAATAGAAGGCCCAGATTCAAATCTCCTGGATCCCAGATGGAGTCATAAATCCAAGGCCTCATGAGAAGTTGAGGATGATCTTCAATCATCTGCACCACATCTTTCCAGCTGGGTTGTGGACCAATGGGCCAGTCATCAGAACTTGTTATAGGATTTGATGGAGTGAGGGTCTTGGGGCGGCTTTTGACATTGGCATCCATGATCTTGTGAACCTCAGCATTGTCTTCTTTGATGATGGTTTGTTGTGCATCATAAAGAAAGAGCATGCCATCACGGTCCCTAATCCTTTCAACATCCAGACTTTGAAGAGACTGCCTCAGATGGAAATCCATCACAATAGGGGTGGAAGTTAAAGACCGTAGAAGATGACACAAGATGCTGGTTTGGATGCCGTAGTTGAGGGGTTTTTCCACTTTCAATGTTTTTTGAGCACGTCTCAAGCCTTCCAGTCTGCTGTTCATCAGGCCAAACCAAACCTTGGAAGGGATCCAAAGAATAGGTTGAGACTTCATGAAAGCTTCAGCCTGGTCATTGTCTGTGAGTGAGATGAAAGGTGAAGCTGATGGTTGAAGACCCACCTGCTCTTTCAAATAGGGAAGCACCTCCAAAGCAGCTTGTCCAATCATCCTATACTCATCTCTACACCCATAAGCCCTCCAGGAAGGACCACCACTGTAGATTTCATGCATTAATCCACATTCTTTAAGATATGCCTCTGTAAGATGGTAGGCATCTCTGTCAGAAATCAACTTGGGTTGGTTGTTGTTGGGTCTGATGGCCTCATAACACAACTGGTAAGCTGAACGGAAGCAGATTTGGCTGGGTCTTGCATGAGCCAGCAGCATTTCTGCCTGAATGCCTCCATACCTCCCCAAAGTGTTTGTGTGATGAACAACACCTTTTTTGAATCCTCCTTTCTGAAAAGAAGCCTTTAAAGCATCAAGCCTCCACAGACCCACAAACTGACCAGTGGGATTGAAGCTGATCCCTACATCCAAGTACAGTTCTCCATTATTCCTGTCCATCATGTGGTCCCAGTCCAAGTTTGTGAAGTTGGCCTTTAAAGCTTCATAAGGAGAGTTGTATCTGCCATTCTGGCCATCCTTTGTCCACAGTTTGATGCCCTTGCCTTCCAAGACAAAGAAGAAGGATCCATAAGGGGCCAGCATTGCCTGATCTCTGACCCGGGTCCTCATGCTTCTTTGAATCCTTTCAAATGCTACTCCAGAGACAGGGGTGGCCTTGGGTTTATGGCTTCCAGACTGACCAGAGCCACCTTTTCTTGATTTATATCTAATCTCATGCACAGTGGTATCCACATAAGGCAGAGAAGAGTTGGGTGCCTCCTGAGATATGGAAGGCAGGACCACTTCATTCCAGAATAAATCAATGACATCAACAGGAATCCTAGTGGCCTTCAAAGATGAGTTGGAACGGTTGTGAATCATCCGGGGAAAGAACAGCAGGAGATTAGAGGTGTGATTTGCTGTGCTCAGCACTCCAAATGGCACATGAGGTATGGAGCTCAAAGGGATTGACTTGGTCCATCACTCCTCTCTTTGAGCACCATCTGGACCCTGGTCTTCTGCACTTTGAGGAACAAGAATATCCACATATATGTGATTGTGCTTGTGGATGGGAGTTTGCTGATCAATTACTGGAGCCAAGTAGATTCCTAAGCTGAGGGCTGGACAAAAGTCTGGAGTGACCCAGATGTAGCTGTCAATGTCCACTGAGATGGTGATTTCTTCAGGAATGTCCATGTCCAGCTCTAGGTCCAATATGATCCTCTGGCCTCCAATGGGATAGGCTTCATAAACAAAGAGAGTTTCATACACCCCACTCTGCTCTGAAGCTAGGCGGCTGGCATCTAGTAGCATCTCAGATGCAGCCATGATCCTAACATCACTTGGAACCACTCTTCTTTCATCAGGAAACATAGAGCTTCTAGACAGGCTGTGGCCTTCTGCTCTCCAGTGACCAACCTGCCAGCTGGGATCATATGTTTCAGATACCCCAATGCTTATCATGGAATCTAGAGTATCCACTGCAGGGCCTAACCAGAACATCTGAGAGAAGCTAGGGAGAATCCTATAACCATAATCTCTGAAGAGCATGGCAGATCCTAGTCCACTAATCCAAGCATTGCAGGATGAAGACCATATCTCCCCAGCATCCATTACAGGCTGCATGGACTCCAAGGTAGGTCCACCCCAATATTGATCAAATTTTGCATCAAATAGCCTCCATCTGGATGGCATGGTGGTGATGTCACGGAGGTGGGTGCCAGTGGTCAATGAGTGATAATCCAAGAGCTGCTTCAGATTTGGTGTCATTTGATTGCTGAGGATCAGATTTGCAATGGAATTGTTATCTTCAGGATCTGGATCTGGAGCTTCATCATCCTTGCTTCTACTACTCTCCGGTGTTGGACTGATGGATACCTTGCTTGCTGTGGTTTGACTCAGTTTTGGTCTACAGTCAGGGCAGTTGTATAACATGGTGGCAAGTTGAGTTATGATGGCCTGGTGACCATGTGCCATCTGCTGAGCTTCTTCCAATCTGATAGCCAAGGCTTCCTGAGAGATGTGATCCATGGGGTCCCAATTATCTGGTAGGGCATCACCAATATATAGATAATGGCTCCACTGGCATCTGCAGCTGAGTTTCACCATCTCCAACATTCTAAGACGGATGGTGTGTGCACAAGGTATGGTTGGAAGCTGCAATCTCCCATCAAGATGGTGGCTCAGCCCTTGCTCCAGAAAATGCTCCAATATGGCAGATGAGATTGGACCACAATCACAATTTGGTGTCTGTGGCAGGTGAGATCCAGAGTCTTCATGAACATGTACAACAGCAACATCTCCATAGGACCAGCCATGCAGCATGGCTAGCCTCTTCCAATATGATGGACCATGCCATTTCTCCCAGTTGCTCTGTGAACTGATTCCAGGTTGGATTGTAGAAGTTGTATGGTGTCGCAGAATATGAGCACTTTGCCTGTGGTAGTCAAAGATAGCCACACAGTAATGTTTGGATATAGCCAAGATAAAGCCAACCTGAGCTGCAGGATGTTTCTGAGAAGAAGGCAAGAAGTGTCTTTGCTGAAAAGTTTGGACCTCATCCATGTTTGGCATCCTAATCACATTGTTGACCAGTAGAGGAACTGCAGCTGCCATATCAGCATATCTCAAAGGACCTTGCCCATATTTAGGATACCACTTGGCCATTAGGAACAGATTAAGAACTGCAGCTCCAATGTGCATCTGGGGATGTAATGTGTGAAGCTGTTCCAGGGCAGGAAGCCATAGGGTGGGGCGTGCCAGGTTCAGCATAGGATCAACAGTCACTGTGGCATCTAGTCAGAGATGTTTAGAGTTTAACATTTTTAACACCATTCACCTGGTGGTTCAACTTCATCTTGAACTTCTGGAATTGCAGCTGGATAATCAGCCTGGGGAGATCTGATCCTTGAAGGACCATGTTCTTCTGAGCTTCCAGGTTGATAATCATCAGCTGGACTATCATCATCTGATTGTGACAGTGGATCTTCTGTCTCAGACAATAATCCATGTCTTTGAACATATTCCTCCAGGATGTCAGATAAATCATCATATATCAGATGATGCTGTCTGACTCTAGCATCAGAACCATCCATATCTTTTAAACATTCCTCAGAGGATGGCATGATGGAAACTCCTTTGTTATGGCCTGTATCAGATAGTATTTCTGAGCTATCCTCTGATGACAGCTGCAACTGAAGCCATGAGCTTTGAATGGCAGATGAACCATGAGGCAAGTCTTCTGAATCAGAAGTGGATGATGATGTCCCAATTTTTGTGTTGTATGTTTTATTGGAGCTGTGATACAGGTCTGAATCAGAAGATAGCTGTATGTCCAGCCATCTTGAAGTATGCTGTGTTGAACATGATGGGGATGCAGGCATAACAGCTGTTGAGACTGATGAATTAATTCTTGGTGTATTAAATAAGATCCTACCTAGTGGCAATTCAAGCTAGTCTGCAACTTGGTATAGAATTGAAGGAGGTGGATGAAACATACAGCAAAGTTTAGTGTTTAGAATTTGATCTGGATGTGACTCAGACAGGCTTCTATAAATAGTTTGACTATATTTGTATATTCTGGAATGGCACGTGTCATATACTCTCAAAATCTAACTCTGTGTCTAGTGTATCAGAAGTTGTTTTAGAATGGCAGAGCTGCCCAAAGGCCTGACACAAAAGAAATTCAATGACTTGCCCACCACCAGAGCAATCAGTGAGTCCATTTTTGTGCTTTGAAGATTTTGCTCTGATCCCAAGAAAACAATTCAGTTTATTCAATTGTATCAGATGAAGGAGTGAAGTCAAAAATTGAATATAAAGTTGGACAAAGGCATGTTTTTCTGAAAGGATGCTGATTATTGAATCAGTGGAAGAGTCTTTTTGATCTAATTTTGATTGAGTGCAGTGTTTCAGTATATGCCCCCAAGAAAGGAAGGAGAGGAGTGGATGACAATGATTTATGGTATGGAATCATTGAGTGTTTCTGTGTGGACAAACGTCCAAAAGCTTCACAGGTCTGTCTGTATCCACTCAACACATCACTATCATTATTTATCCTTGAATCCATGGTCTCTTTGTTCACAGCCTTTCTGGGTCAAAATCCGCTGGTATTGGTCCAAAGATCTAGAAGATGATTCTTTTAAATCAGCTTCTCAATCAGATTCCACTTTCTTTTCCATGGGCACCCATGAGCTCTTGCAGTCAGATCTCACTCAATGGTCAGAAGCCTCAATATTGGCTGGTGAGAAACTTCTTTGCCTTTTCATCTTTCAATCTAAAATCATTGCTTGCACTCTAAGACACCATTAAAGTGGTCAAATTTGATGAAAGCTCAGCCTTGCAAAAGCCTTAGAGTTGGGATGGTCTATATACCCGTTGGTATGCATCCTCTTTTCCTCCTAAACTCCAGGTCTGTCATTGGCTCCAATTTTATATTAGAAATATCACTGATCCAGATCTGTTTATACTAGCATGATTCAATCACCTTGTCATGCATCTCAACCTGCAAAAAGCCTTTTAGTCCTGACAAGGAGACCCAAAGGTTTTGCTTGAATTGTGGCTGCTGGTATCATGCAAGATGTCTTAAGATCCTTTCACCAGCAGAGTCTATCAAATCTAGACTGCCTTCCACTGAAGTCCATTCTGGCTTTAAGGATGAACTCTTCAAAACACTCCTCTGTTGTCCTGTTGAAAGGGGAATCAAAGCTGGAGTATGTGGCAATGGATGGGCCATGAATCAGGTCAGGACATGGTACAATCACTTGGTCATCAGAGGCCATCCTCTGCCACATGACTGGATCATGCATTTGGATCAGGTTGATACCAAATGGGTCATTCCCACAAAATAGATAGCCAGCACCATCTACTACCAATGTCCTATCTGCCCAACATACTGGCTGTGAATCATGAAATACAAAACAGAGCTTTGGTTTTTCACTTATCTGCACTTCTATTTATATTACACCAGACCATCTGAATTATTGTCCTAAGACTTCATTTCTAAAAGTGTGAACAGAACTTTGAACCCGATTCCAGGCTCTTCAGGAAGCTTGACTGTTTCTCTTTGCCTTTTCATCCAATAGACATATTGGATTATCTCATGCATGTGAGTCTTGACCTGCTTCTATAGAAAATTTAATATGATTGGATTAGGCATCATGTAAATAGGACATGCCTGCACATCTTTGGAGGCCATTGCCTTACCAATCTGCTGTTTGATGTTGCTTTGAAGTTCATCAGATTGCATCCACTCATGTCCAAGACATGAAAAGAATTTGAGAAACTATGATGATATGGCCTTAATCCAGAGTAAAGCTTTGCAATCAAGAACTTACCTTCTCATTCCACATCAAGCTCTCAGGCTTGGATGAAGCTTGTGCTTTCTGACATGCTTTGGCCACCTTTGACATATTTGCAGGCAGTGTCAAGGTTGTCATTGACTTGATACTGGAACCAGAATGGTCTGTCAGTGATTCATCTGAGATCACCTCTTTTTTCTTTCCCTTCTCCTTGCTTTCATCCAGCCTTTGACTTTTATCATTCTTCTCTAAAACACTGGTCTGATTCTGAGAACTGCATCTGTGGCTGTTTTTGTTGAATAAAAAGAGACACTCACTGGTATTTCCAAGTTCTTTTGGAAAGATGGAGCAGATTCTGACTGGGGATTGCCTTTGCCTTTGCCTTTGGATTTGGATTTGGATTTGAGTGCATTAGGCACAAAGGTGACAGAGTCATAGTCAAATCTATCATCAAGACTTTTGGTAAAAATCAAAGTGCCCTTGGATGTTTTGCTGGTGATTGCTGGTGATTGAGCTGAATCTTCCTGGTCAGATACAGATGGTGATGAAGATGGAATAGATGGTGATTGCTCATACTCCATTATAGGCAAGAATGGAGAAGAGGTACCTTGCACCTGAAAATCATCTTCAGAAAGAGGTGAAGAGCCAGATGGAGTAGATGTAGGATGTTCAAATTCTTCTGAACAGTTTAGACTGACTGTAGGTGAAGAAAATCTGACATTCTTCAATGCCTCTGAAGAGAAGGTGGGCTTGGACCGCAAGGTATTTTCAAATGAAGTGTTGGTGTCCATGGCTTTGTCTGGAACTTCCTGGTGTAATGAAGACTCTGACTCTTCATTTGAAACCATGTGGATATCTGAAGAATAATCCCATGGCTCTGTGTAATCAGAAAAAGATGGTGGATCATCAGAAGATGCAAAGGTGTTGGAAGACTGGCTTGGTGCATGCTGATCAGATTGTGATTTCATTGCAGGAGAGCTCTCTGCAATATCTGATTGCATCTGCTCTTGGTTGGATGATTTCTGGTTTAAGACAGCAGATAGCCTTTTAGCAGGCTGAATTTCCCCAATAAGATTTAGTATAAATCCTTGAACTTGAAGAAAGTTACTTACTGCCAATCTCAACAAAGATTTGTTAGAGTTGGGCTGCAACTTTCTGAAAAACAGGGTGGACAGATCCAGAGCAGGTATATCATTTTCTGCTGGTGTCTGGATATTTTTATTTGAAGAGTTTCCTGACTCCCTTAAACTTGTCTGTCAATATTGTTACACAAATGATCAGTCAACATGATCAACAAGCTGAAAACAAAAGTAAGCACCTGATTCCATGGTGATTGATCCAACTTCAAGTTTCTGCACATGCAGATTGTTTTAGAACCATGACATGCAGATTAATTAGACCTTCTAACCTATGGTCCAAAGCTGCAACTTTCTTGTTGATTCCTTTGAATGGTGAAGATGTGTCTAATGGGACAGTCTGCAATTTTGGGACTTGAACACCATCTCTTGTTTCTCCTTGGGTCAGATCAGTCACAATGACAATTATATCAGAAAGTATAAACTGACCTTCAATAACTTCAGGCATGGGTTTTGTTGGAATTGCATCATCATATAGAGGCAAAAATGATGGTCCAGATGAATTTTGACTGCGGAGTTTTATTGGAGATCTAGGCAGTGATTGAAGTTTAATGACAGTGCTGTTAAGCACTCCTTTTGGACGGCTTCTTCCCTTCTTCACAGCTTTATCATCTACATCATTCCCAACAACATCCACAGATGATCTAAAAGATCAGAATTAGAAGGACAGCTTTTTTGATCATGATAATGATTTCTATGAAGGCTCACTTTGGCATCTCTTGTTCAGACTTGCTCTAAGAAAAGGATAAGCAGGTAGTCACAACATCTATGAAGAAAACAAAATGTACTTACTGCAGCACTTCTTTCTTTGATTTCCTGTCTGATTTGAATCATCATATTGATGGTGCCTTTACACCACATTTCAGAGCATTCCCCAGAAGACTCTGTGTTAGGCTCAAGTGCAATTTTAGCTCTGGTGGCTTCAAACATGGCAGTGTGATATTCTGCAGGATGCTCTGGCAGTCTTCCCCACAATCCAGGAATCTCTTATTTATCTGCCCATCTATGCCAATCTTTCATGGTTTAGATCAGTCTATTCTTCAATCCATCAAAATTCATTTGCAGACTTACTATATGTCTGAGGATCATCCAGGGCCTCACTCATCATATGAGATTTATGATGAGGATTTACAGATCCACAGTAATACATGTAAGCCAGAAAGGAGTCCATGATAGGTGACATCCACTGTGTATTGTGGATCTCATGATCAAACACATATCCATTGCCAACCTCCTGAATGAACTCCTGTCTTATCTTGCTCAGCACCAAGAGTTCCCTTCCAAAGGCCTCATACTTGAGCTGTACAATGTCCCAATGATATGAAGGCCCCAGATGCTGCAGCAGTTCTTGCAGACAAATGATGATGTGGTTGAGAAACCTTAGGCCATTCCTGTAATGAGCAGGAATCATGACAATAAGTTCATGGTTGTGAAGCAGCTCATAAGCTCTGGTGTCTGGTATAAATTTTCCAAGATGATAACTTGGAATAGCAGACAAGTTCAAATGGGCAGGACTTGAATCATGCCACCACTTGTCAAAGTGCTGAAGATGGAAGTAGTGATTGACAGCCATGGAGTTATGGTAGGGATGTAATGGAAGAGTTGACAGGACAAGCTGAAGAAATTGCCAGATCCATAGGATGACTAAATTTTACCCGATTCAGATAGTTGATGATGAAGTAAGATGGAGCAGTCAAATTATGATCTGCAATAACTTCAAAGACTTGATAAAATTTGCAGAAATATGACTACTGGTTGGTTTTCATAATATTGTATACAGAAAAATATAGCTAGTGAACAGAATGATTCTGATCAAACATCTGCAAACTCTTTGGTCAACTCCAAAATCCTGCTCCATTCCTGAATCCTGATGTCCTGGTCAGGAAGAGTAAGATCAGTCCTGCTGGATCCATATTTCCTATGAGATTCTCTAGGCTCCACCACAATTATGTCAAGATTAGGCAGTGAATGAGCAAAAAATGCTGCCACAGTAAAAGGACTGTGAGGAGGTGAAAATCCAATATGCAATGTGGTGATCAAGTTGTTGGTGTCTGCAGATTCTATCTTGTGGTTTCCTAAGGTGCAGCAAAAGAGAAGACCGAGTGTTTCCATATGAGGGCAGTGGTGTAGAACAAGAGATATGCCCCATAGAGTGGCTCTTGGAAGTTCCTCCCAAAATGGTTTGGTGCCCAACAAAAGCCTTTGAAGATAAGGCAACCTGAGAGCCAGATTCAGCAAGGCATCATCATCAATCCTGCAGGTTCCTAGGTCCTCCAGCTCCAGAGCAGTCAGATAGACTAGTCTGTGCAAAGCAGTCAATCCATTTCTTGGAATCTGAAGACTGTCTTTATCTGGCACAAAAAAATCCTCATCTCATGGCATCTTTAATCTGAAACCTGCCAGATCCTCCCAAGCTAGGAATCCATCATCATTATCATCATCAATTGATGCAAGTGATGTGAGGGTATTGAAGAAATCCAGAATAACATCTGCTGAGCAATATTCTTGGTGGATGGTGATGCTGAGACCTTGACATGTGATGTGATGATTGGACAAGAGGGATATGAGAGCTGGAAAACCAGTGTTGGTAGATATAGAATCTGTGTCATTTGAAGGTCTTGGATCAGATTCTACATGGAAGTTGAGAACCTCAGTCCTAATGTGGTGATCAGGAATAGAGCTGGTCTTCTTCATGATTGATGATCCAGGAGTGATGACAAGAGTCAGACTGGTGAGCTGGTGAAGAGATGCCAAGGATGTCATCATAGTGGGTTGGATATAAGATAAGGTGAGATGGTGCATAGAGGAACAACTGGAAAGGGAGTTCAAAATGATGGCTGTATGAAAGGAGTCGGAGATGTAGACCAAGGTTTGCAGATGAGGCAGCAAGTTTTGCACATCTGGGAATCTGAGCATATGAGGTGGCAGTATTAGAGTTTGCAGTCCTGGGAGCAGGAGTTTGTCCAGGCATTGGATTAAACAGTCTTTCTTGTCTCTCAACTCCACACAATAGAGATGTGGCAGAAGGGAGCCTGCAGATCTGACCTGGCTATGCAAGATCAAGAGAGTTTGAAAAACATGCTTGTATTGAGATGGCAATGCCTTTCTGTCGGCACAGATGACCTTGACTCTCTGTGCATACAAATGAAGCCTTGCCAGATCAGATTGCTTTGGAGTTTTATGAAATCTCTATGATAAGCATGAGTCATGAACATGTGAAAGTATCACAAAATATATTGAATAACTAACCAACTCCAGTGCTCCATTTGAATGTCTGAGTTCTTGAATAAGATGCTTTGGAAGGAGATATACAAGAGGTCCCACAGAAGATAATTTCTTCCACAGAAGCTGGAGGACAGTCTCAGAAATAGTTGAAGATGTTGTAGCCAGTGCAGCAAAAGCACCAAGCCTTCCAGAAGCTTCATTGGTAAGAGCATAGACCATTTGGAAGATGAGAAAAAGGACATCTTGCATGTTAAAGATACAATGCATCTTCAACATTTTGTCAAGGTAAGGCTTATAAAAGTCTGTTTAAGATAGACAAGCACTCATCTGGACACATGGATTTAAAAATGCACATGACATCATTTCACCATTTCCACTTTATTAGTAGATCAAGTCAATTTCTTGGCACAGAGATTAATACACTCCTGCACTTCAATATCACAGATTTACAAAATATAATAGACCTAAGCATTTCTCCACTATTTTTAAAGTCACAGAAGATAGTGAACCAAGTTTTCAATCACAATTTTTTTTCCTGAGGTGCTAGATCTAATGCATCTGTTAACTCAGCTCTTAGTGGCTCTAAACATCACCAACAAATGATGTAAGCTTCTTCCTACTATTTTGAAAGCTACAAAAATGATTGACCAAGGTTTGAAGGACTAAGATTTTTTATGAGATGTTAGGCCAGATCCCTCTGGTATTTAGAGCATGGTCTATATCACAGACAGCCTCAAACATCTAAGTAAACTTCTCCCTATCATTTAAAGGCTACAGAAGATAATAGGCCAAGTTTTGAAGCACCAGGACTTTTTTATGAGGTCATAGCCTAGATGCATATGGTCAGAGCTTCATTTGAAACCAGAGATCCTGGACTGCCTGAAACATGTAAGTAAACTTCTTCCTACCATTTCAAAGACTACAGACAATGATGGGCCAAGTTTTGAAGCACCAGGAATTTTGATCAGATGATAGACTAAGTCTATATAGTAGTCAGAGATTAATCTGAAACCAGAGATCCCAGACATCTCCAAACATCTAAGCAAACTTCTCTCCATCATTTTTAAGGTCACAGAAGATGATTGACCAAGTTTTGAAGCACTAGGAATTTTTTGTAAGGTGATGGCCCACATGCATCTGGTGGTCAGAGGGTAGTCTGAAACCAGAAGATGCCAGCCTTCAACAAATATCCTACCAAACTTCTTCCTACCATTGTAAAGGTCATAGAAGATGGTGGACCAAGTTGTAAAGCACTAGGAATTTTTTATGAGATGATAAATTAGATGCATCTAGTAGTCAGAGTGTGATCCAAAACTATTAATCTCAAACATCAATCAACATCTAAGTAAACTTCTCCCCACCATTATTAAGGTCATAGAAGGTGATAGACCAAGCTTTGAAGCACCAGGAATTTTTTATGAGGCGATAGCCTAGATGCACATGGTAGTCAGGGGTGATCTGAAACCATGGATCCCAGACAGTCCCAAACATCCAAGCAAACTTCTCCCTACCATTTTTAAGGCTATAGAAGATGATGGACCAAGTTTTGAAGCATGAGGAATTTTTTATGAGGTGATAGCCTAGATGCATATGATAGTCTAGGTGCATATAATGGTCAAAGGTTAATCTGAAACTAGGCATCTCAGATAGGCCTAAACATCTAAGTAAACTTCTCCCCACCATTTTTCAGGCTAAAGAAGATGATAGGCTGAGTTTTGAAGCACTAGGAATTTTTTATGAAGTAATAGCCTAGATGCATGTGGTAGTCTGGGAGTGATCTGAAGCCATGGATCCCAGACATCAATCAACATCTAAGTAAACTTCTCTCCACCATTATTAAGGTCACAGAAGATGGTGGGCCAAGTTTTGAAGCACCAATACACCAGGAATTTTTTATGAAATGATAGTCTAGATGTATATGATGGTCAGAGATTAATCTGAAGCCAGGCCTCTCAGACATCAATCAACATTTGAGTAAACTTCTCCCCACCATCTTTGAGGCTACAGAAGATGATGGGCCAGGTTTTGAAGCACTAGGAATTTTTTATAAGATGTTAGGCTAAGTCCCTCTGGTACCTAGAGTATGGTCTACTGCCACAGATCATAGACAGCCTCACACATCAAAGTAAAGTTCTTCCCACCATTTTTAAGGCTACAGAAGATGATGGGCCAAGTGTTGAAGCACCAGGAATTTTTTGTGATGTTATAGCCCTTCTCCTCCTGCCTCATTAGGGAGCATAATATGGTAATTTTATAAATTGGTTCAAAATGATGTATTGACATCACTATAGTGTATATAGAGCCTTGTCTAATATATACCATGGTCTCTTAATAGAGTTTTGCTATCCTAATATAGCCATTCAGTGGTATGAGTGTTGGAACAGTAAAATGATCATAACTCATGTTCCTGACCACCAAATTGCTTAAAAGTTGGTGCAATGGAATCCCAGTGATGCATTGCATCATATAAGATACCCATAACAATAAGAAAATGTGGAAAGATATATATAATATATAGCCATATAGTGTATAGACAACGAGAAACCTAACTAACCCTAAATACTAACGGGTGGGGGGGCGGGGTCGAACCCTAAACTCTAACATGGTGGTTGAACCTAACTGTGCATATTCCCTTGTTATGCTTATTGGGTGTTTGTCTTGTATCGTAGTATAGCGTGTTGTGTTTCGTAGTCTGTCAGATTGTATCGGATCGTAGTATGTTGCGTCTCTTGTCCTTGTCTCGACTGTGGTGCGTTATCATAGTCTTATCCTTGACTTTTCTTGATTTGCAGCCTGTCTTTGATTTCGTGGTCTTGCTTATCGCGCGCTTATTGTGGCGCTTGTCTGAAGCGATGCGTCAGACTAGGACGGAACCTTGCTTTGACTTGACTTGATTTTGCTTTATTTTTGTCGTTTTGTTGCTGGGGTGTTGCTTTATTTTTGCTGTGATGTTGCTGCGGTGGTCTTGTCTTCGGAGTGATGCGTGAGCCTAGGACAGGATCCCATTTCGACTTGACCGCATTTTGCTTGATTTTTGTGATTTTTTGATGTTTTATTGCTTGACTTTCTTTGATTTCGGGTGTTTTATCGCTGTCGTAGTCTTGTTTATCATACGCGTATCTTGGTGCTCGTCTGGGGTGATGCGTGGGCCGAGGACGGGATCTCGTTTCATCTTGCCTTGATTTTGCTTGATTTTGCTTTTTTCTCGCTTTCGTATTGCTTGATCTCGGCTGTGTTGTCGTCGCTGCGGTGGTCTTGCTTATCGCGCGTTTATTGGTGCCCAGATGCTTCGATTGCTATTTGATGGTCTTGTTTATCGTAGCGCTTGTCTGGGGTGATGCGCGGGCCGAGGACAGGATCTCGTTTTGACTTCACTTCGCTTTGCTTGATTTTTGTCATTTTTGTGCCATTTTATTGCTGTGATGTCGCTTGATTTTGGCTGTTTTATTGCTGCGGTGGTGTTGCGTATGGTCTCGGTATCGTAGTCTTGCGTATGGTATGAGATCGTGTTGCTATCATAGTCTGGGCTGAGGACAGGGTCTCGTTTTGTCTTGGGTTCATTTTGCTTCGTTTTTGCTTTTTTCTTGCATTTGTGTCGCTTTATTTTGGCTGTGTTGTCCCGCAGCGGTCTTGCTTATCATACGCGTATCTTGGCGCTTGTCTGCGGTGACTGCGTCGGGCGAGGACAGGACCTTGTTTCGACTTGACTGCATTTTGCTTGATTTTTGTGATTTTTGTGTGATTTTATTGCTGCGGCGGTCTTGTGTATGGTATGGGATGGTCTTGGTATTCTGGTCTTGCCTTGACTTTGCTTGATTTCGCCTTGTCTTGCGTATCGTATCGTAGTCTTGCCTTGACTTTGCTTCATTTTGCGTATCGTATTGTAGTCTTGTGTGTGGTATGGCAGTGGTCTTGGTATTGTGGTCCTGCGTGTGATGCGAGATCGTTTTGCTATCGTAGTCTTGCCTTGACTGCTTGATTTTCCCTTGTCTTGCGTGTTGTATTGTATTGCTTGTCTTGTGGCGACTCTAACCGAGACACCGAGGCACCGAGAGAATACGTTTTTAGACGAGACAACGAGAAACCTAACTAACCCTCTAACGGGTGGGGGGGTGGGGTCGAACCCTAAACTCTAACGTGGTGGTTGAACCTAACTGCGCATATTCCACCGGTGGGGGGGTGGTTTTATTGCTATTGTAGTCTTTCTTGTTTTTTTCGTTGTTTCGTCTTTGCTTGATTTTTGTTATATTGCTGCTGTGTTGTTGCTTGACTTTGCTTGATTTGTGGTTTTGTCTTTGATTTCCTAGTCTTTTGCGTGGTATGCGTATCTTGGTGTTTGCCTGAGGGGGTGATGCGTGGGCCGAGGACAGGATCTCGATTTGACTTGACTACATCTTGCTTCATTTTTGCGATTTTTTGTGATTTTATCGCTTGACATTCCTTGACTTTGGCTGTCTTATTGCTGTTGCGGTCTTGCTTGTCTGGGGCGACGCGTTTTCTATTATGTCTGTTGGGGTGACTGTCATGATTCTTGTCTTTTCTATGAGAAATGGTGTTGGTGTGCGTGTCTGCTATTATCTCTGTTGTTGTGACCATGGTGATCCTTGTCTTTTTCTTCTCCTCCTTGAGGAAATGGTGTTGGCATGAGCGCATGCTGTTATAGCTGTTGCGGTGACTATCGTGATTCTTGTCTTTGTGATGAGAAGCGGTATTAGCGTACGCGTATGCTATTATCTCTGTTGTTGCATCTGTCTTGATTGATGTTTTCTTGTGGTCTTGCTGTTGTATTGCTTTGAGTCGGCCCTTGTCTTGACTGCTCTTGGTTATCATACGCGTATTGTAATGCTTGTCTGGGGGGTGATGTGTCGGGCGAGGACAGGATCTTGTTTTGACTTGGCTTTATTTTGCTTTATTTTGTCATTTTATTGCTGTTTTATTGCTTTACTTTGCTTGATTTTGTCTGTCTTTGTCTGGGGGGTGATGGGTTGGGCGAGGACAGGATCGTGTTTTGACTTGACTTGATTTTGCTTGATTTTGTTGTGTTTTATCGCTGTCGTAATCTTGTTGTCGTATCGTGTTGCTTGTCGCATTCCATCAGTGGTAATGTTGCGTCTTGCTGCATTCAAGTAATTGCTCATTGCTGAAGGATGTCATGTCTTGCCACGTTCAGTCTATCTTGTTGCTATATTATGTTGCGTTCCATCAGTGGTAATGTCGTGTCTTGCTGTGTTCCATCAGTGGTAGTGTCGTGTCTTGCCGCGACTGTTTCATGTGCATGAATGCTTGATGCAATGGGATGCCCAGATATCAAAAATAGAGATGTCGCGACTGCCGCGACGGTAGTATGCCCCATACTACTCGGGACATACATTTAGGTAAGGTCGCCTTCTAGTTTTTACTTTCTCTCTTAACTTCTGATGATCGCACAGGTTCAGGATATACCATCGGGTGTGAAACAAGGCGCTGATCCTCAGTCAGTGGACACGGCACTTCAGGATGCCCTTGATGCCGCAGATCAGATGAATGCACTTTGGGGACCTGCAAGATCTGTAGCATCTGCAGGCCAATATCCACCAGAAACTCTTGATGATATGGACAATATAGAGACTACATGTCTTCAACCCCTCAGGATATTCGACACTGTGATTGGGAAAGTCGAGGAGGTACGAACCCTCTCTTCCTCATCAGAAATGGACTGATATCGTTCCACAGGTACATCCTTATGCAAAGATGGCATTGAGTGTGCTGTCTTGCGCATCTAAAGTGCGTTTTATATCACTTTTATTTATATTTCTTGCTTAGTTTTCTATAGGTATATGTCTATCTCACTACGCCCCCCATAAATTTCGCCCTTTTTTTCTTCTTCAGGCATCCTGGAGCGCGACTGCACCACGTCCACTGCCAGGGAAATTGGTGATGCCCATCATCGAAGTATCCAAGACCCCATCATTGTATTGAAACCAAGCAACGAAATCATCCATGTTTCAAAAACTCTGATCAGGCTGATGTGCAGATGGTGGATGGGCTGCTACGCCGGCGGCGAATGACACATACTTACTATATTTGGTAAGCTATGTATTAATTATATATTGTGGACGACAGCGCCACCACGACCTACTCCGCAACAGACTCTCATCCTATAAAACCGACTGCCAAGATCACATGTACAGATATTTCTTACAACGATGATCCAGCCAAGTTATTGATGGCCAGCCTCGAGGTGAGCAACTTTGGTCATATGTCTGTGGCTATATCAAAATACTTGAGAAACAGATACCCCAGATATAGCAAACCCTGCCTCACCATCGCCACCTTCAGATTCAGAGGACTCGCATCAGTTTCCTCCATCACCACCAGGAATACACAATAACCAACAATTACCCCCGCCTGTCTTTGCAGTAGCTCCTTCGCCATCCCAATCACCAGAAGCTAGTGAAAAGGTGTCTAGCTTGGTTGTCTAAACAACTGTACTGTCTCAATCTAGGCTTGACAAAGTTCACCTATCTAAGTTTGACAAAGTTCTTGTCAAACCTAGATTGGAGGAGTTTGTTGAGATGCAGACTCGTAAGGTTTTCCATGGCCCGTATATCTACCTTAGTACTTACAAGGACTCGCCTTCGGTCAGCTTTTGTACGATACACTGTTCACAGTAATGAGATGCGAGTGATGTCAATTGAGTTATGTGAATAGATACATGATCGTCACAGTAGCAAGTCGGGAAATACAATATTAGCACATTCTTGTCTTTCGTTTGCATCTGCAAATAGACACAATGTATCTCTTCGCGTTCTCACTCTCGACAATGCTGTATACAATTGACTGTGAGCAGAAGGATCCATTCGCAAGTCGAGCACTGTTCTTCCTAGTGTCAGTCCTTGACAACCATTAAAAGTAGTTGCATATGCGAGTCATAGAGGAAATTTACTGTCCAGGATGAACGGTTTGGATGGAACGAGAAGTCGATGCGGGGAATGCAGTGGCTTTCCATTGTATTGAGTAGTTGCACTTCGACGAACCGACGATGCATTGCAATCGCACGCACGCGCGCGTTTCTGACCAATCCCTTTTCTACCAAGAGGTTCCGCTCAATGGCGCAAATGCAGTTTTCTTTGAGATCCAGGAGATGAGGAGATACTCCAGGATGGGTCAACATTGCGAGATAGTCCAGCGTGTGTTCTGGTGCATTAAATGGTGTGTGGTCGGCTTCTTTCAGGCTGTCCAAGCTGAAATAAGATTCTATGTCCCGTCAATAGAATGTGTGGATGATGTCTGTCTGGATTACTTACGAAAATTGCCGGGCAATTTCTCTAGAATTTTGTCGTTAAATTCGTCGACATAGATATTGAGAGGGGAGAGGAATGCACGCTGAAGACATGTCTCAGCGTCTTCAAGCACATGTGGCAGGAAGAGGAAGTTAATAGTATCGTCGAAGGTTGTGGTTGCTGCTATGAGTGCGAGATTCTGTCGATTTCCGGAGCAGTCTTCACCAATCCCGTCCACGAAAGCTGTGAATTGCAGTGTTGAGAGTCAAGATGCGAATGCTATTCCATAGCGCTGATGACTTTGCCGACGCTGCCAGAGTGGCTGTCTCTACTGCTCCACTGACAATGGGGCCTGCATGCCGAAAATTATGAAGGTAATTCCTCCGAATGGTATTGCTGGTCCAACCACGCCATGATGGCAATGAACAAAGAGCTGTAAAAAGGAGACAAAATCATGAGCGCAGAACAACACAGCATGACGTAGTGGACACCATAGCGCCCGAGCCGCTGGTATCTCGTGCTTAATACATGTAGACATACTTACACCTCATACTGTTAGGTATGCAAATTTCTCCGCTCGGTAATACACGAAAGCACTACCACCCAGTATGCCATTGAATTGGCTGTAGCTCGCATGGAGGACAGTGTACAAAGCCAGCTCACCACTGCATCGTGGTATTTCAACCAACTTGCGATAAAGCGAGCCGCGGTGTTGGATGTTGAAAAGGGACATGTGCGTCGTGAAGGATAAGGTGTCTGTTAAGACAATCCATACAAGCCTTCATTACTCTATTACCACGGACACACTTCCTCCTCCTCGCTCCCCTGAAGAACCGACATTTACAGATGCCATATGTGGCGAAGACACCACTTTTCTTGTTGATGTGAGTCATCCAAACTTCATCCCATGTCCTTCACTAACCGCCTTTTTTCCACTGCAGTCTGAATGCTGTTTTTTCACGTTCTAATTTTCTGAACGCCAGGAAAAGTCCAGTGGATTTTCAGTAATTCTTGTACTTAAATTATAGCAATATTTTCTAATATTCTACTCTGAAGAGCATGGAGCTGACTTGGGCTGCGCGCCATCAGAGTGCGCACCAGTGGGGAGTGTGCGCCATCAGGGAGTTAGGGGATCTGGAGATTTGTGTCCTGCTAACATGGATAGCGAGTCGCTCTTGTACTCGTAATACCAGATATTTATATCGCTGTTGAATTTATTTTAACAAAGGCATCCGGTTTCACCTTACCCTGTGCCAGCTGGGAGCAATGATATTCCCGCTACGGCAGTAGTGGGTTTTGCCGGTGTCATCCTCTAAAAAACCTCATCTTTTCACTTTTGGCGTAAAAACACAATGATCCGGCCCTAAACATGTTAGTCATGTGACTTATGTCTGTTTGAGGTGTTTGTTTCGCACCGTCCTGAACACTTGGTCCGTTTGTGCACATTGATCTGATTTTCTAGTCTTTGACTACTTATGTCTATGTCTTCTTATAAAGTCCTTGGATCTTTCGCTGACATTCCTGCTGTTGTTCGCGTCAATGATGCGAGTCTTGATTCGACCGTGTCGTTGTCTTTTCTGCATGATTGCAATGCAATGTGCCGCAAACTGTTTCCGATCGTCATGGAGTGGTTGTAGAGTCTGCTCTTGGGCCGGTGCACGTTCCTACTGTGGACGGATGGTACAATTCCCAACAAACCTTTCAACCCGTCTATCTGAGCGGATGTGATGTCGAACTCGGTTGTGATTGGCTTGCGTCTGTGAACGCGAAGTACGACGGTTCTTGGCTCCAAAGGCCTTCAGAAACGGACGTCGGTCGACTTTCTGGTGGTCATAGTTGGAATTTTCAGCCTAAATGTATGTGTATTAGCGCTAATTATTCACACATGTCTGAATGACTGTTTATAGAGAATCTTTGCTCTCCGTTGTCTTCTATTGTTACAGACTGAGAAAAAGTTTCAGCTACCCAAGCGGGTTCTTCTGTTGTTACTGTTGATAATTTTTTGGTGGTTATGAAAAATTGTCTAGAATAGCTTTGAATGAATTGGCAGTTGCTCACGACCTTCAGGTATTCTTGAAATCATCTGTGGAAGATCTACGACAAGGTATATCTTAACACCTAAGTACAGGTTCTTGTGGATCTCCTTCATCGCGATTGTTCGAGGGGTGCAAATCCGTGCGTCGAGGCCTTGACGTGTCTTATGATGATAATCAGGCTGTGATTTCTGTGATGATAGCGTTCGGACAAAAGTACAAGGGAAAGAGAAAAAAAAAAGGACTGACTGACTCCTCCGTTTCACGACTCGCCTGATCACTCGCCTCCATCTCACGACTCGTTTAGGTTGACTTGCACCTTTTCACCATCCACTGTATTTGTAGCATTGGCCGCCGTCTCACGGCTCGTCTGGGTTGCGACTCTTCTGAGTTGATCTTAACTTGTACTTATATTTGTAGCACTCGAAGCGACTTGTCTGGATTAAGTTGATCTCTATGATATTTGTTGCAATCGATTGACGTTCTCGAAAAAGCGACCGTAGCGGGCTCTGCTGCGTGCGGCCTTGCGCATTATGAGAAAAGACGAGTCCTAGGCGCGTGTGAGGCGCTCACCCAAAAAAAGAATGTCATTTTCACTCCAGAAAGGCATAATGATACCAGCAGACTAATCAATAGCCATCATCTTGACACTTCCAAGACCCCCCGTTTCCCATATAGAATTGAAGGTGAGACACGTGAATGGTATCATCGTGGCCAGTGAGGACAGGTCATGAGTGATTTGTATCGGCAAGATCCCAAGTTTAACTGTGTGTTCACTGGATGCACTGGCGAGGACATTAGACGCGGTAGGGTGGAAAAGAACCTGGCCGATCTTTGCGTGGTGATGCGTCTATTCGGACGACATTTCAGAGTCTTCCAGTACCCAATGATCCTAGCCCCAGTCTCCGAAAGCGGTAGACTCAACCTTCCAGATCGTGACCTTGCCATCTTCAACACCCAAGGCAATGATAGAATCGTTATGTGGGGACCAATCAATGTCGCGGACGGGGGCGGTGTGAATGCGCGCGCGGGGGATAATATCAGGAAGCTTGTACAGGAAGTTTGGAACAGTCGCAAAAGGAGAGGAAAGTGGAAGTATTGCGAATGCGACATCTCCTGATGTATTCTAGTTAATGTCGATGTATCGCTGGAGGGCTCTATCAGCAAAGGACGGATGTGAAGAGGAAAAGTGGTTGCCACAGAGGCGGAGACGAGATTCATGTCCCATGCAATGCTGAAGAGTTTCACATCGTCATATCCATGTTCTTTCCTGTCCGAAGACATGGCTGTTGGAGATGCGATTAGTCTCTCGGTGCGATGCAATCTTGGGCATGTGCTCACCGATACATGGATGCGTGAACAAATCGAGACATCGTCCGCGATTATCTGAAAATAACGAACACTTGACAGACAAACAGAATGAAACTGTATCCTGTGCTATTGTAACGCCGTACTCGTAAGACGAGGATCGCTCCTTCAGCACATCATAAAGGACAAAAAAAGGTACGTAGCTGTCTTTAGTGCACCGGTACAAGTTCTCACTTGCATTAGACAAGAAATCCAAGACAGAAAATCATTACGGAGGTTCCAGCGCACGCAGTCTGTCGTGGAACATGTGCGCAATCTCGTGCACAAGTTCGTGCATGCCTTCTTGAAATGGAACATGTCAAGCAAGAAGAGATGGAAGATGAATCGGAGCGGCTTTGGTTCGCCCTTCTCGAAGAGCATGTAGAGATTCTAGAGATGGGCAACATCAACGCCTATGATCCAACGGCAGCAAGCAACAATGTCCACGATGATGAAGACCTTTCCAAGAGCTGGGAGGACGAGGCCGATCTGGCTGGAGAAATCTTGGCTGTTCGGGATCATATGGTCCACTTAGTGATCGGCCTGGGTAAGTTATTGTTCAAGCACCGCAAAACCATGGGTCGGCTATGCCTTGCGAAAACCATAGTGAGGGAAGAAGAATATCAAATAAGCGTCGAGGAACATAAAATGGCCGAGATGAAGAGGGAATTGGCACAGAAAGAGGTCAAACTAAAGGAGTTGACGGATCTCAAAGGTTGGCGGGATGAACACGACAGAAATAAGAGGGTGACGGATGTCCAATGTTGACGGGATGCATACCGATTGGTGTAGAGCATACTAGAATAGCTTTGGAATTAGAACAATGTGATCAACAGAGATGATGGTGGCGATGGAGAATCAAGATCACGTGGAGAACGACTAGAAGTATTTGTGCACTCTGAAGAGTAGAGTCGCAGGTCAGTGGGATGTGCCATGAAAGTGAGCTAAACATAAGATGTTGATATATACCCATGACAGTAAAAACTGTAGATGATTCTGCGAGTGTTTTCCGATGCGATTAACTTTAAGGATGTTGGTGTTTACCGTCGAGTGAGCTGTCGTGCACCAAAACACTTTGAAATTTACCATCAGCAGTAACTTGAAGGTGTTGCTTTTCGGCGCTTCTGTGCCCACCTCCTCCACTGCAACACCTACGGTTGTCATTGAGATAACAATCAGAGTCTCAGACTGGCTGGTTTTATTGGCTTCTAGCCAGTGTCACCGCTCATCTCACAGCTTGCTATCGTGTATTCTAGTCTATCATAGACACCAACAAATTAAATCAAGGGTGTTTTCTAGGGCACTTCATTTATCGGAGCTACTTGTATCGTGAGAGTGATATTGGGGATCATGCTGTAACTGGTACACTACGGGTCTTGGATGGTTTTGATTCCAAGTCGCAACCTGGAGAACTCATTCAATTTACAATCGGGTGGAGAAAGAGAGCGAGCAAGTGAACTTTCGTATGAAGCAAATTCGGAATTTGGAAGTAAGAATTGAATCAGGGGTGCTGAGGTTGCCTGTCTTGTCCATAACAAACAGGCGCGCTGCTTGGCACAGAGGAGCAGTTACATTGGTGCAGCGCCTGACAGGATGGTTCTGTAGGCTGTTGTCACTACCCTGGATTCCAGCACCTGATGAGTTATCAGTGTCGCCCCAATGTTTGCATTTCCAGTAGTAGTGATTTGAGTTGTTGTCAACTCAGGAAGGAAACTGGTCTGAAGGGCTCAGCCTCAGCTTGTGCACTGTGCCCTTACCTGAGTACATGCCAGATGAAGACCAGTGGACTTCCAGAGGCAGGAGCACAGGAAACTCCTGTGGAGTGTTGTCCACTTGACAGGGGAAAATGTAAAGGCGGAAGCCTAACCCAAAGGCACACATTCCCTTCTCCATAGCACATGGACAAAGACTTCTCCTCATTACCACCTGGGTTGAAGAGAAGAAGAAGAAGAAGCAGGTTTGTATGACCTGTTCACACCAGCGAATATATTGTTATCTTATGTTATGACCCTTCCCCCAAGGACTTCTCGACACATTATCAACTGGGACACATGGAGTCCCACAGGTACACGCTTTTTGAAGTCTCCACCACACTCTCATATCTGGACCGGATATGTGCTCGGAAGCAGATTTGTTTCCCTCGTCACATCACCCAAAGCCACTGCAGGTCGACCCTCGCAGACCATACAAATGTGGGATTTCAACCAACCTGCGATGAAGCGAGACACGGCGTTGGGCCTTGAAAAGGAACATGTGTGTCGTGTAAATGACACGACAGTGGTGAGCACAGGAAACTCAAGCGGAGTTTCGTCCCATCTGTTATTGATATTGATGCAGTCCAAGTTATTAGCCATAATCTGGATAAGTGATCCACATAAATAGATCTTCGCCTCTAGGTATTAAGGTGGTGCTCAAGGGGAAACTGGTCTGAAGGGCTCAGTCTCGGCTTGTGCACTTTGCCCCTTACATGCCAGATGAAGTCCGGTGTACTTCCAGAGTCGGGAGCACAGGAAACTCCAGTGGAGTTTCATCCACTTGACAGGGGATAATGTAAACACTACTTGTCCTGAGTAGCAACCAACAGAGGAAAGGCTACAGGGACAAAGTCCAGAGCAGAAGGGAAACAGAGGAGCGGAGTTGACCAAGGTTAGACTCCTAAGCCTGGAGGAGGATAAGATCAGGAAAGTGGAGCTGACAAGAGCTAAAACTCAAGTCCAGAGGAGAGACGGGGGAGTGGAGCTGACAAGAGTTTAGACTCAAATCTGGAAAGAGAGTAAGTGCTGGACCAGTGTTGGGCATAGAGTTGGTGAATCAGAGGATCAGCAAGAGCTATGCAGATAAAACAGATATGGAGAAAGGATGACCAGATCAAAGAGGATCAGCAAGAGCTATGCAGATAAAGAAAGGATGACCAGTCAAAGAGGATCATTCCAGAATAGAAGTCCTAGGGAATCGCAAGTAAGATGTGGAAATGAATAGCGGCCAAACAATAGAGCCCAAGCCAGGCAAGAGGCTTGCTTTCCACATGGCATACTATATGACAAGCTCTGAAGCACTGCTGCAACTCCAATTCAGCAGTCCAGGTGCCCTCTTCTTGGCAACTCTTCCTCAGGAAATGCTCCACTGATTGTCAAATATGTTGAAATGTGATTTTTGTGGTGATCCAAAATAAAAACAGATCTCATCACATGTTATATACAGTGTGAAACTTATATCACATTTCGAATAAGACGGGGCAAACTCGCAGATGTTCATTTATGTTTTTCTTTGCGGGAACATTTTCTAATCACATTTAAACATATGCATGGTCTATCTCGCAATATGCTCGAATAGCACCGTATATGGCTATATGTGCGCACACCAGCTGCCTTGTAAATGTGCTCGGATGGGACTACAAATGATATGCATTGCACTGTGTATTAATACACTCGAAATGGGACACTAGTAATAGAAAGCTGGAGTTGCGAATACACTGAAAACATGGCTAGAAAGCGACAGCATCAGGAAGGGAATAGGAAGTAATAAGAATCCGAGAGGGGTCCATATGCGAGGAGTCTGTGAGAACTTGAAGCCCATGTGTGAGGAGTACAGATCGGGATCTAGTACATCGTTCCATCGTAAGCGGTCTTGTTCCAGGATTTATTTGCAACCTGCATTAGATTAGACTAAACCTCGTAGTTATCGGGCAATATAACTAACCAGTGACGCTGACTCGTCATCATATGCCTGTCGTACCAAACAAATCAAAGCACGCACGTCTGGAATAAAGTAGCAACGCACCTTTCGCTGAGTCGGCGTGAGATCTCCATAGTGAGCACAAAATTCCTCGATCGTTCCGTTTGTCTTCAATGTCTTGAGACATCGTTGGGCACACAAGTTGCTAAAATAAAAAAATCAGCATTAGGCTGTTGTCATGCGGACACACTTACCATCCAGTTTCCGTCATCAGTAAGATGGGTTCTACGCCAAGCAGAGTATATGTACTGGCGATATACTCCAATTTTCATCCATCATTGGCAAACTTTAGCAAGGGGTAGGCGTCATTCATCAGGGTGTGAATGAGCTTTCATCCAGAGGCAGATAAAACGGTTTCCAGACTGTTGGAGTGGGTCGGCAAGCTGTTGAAATTTTGCCCTATAACAGATAATTAGATCAAAAAGTTTAGACCAGACAACACCCACTGTAATGTATCACGCTCAGTAGTCAGCTTGATGACCTGAGTCTCCAGTGCCTTGCAGCGATCATGTAAGGCTGTCATTTGCTGATTATTATACATATATGCGCCCTAAAATGTATTTCGATGAGACAATAAGTGAGCCAAATAAGTATACTGGTACTCACTTGATGAAATTGATAATTACGTTGCAATGGCGCTGGAGCCGAATCTGTGAAAGGGTCACCATGTAATGACATACCCGGAGATTGGGGGGACGGAGTATAAAGCTTGCCCCATCCGAGTCGTGGATTCTGTAAACCAGAACCATAGAAATTTCTGTCACTGGCACTTGAGTCGCCTTGAAGTGAAAACATGCTGAATGTCGAGGACAACGCTGAGAGAGAATATGTGTATTGATTGAGCTTGATAATATAATTTGGTCCCCTGCTGGAATTCTCCGATCAGATGTCGATTCGTCTAAGTCCCAAGTTAAGTTGGTTACTTTCATTTTGCTTTTATTAGATACCCCTGCCTGTTACAAATGTCGTTAGACGTATCCTCTGTCAGCACGCTCGAGGATGTTGCTATCGTTGACATCAACAACCTCTCTCCGTCTTGGACATACTGCTTTAATCTTAACATTAACACTCCAGGGATCAAGGTATTTTTCTCTGATGACTCGTATCATTGATGTACATTTTATATATGTTACACAGAAAATTGTCCTTAATTCAAAGAACCTGAACCTGTCCCTCAGCTTGTCTCAAACACCAAAGACTCAGAGATCCTCTCGTCAGGTGGATTCAAAACAGAGGAAGGCTTGCTTAGGATGGAGGCTAAAGAGGCCAGGATTGAGGGGGGGTGGGGTGGGGGGTGAAAATCAAATCTGAGGATGATGATTTTGACTGCGTTCCTCAGTGGGTTGCTTGCCATGTATATTTGTGACTGACATCTGAATTTTTAACATCACTCTCATAGGACTTGTATTGTATCACCATGTCGCACCCTCACAAGACTGAACTCAGAATCCGAACCCGGACCCAGAAGATCGCTTTGCGCCTTGGCAATACATTGTGAGCCCCTTCGATGCAAGGAACATTCCCATTGAGGCTGACAAAAGAGATCGTGCTGAGCAGGAACGCCAACGTAAAGAGCTCGAAGAGATCGAGATATTCGAGTGTGCTATAAAGCGTCGTAGAACCTGATGTTTTTGTGGTTGCTTGTCATTGTACGATTATTATTGTAGATCAATGTCATAATTTCTTGCTCAGTTGCTCGATGTCTAGAACTCCAATTATTGTAGATCATTGTCTTTGCTGCTTGTTCAACGTCTGGAACTTCAATAAAAGCTTTCATTGATGCAGAACTCCCATAACATATCAATGGCAGTCAACCTCAACAGCTACTCGATATCAGCATCTTCATCATCCTCTGCATCATCTCCGAGATTTTCATGTGAAGCCCCAAAATTTGCGATGTCTAACTCTGGTTTTTCTAGCATGAAAAAGCGATCCTCGATAATGCCTGATGGCAGTCTTGGTTTATGTGGGATCATGGCGACCACGCTGATGATTTTCTTGACATCGATGACAGAGATTTCGTCAAGGAGTGAGCAAGAAACAACTGTCTGGGATGAGAGCCGTAGAAGCTGATCGTCAGGGGAAGAATACATTGAATGACAGCAACATTAAGGAAATGGTAACCAGCTTCGTCGTCTGAATCATCTGCATCTGGTTCGGCAAAAGCTAGTATCGTATAGTACAGAACTTCGGCAAACTCAGTTTGCCTATTAATTGATGGCTGAAATAAATTGAATTGTTAGAGTGTGACATATGACTATAGGAAAGAAATCATAGTACCTTGACATTACGAGACATTCGTGTCTTGTCGAGTGGCATTAGCTTCTCCCTCCAGGCAGAGCGTGCAATTTGACCATTTGGTAATAGAAGTCAGTGACCATTTTTTGACGCGAGGGAGTGGGTGATTGGGTCCAAGGAAATCAGACAAAGACTGTGCTTCTTCTCCGACGGGGAGTTTTGCATATCTGTCTCGCTTGCGAAGAAGTGCATACCCATCTCCTAGATCAGTGGCAGTGTCTGAAAGATGTTTGCGAGGTTCGTCAAGATCAGGCATTGTAGATAGGAGTGTGTTGATCATGCTGCGTCGTAGTACCTGTCGTGACAAATTTGCATATGGTCGAGAAGGTTGTCGAATTTCCTGACCGAGGTTCCCAATAGTATGTTCCATCGTCCACTGGGCATAGCAGATTGGGGGGCCCTTCTGAACTGTCTCCGTCACAAGATGACTAGTCTGGTGGGTACACGGGGGTACAAAATGCAAACGATCCTCTCTGAGCTGATAATAGAGGGTCTCAAACTCTCGCTTCCATGTACCAAGGAGAATAAATGCGTCAGTAAGTTCTTCTGCTGTGAGACTGTGCTGACTCATAATTTGAAACCCGCGCACGAGCTTGCAGTAATTGAGCCAGGAAGGATGTTGTAGAGTAGCGCAGGACCAAGGCCAAAAGTATATAGGTGAAATTCCCAAGTCTTGTAGTCAGTATTGATCTTCTCAGCGATATTCCGAGGTTGTCGATCAAACGAGCCTGGAAAATATGGCCCTGCAGGCCTCCACTGCCTTTCCGTGCGAAATCCAGCCATCTCCGTCACAAAGGACAGCCCAGTCCCATGTGTTGCCATTGTCTGTTGGTGCACAGTCCATTGTTCCGTACCAGAGAGCAAGAAGAAGATCGCTGAGATTGCCTGCGAGATGCATTATATCGGTTGTCATACAGAGTGGAACACTGAGGCAGTGCTGGGGGCTGAGGCCCAGGATTAATGGAGGTTTTGTGAGACCGGTGTCCGTCTTCTCGAGTTCATATTGGCGTTGGCTTGGTGCAGTCACGATAAGCTCGAGATTTTTGGCATAGTCATCAGCAACACCAAGTGGGATGGGGAATACATCAATATCGGCATGGTCACTTCCTTCGACACAGCGATCACGCGGTTTCAGAAGTGCTGGATAGCAATGAGTTCCACGAGTTTTACGCCTCCCTCTCACTCCACAATGCATGCGACATCCGTTCTTGCCGCTATGCCCTACCATCCCATCCCAATACACGAGCCCTGGGCCATCTGCTGTTGTAAAAATGAGATGGAGGTCTGACCTGACGATGTAGTTACGAGAGGCGTCCCAAATAGTGAGAGCTTCGTGTTGGAGTGCGGCGAGATGATGCATTCCAACAACAATAAATGAGTCGATGTTTTTTGGTTTATTTGGTTCTGGAATAAAGCCAACAGGGCGAACATGAAGTTTTTGGTAGCGCTTGTCGGGAGATAGATTAAGAATGACCCATATATAGATCCAACAATCGGATGTCTTGCTCTCGTATAGCTGCGCACCATCAAGTGAGCCCATCAGAACAATGTCATCCTGCTTGATCTCAACATCAAGCACAGCACCAAGAATATCAAACACTATTGCGATATCGTCAACAACAGGCACCTTTCCTGTCTGCCTCAGACCATCTAGAACCTCCTGAGTTCTCTCCCAAAGGTATCGCATATGACGCGCACTCTCCGGGTCACGATACAGAGCCTGTAGCTGCGGACCAAGTGGGATAGTAACAAATGTTTGTGCTGCGACCTTGATTTTTCCACTACTCGCTCGTAACTTTGCTTGATCCCATCGAGATGAGCCGCACATTGGACAACTCTCCAGATGAGCAAACGAACCCGTGAATGCTAAACATGACTCTGGGCACATGTCGTGCTCGATCGATTCGACACCAATGTGCTGGGAAATGAGCTTCTCGACATTGTAGAAACTGAGGATCTCATCAACACCATTCGCACCCTCGAAATTGCGCATCTTGGCTCTCCGCATTCGATTATATACCTCTTGAGAGCCATGTTCAAGCGCAAGGTACATAGAGATGCTCTGACGTACACCAGGGCTGTTGATAATGATGGGCTCTTGTGGCGGATTCCGCAGTCTATGTAGAGCATCGTCACTAAGCTTGGCAAGGGGATCATCCAAAGACGCATTCTTGAGTGCAAGAACAAACTCCATAGTTTCTTTCATTTTCTGGAGCACAGCAAGCCGTGCCAGGTTGTCGATATCAATGTTTGGTCGTGGCGTACGGTCTAGTACCAACTCAATTTGGGGGCGCTCATGTTCTGGAGGGAGAGGAGGTTCGTTGTCAGGAGGGAGAGGAGGTTCATTTTCGGGAGGGAGCGGAGTTTCGTTGTCGGGAGGGAGAGGAGGTTCGTCATCAGGAGGGAGAGGAGGCTCGTCATCAGGACGGGTCTTTAAAATGATGGTCAGACTTGTGTGTATTTGAATATAAATACATACCACTTGTTCAGGCTCCACAATCTTGGCCCGCTTGCGTCGACCTACAAAATGTTGAGAATCTGCGCTCTCGCGTGCTCGTTTCGCAAGTACTCGTAAGGTGACAGCACGACGAGCGCCATCTGATAAGGACATCTCGCGGGCATCATCTGCAGGAATAGCCTCCAAGACATCAGTACTAGGCACTTGGGAACGAGCCTGGTTTTCACTGGGTATCAACCCCAGTGAAAACTGACTGTGACGGGAGGGGTCGTCACATGCTTAGAAGTGATTTTCCTTTTTAGTTACATGTTCGGGTATGCTCGTTTATCATAATCTGACTCTTTGCACACGTCGTGCTTGCAACATTGCATTGTAAAGTGTTAACTTCGCGTATTTCCCTTTGTTCCCTTTTTTCTCTTTGCTTTGCTTTGCTTCTCTCGCAAATTCCATATCGCAAGGTGCAAACTATGCATCGCAAACACAAACTTTGCATCGCGAAGTCCATTATTATATCCGAGTCCGAGTCATTGCAAGCTACATAAATTGCTTGCCCCACCTTTCTTCCTCTGTGTACTTCCTTCCTGCGCCTTTCTTCCTCCATCCCCACCTTTTCCTCTCCCCACCATCTTCCCACCTCCAAGTTCAAGGTCCAGCCACTCTCCTCCACTGGTTCTGTGCTGTAAGTGTCTCATGTGTTGTCTATCCGAAGGCATGATTACACTAACCACACGAGTTTAGGACAGCATAGTCTGTATCACAGGGATCCTACTGTACTGGGACAGTGTAAGGCTGCAGTATGTCATAATATCATTTTCACGCACATATATTCATGTCTATTGCAGAAATATCACGAGGAGGTGACAGAACTTGTAGGACACTGTTTTAACAGAAACCTAGTGTCAGATCAATCCCTCCCATGTCTTTCCTTTCTGTTCTCTTCATCCGAGTCTCGCATTCATCGTCATTATGGCAATCTGACACTAGAGCAAAAGGTAAGTGATATAGTCTCTTGTTTTTTCTTCTATTGATTCTTTTACACTGACTGACAGGGATATGACAAGTCGCTATGCTCGTAAGTTCTTCATTCCCTTAATAGACAGCTTTCTAAATCATTATCTAGGTTGCCAGCAACACGTGGAACAAATCCGTCTGCGAAGGACGGCGTTATTAGATTCCCGCACCTGCATGATCCGATACACTGTCATTTCCTATGATGTTTCCGAGTCGCTGCCTGTGTTTTGGAGCTCGTTTTGTACCGTTTCTGTACCCCTGTCACCTGCAGCGCCTAATATTATTTGAGCATATTTGCGCACATTTTCAACTATCTGGCGAGGAGCGCGAGTATATGCAATGCGCAAATATGTTTTACATTAAAAAAAGAACCTATGTGCATGAGGAAACCCGCCCCCGCATATATTGAAATGTGCGGATTCGCTCACTACGTGTCATAGCATGTTCTCATATGTTTTTCCACTGAGCTGCTGACAAAATCACTTATCGTCACACCACACCTCCTCCCGTCACAGTCAGTTTTCACTGGGAAATTTCAACCATGGTGCTTGAGGTTATGGGTGGCGGTGCTCGCTTGGGTAATCCCGAGTTGGACTATTTTACTGTGTGGTTGTGTGGTGGTTTGTTTGGCGCTGAGGATTTGTATATCTGTTCAATGTTCAACTTTTTCTTCCAACTTCTCAAGTTCCCACCACATAGCGACGTGCTCCCTGACAAGGGAGTGTGCTATGGAGTCATCCAGTCATCTATGCACCATGTTACCTTCTCCTGTCAAGGGGCAGCAATCCAGGCAGACATGACTGGGTAGGAAACACTACCTGTGTTCATGTATTCATTTGTTTGATTGTTTTTTTAGGCGAGGCGTTGTTGCCCAATTATCACTGAGGCCATGGTGGTCTTGTGTTTACCAATGAACAATATGTTGCCTGCTCTTGCAGACGCCTCCCTACAATGTTGATGCGGGAGCTGGAGTTATTCAGACATGTGCGTGCTTCCTTCACTTCTCCTGCCAAGGGAAGTCAGGACCTGGCTGTCAGGCCAGGGAAGTCGGAACCCGATTTTCATCAATAGAGCATGACTCTAAGCCCTATGCTGAGTCTAGCCAGGCACTACAAGGACGAACGGGGGTCATGTGCTGTTAATAAGGGTTTTTTTTAGCGATGTTTATTGTCTGTTGGTGCGATGCACTATGGTAGACAAAACATACTGTGAACTGCTATGTACTTTTACCAGTTATGTGATGTCCGTGCATCGGTCTGAGGATAGTTAAAGGCGATAGGGTATAGGTGTGTTGTTTAAACTCCTTTCCCTTCGTCATCGCGTTCTTCTGCAAGTGGTGTGGCATCCCTGAATATCTGTTCCAGTCTGCGTGTTATGGATGAAGCGGAGCAATAGTTTTTTTAATGCATTGTCTGTTCAACGGATTCTTTTGATACAAGTCTTCAGTGTGAGAGTCACGTGGTATCCTCAAGTACTCCTGGGACTTCCAATACATGTTTTTTGTCAAGAAATAGACCTCGACACCGGAATTAAAGTCCAAAATTTGAGTGGTGCCACATCTGGTTTTCGACTTCGACTTTGATGTCTCCTTGCACCGTTTGCAGTCGCAGTTGTGCACCAAGACCTGTTTCTTTATGGAAAACGCCATGAAACTCCCTACGTCCTTTGCTCGTCCAGCTATCCCAAGTTGTGCCTTTGTAAGACCCAAATCTCGGACACTGCAAGTTGTTAGCAGAACGGAACAACATATCGAGTGTCTTGAGATACTCGACAATCTCCAATTTCCACTGTAGCTGAAACTGTGGATGGCATTGGGTTGTTCACATGCCTGCGTGTCTCGTTCCATGTGCTGACACGTTTTTCACTAAAACACTAACCCACTAACTAAGCCTATACACATGGAGAAGCACGCGAGGTTGACATGTGTCATCGGGATCCTATATAGGTCTTCCAAAAAGTGGATTGGAAGCGTGTCTCCGTTGTGTCACGTGAATGTCCGCGCTGACCGAAAGGCGGCGGACATCCACAGCAGAAAAGTTGGGATGGTTAGTGATGTCGAATTCTTGTGCGAGGGAAGTGATAAAATCTGCCAACGCAACTCCGCCGAGGTGAGCTGACGGCAAGGGATGGGAAGCGCGTGCAACAGGGAGATTGCAGCGTCGAAGCCATTATTGTTGAACACTCCAAAGAGAAGTGACCTCCGGAGCATGATTTCAAACGAAGTGATGTTGTATGGTAGTGTATCGAATGAGCCGTATACCACCACGCTTAAGGACTCCAAAGACGGCAAGGATGTGATGACTTCCATTGCAGTAGGCTGAAGAGGCGAGACTGTGAGATGCTGAAGCGAGTGAAACAGATGGAGAGATTCTTGAAATTCTGTGTTGGCTGAGTCATCGATGTAAACAAGAGTTCGAAGGCGAGAGGGCGCCGCGAGAAGAGAAGAGCAAAAGCAACAGCCTCCAAATCAACAGCATAGTATGGGAGTTCGACGATTGTCACAATACATGCATATTTTAAGAAGCTATCGTGTCTGGCTCGGAGCCGGAGGCTGTAGGTCAGGCTAAGCCCACGGGATTGAATTTCGCGTATATACGGCGCACATAGGTAGAGAGGAGTGAGGTCTTTCTGTGGGAGATCATCGCATGATGCCTGAGGCGGCATCAACGTTGATCAAAATTAGATACAAAAGGCTTGACCTACATATGACCACTGGTTCTCAATCAACCGTTTTTGCAAGACATGCTCAGGTATGAGGTGTAGCAGGGGCTCTACAGATGGTACAATGGCGGGATCGAGACGTGAAAAAAAGGTTTTATTGACGGTAGCGAGAGGGATGAAGTCACTGAAGTAGCTCATCTCGCGCTTGCTCGTAGGCGTACTTGAAGATTTCGAGTAGGATGTCGTCGTGGAGGCGAAGCATTTGCGACTGGTGAGCGGAGGAACGATGTATACTGCGAATCTAATGTCCAGAACTCTTAAGAGAGGTGGACGGGAAGGCGCTGTGACATGGAAGGCATCGATTGAGGATTCTCAACATCTGTATATGAACATATACACACATGTCAACATTTCAGTACCGACTCGGTGGATATGAGTGCTTCTATCATGACAGTAGCAGGATTGCTGTCTAAACAAGCAAGTTCTATGGCGAGGAGAACCCGCGCAGAAATTTGTGATCGAATTTATGGACGCCATGTCCTGCGGGGATATGCACAGGAGTGTTGGGAGAGGGAGAGTGAGTAGCAGAGGGTCGAGAATCGGGTTCAAGTGCACGCCGTGAGGAGGGAAAGCGTCTACAGCCAGGTTATCTTTCCGGAAGGATGACTAGTCTGAATTACAGACTGGTGATCTGGTCGAACGTCGATGTTGATAAGTTAAAGCATTAAGTCGGAAGTGGTCGAGAACCATACTATCGGTTTTCAACTTCGGTCCACCACTGATTCGGGCAGTCACATCCGCAGAAACAGTATCAGCACCGTTCAGCATTTGAGTGCATGGGCCTCAGGATGGTGACGACCCAAACGTCCTTAAGATATGGGATTTGCACGATACATTGGATCAAATGACTATCGCTTCATGGTATGCAATTTTGTCTTGAGACTTTTTCCAAATCGACGTCTTATAAGTCCACGAAGTCGAACCTCCAAATCTATGTCTCAGAAGTCGCCAAAGTGGAACTTCCAAATCTATGTCTTACAAGTCGCTGAAGTAGTCACAACTGAATTACCATTACTAGTATCCGATATTTATTCATGTACAATAACGATCGCTACACGGTCTTCCACCAGTTGATTCCTGTATACAGGCGAAGATCAGGGAGAACACATCGGTGTCCTAGTTTGAAATTTTGTTTTGGAGGACTGAGACAAGTTGTTCGAAACCCATGCCGGTATCAACATGCTTGCTTGGGAGTGGCTCAAGAAAGCATGTTGATACAGGCATGGTTTTCGAACAACTTGTCTCAGTCCTCCAAAACAAACTCTCAAACTACGATACCGATGTGTTCTCCCTGATCTTCACCCGTATACAGGAGAACCATACTATCGGTTATCAACTTCGGTCCACCACTGATTCAGGCAGTCGCATCCGCAGAAAACAAGCATCCAGTATCAGCACCGTTCAGCATTTGAGTGCATGGGCCTCAGGATGGCGACGACCCAAACGTCCTTAAGATATGGAACAACGTCTTCATACAGTTCAACCGTGACGACGACGGCTCGCTAAAGCCACTCCCAAGCAAGCATGTTGATACCGGCATGGGTTTCGAACAACTTGTCTCAGTCCTCCAAAACAAAATTTCAAACTAGGACACCGATGTGTTCTCCCTGATCTTCGCCTGTATACAGGAATCAACTGGTGGAAGACCGTGTAGCGATCGTTATTGTACATGAATAAATATCGGATACTAGTAATGGTAATTCAGTTGTGACTACTTCAGCGACTTGTAAGACATAGATTTGGAAGTTCCACTTTGGCGACTTCTGAGACATAGATTTGGAGGTTCGACTTCGTGGACTTATAAGACGTCGATTTGGAAAAAGTCTCAAGACAAAATTGCATACCATGAAGCGATGGTCATTTGATCCAATGTATCGTGCAAATACCGTTCTGTTCTTGAAGTTTGAATTCCTCAACCCAATAATTGTACAAGAAGTATGAGTAAGTAAAAGTACATTCCGTTGCTAGATGTGCGGTATGGGTATAACGAGCGATTTCTGTAAACCAAATAAAATGACGATGACCCAAGCTAATCTAGAGCCGCGAAAGATCTTGGATCCAACCGATCAATGTCGTAGCACAACAACTCCGCTTGCCCCTCAGTTACAACCTTGGCGTCTTTGAACGAAGTTGCCGTGTGCTGGCCAAGTCTCGATATCCATTGACTATGGGTGGCAAATGCGCGCGAATCCCTATTTTTTATCGCGGCAATGTGCCTCATGAACCATGTCTCCAGGCTTGCCGTCCATTCTCCTTGCCACTGCATGTACTTATCAAATACATCAATGGGAGGCCATAAGATATGGTTGTCGTCCGTTAGGCCTAATAGGGTATTGATGTGGGCGTCCGTTACCATGTCGTCAACATCGGTGCCGATACGCTCGACGTTCGAGTGCATAGAAGCGTCGCTCGAAGGTCCAGACAGGGCAGCCGAAATTAGGTTGTCTGGTCCAAATTGGATTGCAAGTCGCCACAGAAGACCGCCCATACCACAGAAACGGCGGCTGAATGGGAGTCGGAGCATATCCCTGACGCTGTTTTCGTACCGCTCAAACTCTCCGTTGCCCCTTGTGAGCAAGAGAGGTTTTTGGTCCAGATAGGCGGGACGTGGACCTGAGAGGGTACTCAGCGGGCCGACGAGGTGCTGGGGATTGGCAAAGACCCGCCAATCCATTCCGCGAGAGAGACAACGAATTGCGAAAAACCACAGGGGGACATCCGGATATTGCGCTCTCCATAGACGCAGTCTGATTTCAGTCCTCTTGGATACGACCAACCTACCACGAGATATGGCATGGAGGAGGTGATATGGAGGGTAACAAGCGATGTGGAGAAGGCGATTTTGAGGATCGCTACGCAACGACGGGGAAAGTGGATTGAGGTCGTCGTACTGTGCGAGGCAGTTCGTTCGATCTAAGATGAAGCGGGTTACTGTGTTATTGGCAGGACGGCAACCCATCATGTTCAACCCTGCGACGCTTGTTACAGTAGAAGAAGGCAAGAACTGTAGATATCCCATTGGGAGGGACAAAGTGCCAGGAATTGATGACTGTGCAGCAGGTACGTTGGTGGAAGGTGCTCGTGTAGGATACGAAGGGTGGCATGAATCAAGAGCTATAAATATAAAAATAAGTTCAGGATTCAGAGTAACGATAGTATGTGCTCACGTCTCCGGTTTGTTTGTGGCCCGCGATGAGGAAAAGGCGCTGTGATAAGAAAAAATTGTTATGACAAGCTGCCTGTTTTGAGGGAAAGCAAACGTACCGCGATAACTTCTCCGGACAGGACTGTGTTGACGGTTGGACCGTCTGTGACTTCCCCGAGCTCTACCCGGCGAGGGGGATCTACCGCGGCGAGTCGAATGTTCTTGGGGAGGTGATCTGTAACGACGAGGAGGCGCGCGACGGTCAGACTGAGACGGAGCGTAATCTCTATATGACGATGGTCGACGGGGGGGAGACGGTTCTCGGCGAGATGGATGGTATGGCGATCCACGTGGAGGAGGAGACAATGAACGACGTGAACGGTTTGGAACAAAGGGCGCATGTGTGCGACGAGGAGAACGATCTCGGCGATTGACTGTGTCCGTCTTGCCCTTGTTTGGAGATGGTGCGTGTGACCCAGAGGTCACTTCGCCTGGCTCGATGTCAACGTCCATGCCGTCCTCCGCGACAACTCGACCACACGAATCCGCCTTCTGTACCCGTTCGAGGCGTTGGTGTTCAAGTTCCCTCTGCCTGTCGGCTTCCTTCTGCCTTTCGATCTCAAGGTCCTGCTGCCTCTTGATCTCAAGGTCCCTCTGCCTGTCGACTTCCTGCTGCCTTTCGATCTCGAGCTGCTTCTGCCTTTCGATCTCGAGCTGCCTCTCGACTTCCATTTGCCTTTCGATCTCGAGCTGCTTCTGCCTCTCGACTTCCTTCTTCCTGTCGATCTCCTTCTGCTCCTCCATCTCCATCTCTTTCTTGGCCCGCGCAACATCTGCTGCTCGTGCATCAGCTTTCTCCTTAAATATTGGTATCAGCTGCTTCCTCTTTTCCTTCTTTTGCTGCTCCGTTTCAGTTTGACACTGCGGCAGACCGCCTGGTGACGTCGAAGGAGGAGGAGGGGGACCTACTACCGTATCAGACATAGAAACGGTAGGAATTTCTTGTGGCACCGCGGTAATATACTCGTATGCGATCCGCTGAAACCATTTCGCTCGTGCACGCGCAGGGTCAGGGACTCCGAGGGGATCGCCAAAGACGTTATGAGCAATGGTATTAACACAAAACAGTCCGCAAGAAATTGAATCTTGCTGAATGCCATGTGGGAGGGTATTTCCTTGGTCTTCGAATGGCCCATGAAAACGCACGGTAAGCCACCGCTGTAGCTTCTGAATGAAGCTCCCGAGTTCCCCTCGGAGATTCAAAGAGTCTCCTGTGTTAAAATCAGTTTGCATCTTACCAGTTAGGGAAATGTCCTACCATAGCGCAAGGCTTTACGTTTAAAATCAATGCGAAACGCAACAAAGTGGGACATTCCGGGGATGCACACTGGGAAAAAGAGAATCTTCCCTTCGGCGAGTGCCTGCTCTAACTTCTTGAATGCATTGGGCAACGAATCAAAGTTCGGTTTAGACATGCAGATCGCATCCGCGAGCTCGGTGTCAGTGATAACGAGGTTGGACTGGTTGGGGACTAATCGTCGGATGGTGGAGTGCATCATCATGTCCACGAGAGAATCCGACAACCAAGCGTCGTCCGACAAGAATCGTGCAAGCTGCGATGTACTTCTTAGGCTGGTTGAGGCTTGCCCAGCCAACTTCTTGTGGTATGGTAGACGATACATCTCTTGGCGGGCAGATAGAGGATTCATATCGCAGTCGTACATTTTTTGCGACAACCACCTATCTGCATTTTGCCACGACATTTTGGCATCGCGCACCGCGTGTAGCTTCTCCCAAAGACTCAACATCCAAAGAGGCAACGGTTGATCTTTGAGTTGGGGGTGGACGATCGACCTCTTTCCTTCGCGAATGGCATCGTCGAGAGACTCTCGAAGGCTATAAACCCACGGCTTTGGAGGTATGAACGGTGGGAGGTCCAGGTTCTCGTTCGGACGCGCACTGTCAAAGCATGATGCTCCGGCCTGTGCGAAGGACCCATCGTCGACGTCGGGCAGTGTGAATTTTAGTATCTGCCGTACATTGACGGCGTCGGATGATGGCAGTAGCATGCTGGATACCTCCTTCGGGATGTCCATAATCTCCGATAGAAGATCGAGGTCTTCTGGATCTAATGCTCTGTCTCCTGCATCGACCCATTTTCCAACCGGTACATGAACAGTAACACCCGGAGGAGCGGGGACAACGGTAGGAGGAGGAACGGGAGCGACTGCGGGGGGAGGTATAGCGTCGTCCTCGTCCGTGCCAAATAGATCCTCCTCGTCGGTACCGTCGTAGTCGGAGTAGTCGTAGTAGAGTTCGATATCTCCCGTTCGTGGGTGAAATATGTCAGACGGCACATAGTTCTTCAGCTCTTTGATTTCTTCGTAATTTTTGGTGATCTCTTTGCGCGGTTGCGTTTTGCCTTTGGTGACGAAGATACGCTTCGCGGCTTTCTGACCTTTGAAGGGAGGCTCTTGTCCGTCTGGCCAGAATTGGCCCGGCTTGCTGCAATAGTCGACGACTGGAGTAAAGGAGTCAGACGAGTGTTAATAGATATTCGGTCGACGTACATGTAGGGCCCCGTTTTGGCCGTGTGGTGACTTGCTCGACGTCTGCCCATGGGTTCTCTGGCCAAGACGAAGCTCCGAGGGACGTTGATCCCTTTTCATTGTCTAAGGAACGGAAATGAGGTGTTGTGAATGATGATGAGGATTTGTCTCACCAGGAGCATGATCTTCGACTGTGGGTTTTCGAGTCACAGACATGGCTGCAGGCCGTATACGAGGTGTGGAATTCGCGGCCTTTGGCTTTCTTGAGGATGGACCGTTGAACCGAGGCATGTGATGTGTCGGAGAGGGTGTAAGGCAATGCGCGGTTCGAGAAGAAGTTGAGGGACTGAACCACGGAGAGAAGACTCGAGTTTAGGTGGTTAGGGATATCAACGAAATGCTGGATGCGCACTGGTGAGGTGTTGAAACGCAGATGGGCAGGTATTTAGAGTCGGAGTGCTTGTTGAGCGCGTGTTCGTAGAGATATAAACCACTGAGAAACGACTCGCTGGAATTTCCAATGAGAAGTTACGGTGAGATTGAATGTAGTTGATGAACAAGTGACGAGGAGTTTAAGTCAAGGATTTGAGTAATTAAGGCAGGCGGAGTGTGAGTTGTGTTGACGTGCCACAAATGGCAATATTGTTGATCCACAATTCCACACACAAACGTGGAAATTCCATTTCGGTGGTCTGTAGTTCAACGTGCTATAGATAATGATTATGTGGAGTCGCGAATCCTTCAACTGTGGTCAAATTTGATGTTTTGAGATTGAGGCACGCTGAGAACCAACTGTGCTGAGAATGGATGGCGTTCCGTGAAAGTTGTCAGAGCTGAGCAAGATCAACTCTCCAGAAAATGATACTATGACATGTGCAAATGTGCGTGCATACAATATTTTCGCGTTACTCTAGGTTGTACCGGATCTGTTACAATGATATTGGAAATGTGAATTACATGTACACGGCTACAATAGAACACGACTGCTGGATGCGCTGTTGCTGTCCATTCCAACCTACACTCGTTCGGTCTCGTGCTAGCCCGCCTCCGTTCCAATTGACACCGTAACATCAGCAGATGATCAGGATCAAAAATAGCGAGGTCGCAGGAAACCAGAGAGAGCACGCTACCTGACGTAGGAGTACCAGCATGGCTTCCACTGATTGGGTTCATGGAAGCGGGACAAGGGGGATGGGACTGCTGCATTACAGTAGGCGAACTTGGGGGTGAGGCGATATGGGGACGCAGAGTGTCTGCGGCCGTCCATGGTCACGACAATGGTGTTATCTGTCGCTTGATCGATTGTAGGGCTGCATAGACGAGTCACGCGGTGAAACCGGGAAATAGGTATAACTGTGGTATATTTAGTATATGTATATGTAGGGCAAACTGCTGCAAGATAATGAATGCCAACGTGAGGAAGTCTCGTACCAGAAAAATTTGAGCGAGTGCGGTCTGAAACGAATGAAGCAGTCGAACGCGTCAGTTTCTCCATAGCGTTTGTGCAAATGGTTGAGCATGATCTACTTCTAGGATAACCTCTGCAATCAGCCAATACGTGTAGAGTCGTACACCGCTGAAAAAGCCTTTAGTACGTTGACCTCTAAGTGAATGCAAGCGATGCCGGATTACAAAAAAAACACGTGCGACACGAACCTGCAACGACTAGTAAACTAGGAGGATTGAGAGGAAGGGGCGATCTAACGTTTTGCCTGCGGTAAATGTGAGCATGCGGTTGACAAGGAAAACGGCGTTCGTACGATGAAGGGATCTGGTTGAGGACCGCTATGGAGGTGTTGTAGAGGACATGACGGGGGGGTCCGACGAGGGAAGGCTCAGTTTGACGCGTTTATTGAGGGGAATGATGTAACGAATGGTCGTAAGCAAATCCGGCGTAGCAGGAAACCCTTTGAGCCATTTGTAGATGGATTCTAACAGGAGTTGATGAGAACCCTAGAATGTGACGCAATGAAACACTGACCTAATCTGGGCTGCAGTCGTCCTGTTTTAGCACGAACATAAAATAGTTCAAATGCGACGGGGCTGCCATTTAGTCGAATCTCTAGAACCGAATGACTCTTGAACTGTGCTGTTGAACGTTGACAAATCAAAGCCTTGGAGGATCTTGGGCGATAAGTGTTCTGAATGTCTGATGCGGAACTGCTCGAGCAGTAGCCCGAATATAGACCCAGAAATGAACGGTTCTCTGAGCGTCCGGGCATCAAAAAATTGGGTCTAGTAGGTAAATGAGAAGCGAGAAAATGAATTAAGAATTCGTTTACTCTGTCGTGGATTTTATCAGGTTCAAGAAAGTCGCATCGAGGCCATCGATCGATGAGCATGAGCATACGTTTTCGAGCCAGTCCTCGACTTCTTCGAGGAGGGCTTTGAGAAGAGGCTCTTGATCAGACTGAACAGAGACGAAGTCGATGAGGATCGACACATCGCGATCAGCAATGACATCGTGCCATTTGGACACAGAAATAAATGCGTCACAGAGGCTTTGTTGAGAAATGGGAAAATGTTGTGTATGAGTTTGGTGACGGTATATTTTCACTTGCAATACTGAGGGGTCATCCCGACGGTTCATGCTCGCGCTTGCGCTTTGAGTTGTCTTGAGGAATTCTGGAGTTCGAGGACATCCTGCGCATATCAATTGAAGGCAAAATACTCAATGGGTTGGACTTACATTTGTGGGTTGGAGGATCTGGTGAACGAGAAGGGCGTGGCGTCACGACGAGTGAGTTGTTTGGGAATTTAAGAATGATTTCGAGGTTGCCTAGGCACTGATGGTTTCGGCTTCATTCTGTATCGGTGCGTTTTCTCCTATAATTTACCCCACGCGCGATTATGGTTAGCTGTGTTCGTGACTTGGAATTAAGATTCACCAGATAAGGTCTACCTCTGCTTCGATATTATGAAGCGGAACTACTTCCGCATTGACATCTGTAAGTTCACGACATTCAGCTGAATTGCCTCTCAGAAATGACCCCTGCGTGTGTGATACGTTGATGTTTGACAGGCATACGATGTGGACGTGAAAACCGGTGTTAGATGGACCTCTGGAGTTTGAGGACGAAAGTTGAGACCGATGGTGTTAGATGTCAGCCTGAATGATCGTGTTCGATCAGGGACAAGAAGGCTATTAAGAAGGGGTCTTCGTTCTTGGCGTGCATATGTGTTTGATTAATTTATGCATTCCGCGTCTACCGAGGAGCAGTAGTACTGACTGTTTGATGAGAGTATGAGTGCGGACGTGAAACAGCAGCGTTTGACGATGTATGACGACATCTGCTTCGAATAATTACGGAGCAAAGGTTCGTATTTGACAAACATCGAGGTGTTTTGGATAGGAACGCGGTGCAATGGGAGGTTGAAGTCAAACCTGGGAGCCTCGCAGACTTGTGGGACTTTAACGAAATTGACGATATTGACGACTTTGGCGACTTCAACGACTGCAACGACTTTAGCGACTTTGATGACCTTCGCGACTTCGACGACTTTAGCGAATTCAACGACTTCAACAACTTTAGATATTAGGTTTAGATACTACAGGGACTTTGGGCACAACATCCGCTTCGAATTACGGAGCAAAAGTTATTACTTGAAGGAGGTCGAGGCGTTTTCGACAGAGGGGTAATTGTGTGCGGCGTTCAAGTCAAACGTGGCAGCTTGGAGACTGGCGACTTTAGCGACTTCCGAGACTTTAGACATTAGGGTTAGAAGCTATGGAGCCGTTTGCGACAGCGTCTGCTTCGAATTACGAAGCAAAGGTTTGTACGAACATCCGAGTACATTTGATATAAGGGCACTGTCGTGAGAGGTTCAAGTCAAACATAGCAGCTTCGGAGACCTCCAAGACTTTGGCGACATCCGCTTCGAATTACGAAGTAGAGGTTTGTACGAGCGTCGGGATGTTTTGGATATAAGGGCACCGGCGTACCAAGGGGTTCGAGTCAAACGTAGCAGCTTCGGAGACTTCCAAGGCTTTGGCGACATCCGCTTCGAATTACGAAGCAGAGGTTTGTACGAACGTCCGAGTATTTTGGATATGAGGGCGCTGGCGTGAGAGACTCAAGTCATATGTGGCACCTTGGGAGACCTCCAAGGCTTTGGCGACATCCGCTTCGAATTACGAAGCAGAGGTTTGTACGAACGTCCGAGTATTTTGGATATGAGGGCGCTGGCGTGAGAGACTCAAGTCATATGTGGCACCTTGGGAGACCTCCAAGGCTTTGGCGACATCCGCTTCGAATTACGAAGCAGAGGTTTGTACGAACGTCCGAGTACATTGGATATGAGGGCGCTGGCGTGAGAGACTCAAGTCATATGTGGCACCTTGGGAGACCTCCAAGGCTTTGTCGACATCCGCTTCGAATTACGAAGCAGAGGTTTGTACGAACGCCCGAGTATTTTGGACATAAGGGCGCTGGCGTGAGAGGTTGAAGTCAGATGTGGCACCTTGGGAGGCTGGACTGGCGAATTTAACAGCTTTAGCGACTTCTGAGGCTTTAGATATTAAGCTTAGTGACTACGGAGACGTTGGCCACATGCATCTGCTTCGAATTACGGAGCAAAGGGTGGTACTTGACGAACGTCGGAGTGTTTAGGATGGAAGAGCAGTGCCGTGGGAGGTCCAAGTCAAACGCGGTAGCTGTTTACTTTGGCGACTTCGAAGACGTTGGCAACATCCGCTTCGAATTACGGAGCAAAGATGTGTAGTTGTAAATATTGGGATTAGAGACTGCAAACACTTTGGCCACAACGTCTGCTTCGAATTACGAAGCAGATGTTTGTACTTGAGGGAGGTTGGAGCGTTTGGGATAGAAGGGCACTGGCGTGGGAGGTTCGAGTCCACTGTGGCACCTTGGGAGACCGGACTGGCGACTTTGGCAGCTTTAGCGACTTCTGAGACTTTAGACATTAAGCTTAGAGACTGCAGAGACGTTGGCCACAAGCATCTGCTTCGAATTACGAAGCAAAGGGTCGTGCCTGACGAACTTCATCAGAGTGTTTTGAATAGAAGAGCATGGATGGAAGGGCACTAGGCCGTGGGAAATTGGTATGATTGAAACGTGTCGGTCTAGTTACTTTGGAGACTTCCAAGACTTTGGCAACTTCCGAGGGTATATGTTAAAAATTCGAAGTAAAGTATCTGAGTCCTCTAATATTACATTTTCTGTTTCACCGTTACATTAAACAAGCACGAGTCCAGGAGGTCGCTGGATGCGCCAAAGTCCGAACGTCCATAGAGTCCTCTAAGCGACAGAAGTCAAATTGATGTTACAGTATTGTAGGAGTGTGGGTATATGAAGTCTCTGAGATTGAAGGTACGTAAATGAATCGGACAACGTTACAATGTCGTAAAGCGCTTTAGGCAGGTCAATAGTTCTTCTCTACTGATGGGTTCCCCTGGATGCATTTGGTTGTTGCTCCCGTCCGTCTGCTTCTTGCGATATGTCTTGGTTGCCGTCTTCAAGTCCTTCCAGAAATGTTTGATGATGGCGTTTGCAATATCGTGCGCTGGTTGAGTGGTGCTCGATCGTACTTTTGGTTTTTCGGTGCCGGCAGCCACATACTTATCGCATTCCAAGACCATAGTGCACAGGGCGATGAGGGGCCTGTTGTATAACTCTGGAGATGGCATTACAAGCCTGCGACTTCATGCGGGTAAGGAATAGACTTACTAACGCGACGCGATATGCGTGGTAAGTTGATGACCATTCGCTGGAACGTTTCGAGGGAGTGTGCGTGTACTTGGTTAGTGAGGATTTTGCCTTGTTTATGGTCTATGTAACGAGAGAGCTCCGTTAAATGCATGCATTCGTAGTTGTAGAAATGCCCCCCGGTGGCAAACGAAGCCACAGGTGTGTAAACCGCGTGAAACTGTCCTGCCGGTTGTATACTCCCAAATATAAGTCCAAATCGATATAAATATGATATCACGATGCACTCACAGCATGTCGCCCGGCAAGAGAGTGACAATTTCTCCGTGCCAATTTTCCTGGATATTCTCTCGGTTTCGGTAGAGATCGGTCAATGTTAAGGCTATGTCGGAGAGGTTGGTCCGAGTAATCGTGTCCTCGTGGATTGGTTTGAATAGGCCCCATTTTTTCTCGCCGGTTTCAATTTGAACAAAGGTCACGCTGCCATCAGAGTCGTGGTGGGGATTTGTCCAATACGCGGGACCGTGGAGCAAAGACCACGAATGTACGATGAAGTTGTCCGGATGGACTTTGTCACCGATGGGGCAATCGACTGTGGTTTGATTCCATCCGTTGGTAATGCCACTGTCGAGAGTACTAGGCGTGGACGGGTTAGTATTGTAACGGCGTGCGATGGTACGGTACGCACCTCAGATATGACGGGAGACCGCCCTGTCCATATGGAACGTCGAGTATACATTGTATCTTGTTGGGGTCGTGTATGTTGCGTATGAATTCTGCAAGCGTTGCGTTCTGGTGGGGATACGTAAAATCCTTCGTGCGTTGTTCAGCGTCTGTTTAGCAGCATTACATTAGGTGAGAAACAAGATGGATGTCGACAGACTCACCGTGTACTACGACACGCATGAGGTCTGACATTCCGCGATCTTCCAGGTACTCTAAATCAAGCGTTGCAGGCTCGGGTGTGCTCACTTTCCGAATGACAACGGCTTTGTTGATGCGAAGCGCTGCGGATATCTCGTCGCATAACTGTCGGCTTGTGAAGCGCCGATCGCTATGCTGTAAGTGGACGACGTTTTTCGAGGTCGCGGGAAGCGATTCTGGGAGTGAAGCAAAAAACGATACTGCAAGGGCGTCTTCTTCGCATATATTTATGCCGTTCTTCATGATGCAGGGAAGCACAGTGGTAGATCCATCGTCCCATTGAACGGTATCTGATTGTTTATGGACTTGGGAGCCAATGATAGGATTTGCCAGATCGCGGAACTCTAGGTCGGTGAGTGCAGACAAGGTGGGTGAGGGGTATGCTTGGTCATCTGGAATGGAGGAACAATTGACGGGAGGGCTGGGCGTGTCTGTCATGACGGCGATGTCGCGCATTGGGCGGGGTGTCACAATGGTTGTGAGGGCCTCCTGTGCCAGGAGGATGGGGTCGATGGGGATGGTGTCGGGTTCTGAGATGGATGGGCCCACATGGCCCGAAGGCGCTTCAGGAGATGAGGTCCGAGGCCGCTTTTGAGGGGCGTGGCCTTGGGAGTTTGTGTTGGGCGTGAGCTGTTTGCTCTGCATTTCCTCTCTCTTGCGTTTTCTCCATGCCCGTTTGTTGGCGGTGTTCTGTTCCTTTATCTCTTGAGCCCTGTGTGGATCGCGTTTCTCATTGGCGAGCCATCTTTTTTGCCGTACGCGTTGCTTTTCCTCGGGAGTTAAGTCTGAATTGGCGAGATCGGAGTGCTGAAGCCTTGGCTTCTTCTTGTTTTGCTCGAGCTGTACCATGTTATTTCAACGAAGAATTTCCTCGTTAAGATAATGCCAGACGTGTTTTTGGAACGAGTTGGGAGAGGGTAGTTAATGCGTCGAGTTTAGGATGAGATGAGAGTCTTAAGTGAATTCGATTACGGTTTAACAGCGTCAGACTAGAATTTATGTAATATTTTTTCGTAAGAACTCCGCACCACTGTGGACTTCAATCAGGAGTGGACGGCTGAGAATGTCAGAAGTGTTTTATGATAAGAATTCCACTCGTAGCTAGAAGCTTGGTAAGCATAACGTGAATGTAGTAGGTCCTCGAAGTCCTCAAAGTCGTAGTCGAAATCTAAATCATGTTTTCAAAGTCTTGGAAGTCCTCAAAGTGGTATTCGAAATCTAGATTATGTCCTCAAAGTCTTGGAAGTCCCCAAAATCGTAGTCGAAATATATATTATGTCCTCAAAGTCTTGGAAGTCCCCAAAATCGTAGTCGAAATATATATTATGTCCTCAAAGTCTTGGAAGTCCCCAAAATCGTAGTCGAAATATATATTATGTCCTCAAATTCTTGGAAGTCCCCAAAATCGTAGTCGAAATATATATTATGTCCTCAAAGTCTTGGAAGTCCCCAAAATCGTAGTCGGAATATATATTATGTCCTCAAAGTCTTGGAAGTCCCCAAATCGTACTCGATGTCTAAATCATGTCGAAGTCCTCAAAATCTTAGTCGATGTCTCAATCATGTCCTCGAAGTCGTGCAGGTCCGTCCCGCTTGTAGGTAGATACTTGGTATTATATTTGCGCATTCCGCACCCCTGTGCGCTGTCCCACTGCACTGCGCGTTTTCACATATTGAGAGCTTTGTCTGGTATCTACACTTTCATTTTCAACACCTGGGTCAACCCAACGCTACTAGATGTTTCACGATTATGTTTGAAATAAGACGCCAGCGCTTGCATCGATGAAAGTCTTTGATAATGTGCAAGGTAATGCTGAGAAAGTCTACGGAATGTGGAAATGCCTATTTGATACATATATTCATTGAGGCCAGCTCGGTGATAGAATTACTGTTGGTATACATAGGGTGATTCAGCTAAGCAGTTGACGACATTCTTTCTCAATGCGGACATGTATTTTCTTGGTCTGTTTCTTGTAGAACTTCAGGTCTGACCTCCATTTCTTGGTAGTAAGCAAGGCCGCAGCTCCGGCGCGTATTTTTTCCAACCTACCCTGGAACATTTGTTCGCAGGAAAGCGTCCAGTATCCTGTGTCCAAACCCGACGAATTCCACAACTGAGGACTTGGCCACCATGCCAATGTGGTAGTTTGATCGCGTCTGTCTGTGAATGAGATGTTAACGCGGATGCATCAGGGGTGTAGGAGAAGGCGTACCTGTGTCAACGTAATATATCCCACAGAGTATCTCAATCTCATGCTCGGTCAGGGTATCGAAGAGATAGGTGTGGGATGCGTCTTGAGATGTATCCGCAAAATAGAGGACGTCGGGTGAAGGTCCGTTGGGTATCTCGCTGGCCAGCTCTTGTTTGCATAGACGCCAGAGAATTCCTCCGGCTTGGGCAACGGCGACTCTTACATGCGGCAATCTTAACAAACGATTCCGGCGAAGTTCATAGTCTATGTATTCGTACTTGTCGGGTGTCCAGCCATGAGGACGCCGGTTGGACTCGAATACAGTTATGGGACGGTGAATGGAAGCGTATGTGACCTTGAAAAGGAGTTTGAACGGGATACCGCGCTCGAACAAGCAGAGGATGACATCCTCTAAGGATGGCCCCCACTCTTCTCTGATGCATTGAACAACGGAAGTGGCATTTGCGACGAACAGGTTCCAAGTTCGAGCGTATTTCGGGACGAGTGGGAGCAGCAAGTAGCCAGGTAGGGTGCTGTCCTTCACCTGCTCGACCTTGAAATGCACGTTGCGCGTAAGGAGTTCGCGAGCATGGTCGGGATGTAAATCCCATAAGAGCGAAGGTGGTTCAAGTTCGAGTATAAGGGAGGAGATGAAGTATCGGATGGCAAATTCGTTGCTGCGATGTTCCAAGCGGAGGTTGACTTCCATTATGTATTTGCGAACGGCGTAAGCATCAACGATTTGAGATTCCTCGACATGTATAAAGTCTGTTGCAGACTGTATTTCGGACTGCGTGCTGCAGAGAAGTCCATAACGGCTGTATAGGACATCTTCCAGCGAGGTGCCAAACAACATATCCTGCCCAATAGGTGTTTGGTGCACCACCGTTCTTCCCAACTCATTGTGGTCCGACGAAAGGGTAGGAGGGTTGTTTAGTTGTGGAGTTGGCGTGGTATCGAGCTCCTGGATGGGTTGGTCGAATGCAACGTCATCATGTTCTACATCTCGATCCTTGTCGAATAGCGAACAGATATCCCATTGGTTTGAGATTTCGTCGTATACGAACTGCTCCCGTCGTCTGGTCTCGAATTCCTTCTTCGCATCTTCGTAGTCGAGCTCTCCGCGGAACCTCCCTTGTTTCGAACGATACCACATGAAGAATCTCGTTCCATCTCGTCGGGTGGGTATGATGAAATTGACAGCGTCTTGGAGCCTTTTCTTGACTCGTTCCTTTATGCTGTCGGAGGCTCGTGATAAAAATTCCTCACGCTTGGGTTTTCGGGCTTCAATAAGTGCGTCCCATTGGTGAAGACTGTCGGGGTGGGGGTTGGAGGGGCTCGGCCTGAAGTCTTCTGCGATTGTTTTATTGATCATGGCACGGATGCGAAGCTGTTCTTCTCCTTGAGGAATGGCGAGTTTAAAGCTTGGATAATTTAAGGTATTTGCATAAAATATGCCTTTCGCCGTTCCTATCCTGACCCAGACGGGGGCACGTATGCGGTTGAGATAAGGAAATAGGATGCCCAAAGCAGAGGATCGGGGGTCGAGCACAACGCCAACGCATCTCCCTAGCATCTCCGGTTTTAGCGCATCGATGATATCACATACGTGTGTATCACTGAGACCGGATTGGATGAGAGTGTGAGAGGGGGAGGGTGGGGGTCGAGGGTCAGCATGGCTGGCGGTTTCGTGTCGTACTAGAGCGCGCCCGTAAAACAGATTTACCAGCCCTACAAGACTGTGGAAAGCTAATCTTGATCTCTGGGCGCATCTGAGAGCATGGGAGGCCTTCTTGTGGTTGCGAAGGTAGCCGTAGGAGGAGGGAAGGGGTAACATGGAGAAGTCCAAAGGGAGCAGAGAGTCGATGCTGAAGGTGGACGCAGCGTGATGTAGGGTGTTCTCGAGCCATTTCCAGCTGGCTTTTTGTTCACCGGAGAGGGAGTGGGTTGATCCAGAACTGACTATTTGAATGGTGGCGAGGCGCTGGAAGAGCGGTCCTGTGTACTTGAGTTCTGAGTCGTCTGGTGTAGCTGCGACCTGTATATAGCGACACAGGTCGAATCGCAAGTCGAATATATTTTCGGGGTCGGGATCTTCGTGAGTGAAATCAGGTTTGACCTCCGAGGGGAACGGGCACACAGTTTGCGTGGCTGAGAAAAGGATCGAGTCTACTTCCTTCAAATAGAAATAGTTTCTGTCTTTGGAGCATGATCTGTGCTAGACGTGAGTGTGTTGGTGGTGTTGGGGAGCTTCGCTACTTACATCGATGGAGGTGCAGGCGGGGGGGGTGGCGGTCCTGTGGGAATGGCGGGCAGACTTGGATGTTGGGGGAGAGCGCTGGAAGACTCTGCGTTGTGTCGGGACATCACGATGTATTGAATTGCAACACAGGTGTTGAGTTGAGAAGCGTGCTAGTGCGACTAACTGGAATTTCCAAGTAGAAGCCAAAGATACGGTGTTGGAGTAAAGGGAGTGCAAGAGATTGGTTTGAAAAAACTGGCGTACGGATGAGGCATATATCGACAATGAGGCCGTCCACAAACCACAAACAACAGTCGGTGGTTAATGATGATGTTGCTTAAAGTTTGGGCTCTGTGGTCAGACTTTTACGACATCTTACGAGACATCCATATTTGGAAGTTGAGGACTTCAGCGACCATTGTAACTTTGACGACTTCGAGCACTTATTTACCATGTACGAATTGTGAGGCACTATGCTATGTATTACAAGCGAGAAGGAATGAGTTCTTCTGGAGGGAAGAAGAATCGTCCATCTGGCGACAGTGAATTTTGGAGGGACGTGTGTTGGCGGAGCAAGTACATTACTGACATAAGCCAAACCACTGCTTTGTAATGTGCAACGAATGTATAGGCAATGTCTTTTCTGCAAATCTCACGATATTTGGGACTGTCTCTGTGAGCCGTAATGATGTCTGTGGATGTAACTTTCTTAATTTGATCACCTTCTCGAGGCCTCAGCACTTTACATGAAACCTTGGACTTGAAGTTGGATTCTGGGTATATTGACTGTTCAAAACACGCATGCTGTGCGGTCCTTGAAGTCCAGGAAAGATGAAACACACCATTCGAATGCGGAACTTCCTCCAAGATGCAATGTTTACACTTACTGGGCACCGTTACTAGTTCATTGCACTAAAACCTCAATTATCCACCTTCTTAGTAGTGATACTTACATCATATCTAAGAGTGTTTTCGTATGACGCATAATATGACTGGTTTGTATGCGGTTTGAGGTTCGTCAGGCAAGGAGGCACAGGAAGTAAGGTCTTTACCTAATATAGATTTAGTATGTTTGGAAGGTATAGAAGCATAGTGCTCCCTCAGATGTCACACACTGGGGAAATGGTGAAGCTGGAGCGTTCAGAATGGTACATCAATATTTGCCAGCACATGGAAATGTTGAGATGTTATGGTATGCTATCTAATGATAATGATTCATATCTATATCCTGTAGCGTGTCAACATGGTCTGAGAGTACATTGTGCAAGAGCGTCTTCCTCATCTTGTCCTCCCTATGCTCTCGGCAACGGTGAAGCAGATCTTTAAGTTCTGATCTCCACTTCGAGACAACATGGTCAAGATTTCCACTATGCCATTGCTCTCGCTCTTTAAATAAATCCACCATCTTCTGGACATTCTCCTCCAGTGCTATCCTGTTTAAAATGTACTTCGCAGCCAGCCTCTTTGTTACCGAAACCTTGTTGAGAATCTCCCGCTGTTCCTCCTCAAGCTTGGTAATGCGTGTTGTGAGATTCAGATGGACTATCGCAATGGTAGCAGTGAGGAGAGTTTCAGCTGCTGAGGGCCTGGTGATGAGAGAAATGCTGTTGATGGAAATAGCTGAGCAAGGTAAACGCAGCGAGTTCGGAGGGGGGGGGGGTGTTCAACAATGCTTGCAAAGGAAATAATTAGGGGAATAAAATGGTAAAACACACAATTTATACTGTAGGCTACTCTTCCTTGATGGGGATACGTCTGTGTGTGCGTGTGTGCGTATGCGTGTGATTTGTTTTTGTTTGTTACCTGAACGGATCCAATGCAATAGTACTTAAAAGTACCGTACGTTGGAGTTCCTCTCTTTACCCATTCGTTTATCTATTGACATCATTATTCACCATGTTCCACCACACAAGCAAATCGGGTGAAGCTCTCGGACTTGCGCCTCTAAAGAAGAGGCACAGGAGTCGTCGTTCCTACGAGATTCCACGACCTTGCCAGGTATGTTGCAATTACACTTCGCAAACCATTGTCTCACATGAATTCCAGGATGGGCAGGACTTTGGTTCTGATGAATCTGCGCACGAGTTCCGGAAGACGATCGAATCCTTGCTGGAGCGTGTCAAATGCCTGGAGGAGGCTAGGATTCGAGAGAGAGAGGAATTGACAACGGGTTGAACCGAAAGGCAACGTTAAAGTAATGGAACTCGATGAAGAATTCATGTACCACATGGCTCTCATTGACCAGCTGTATGATGAAATCAAACCGCTTCAGATGGAAATGGGGAGACAGAGGATGAAAATTGAGCAGCTCATGGAGCGCGGGGCTCAGGAGGAGAGCGCGAAGCAGAAATGCATTCAAGCGATGAGAGATGGAATTAAAATCCTTGAGAACGCCTAGCACATGAATCAAATAGGACAATGGCACTGTTCGTCCAGCTACAATATACATCACCAATTGAATAGACAGAGAACTGTTTCCTTCCGGCACTGTTGAAGTACAGAGGTACTAAGCAGCACTTATATTACCACTTAGTAGGTAACGGGAATATATACATTCCAGTGTTACCATTCAGAATTAAGAGCTGTACGGTACATAGATCAACCGGAAGTGCCCTTGCTTTTTGCACTTGGCAGTCCGAATTTCCGTTGCAGTACCAAGCGCTATCGGTGAATGCTGGACGGCATCTTCCATGCCATCGCATATAGGACACCCAAGATTGATGGCACTGCGGTGACAATTTAATGTTTGAACTTGTCGTCAGGGCTAAGCATCCAAGGGTTCATGATTCTCTAATTTGCAGTCTAGCGGCTCACCCGTGCTTATTTTAATTGAATTACTGCATAGGACAACTATAAGATACTTTCTAGTAAGCCTTTTGGTATGAATAGCACCTCCATATTACCAGCCAACCTCTACCTCCTGCACCTTGATTCCCGCACCCTACCTACACCTTACCCTTTGATGACTTCTTCTACCATCTTGCAACCGAACGGTTGTAAGTAGGCATTGCGAGCATAGCGTGCAGAAACGGATGCTCTCCACACAACCCACCAGTCTTCCATTGACAAACTTTTGACAGTTTTTTTTTTAGCAAAGGGCACAGTGCGCAAGACGCGGAAGGGACATAATAAATGTGCAGTGTGTAACAGCATAATGAAACGATGAAGTTTCAACACAATACCATCACTCAGCTCATGCCTGCAATATAAATTATTTTGTTATTGCCTGACAGTGTACGAATGGCGGGAAGTGCATGGATGAATCTGAATCCAACTTACGTGTGCGGCCTTCTTCGAACCTCGCTATTGTCAGTTGTGTACATTGTTATACTAGTATTCGAGCTACATCTCAACTGCTCCGCTGCGTGTACGACTGCAACATTGTCAATATTAATGCCGAACGTCGAAGGCAATAATCAATGGGGTAAGAAGGACTGTATGTAGTACAAAATATGTTATTTGGTGACATTGCACTTCAACTGACAAACTTTCGGAATTCCACAGATCCCGAAGACGATGTTTTTCGCACTGCATTCCAGCAATATAGCCAGGAGAAGAATGGGTCTGGCTTGACTGCAGAAGAACAAATAGTTCGCATAGAAAAGGAGTTCGGTCTTCAAATCAAGTGAGTATGAGTTCATTGAAATTTTTCAACGAGTCTCTGATGGAAGTCACAAAGACGACGAAAACTTTTTCAGATCAGAAAGCAACTGGGTATCGAGAGCATACGGAAAAATGTCAGCACTACAGCCGAGGAGCGGACACAGGCTGTCATTGATGCCAGATGCCACAATCTCCCTGGGAAATGGGGTGTCGCACAAGTTCGTCAAAGGTTAGCCAACCAAGGCACCTTGGTGAAGCGGTAAGCTTCGTAATATTTCTCCATACTATTTACAAAATCAACTATGCTAAATTTAACAGTGATGAAGTCAGGCAGATACTTCATGATCACTTTGATGCCGAGTTTGACGCATGATTTGTGGGGTCGAAAGATGCAATTGATCGTGTACCATTAGACTGCATTGGGCCATGGCATCAGCAACATGCAGATGGCCATGAGAAGCTTTCTGCTCAGGCTCTGAAGATGGGAGATGTAACTTTGCCAATTTATGCATTCAAGGATCAGTTCTCAACTTTCGTTCCTTACATGCGTTGCTTGCCTAATGTGAGACTTTCGAATATCATTGGACATGTATTTCTTGATCTCGTTGAGGAGTATGGCTGTGCGTGTGCTTTTCTCCGCAACCAACATTCATACTCACCAGTGTGGTCCTACTAGGTGCACCGATCCAACTTACAACAGATAAGGGTTCTGAGGTTGGCGACATGGTCCGTTGCCAGGAGCGCTTGCTGTACGGATTTTTTTGTACCATTTATGCAAATGTTAACATCTGTATTCGTCAGTCTGCATGCTGCTCCCGAGTTCACTCTAGATCAATGGCCTGCATCAAGACAAGTGCAGAGCAAATACAACACACCAATCGAAGGGTTTTGGCGTTGGAAACTGGATGGTGAAGGTCACAGTATACGTCAGGCCATTTTTGTTGGTCGAGATGCAGCTGATCTGATCCGGCTCAAAATGTTAAGCTATTTCGAAGCCAAATTTACACAGCGAGTCATTCAGGAAGGTGTCGACACCTGCAGGTAAGTTTATTTGGACAATTTAGAAATCAACAATCGACCTAACAATCGTTAGTGTTTCAGGTTTCTGATGGCTTTATTATCAAGACTTACTCCGATGCAGGCCAAGTTGTCGATGTCGAAGCGGAGCTTCAGACTCCAATTAGCGAAGATATCATCCCTACCCATCAGCCAACTTCAATTTATCTAGTTGAGCCTCGCCGAGTTTCTTCTGCTGTTCTCAAATTTTCCGAGACTCTTGGAGTGCGCAACCGCACTGATAAACGGTCCGCAACCATCATGGCTTTTAGCCATTCGTCTTGGAGAGTTCTGCGTGCGAGTATATGTTTGCAGACCTGCAGGGTATGTATGACGCAGTTCTATTTCTCTTGCAACTCATTGTCTGTATCCTATCTAAGTTACATTGACCGTGGCATCTTGCATGATACTGATTCTGTTCTGCCAATGTTTGATCCCATGACTCATACCCCCCTTGGGTATGTTTCATAATTATGATGTATTGCTGCCCTAACTCTAGTGCGTCGATACAGTGAATCTGGACTCGGAGATCATGGCTTCAAGGGTATCTGTGACTTTGTCGATTCTCACGAGTGCTCCGCAATCTGTCGCTCGCTGAAACTCTGTGAAATGTCAGCTATCCGGAACACTCTTCGGAAGTTGGAAGAGGAAGGCACTGTGGATGAGGATGATAATGTCTAAGTGGCTGTAGATTACTGCTTGATACTATGTTGATAGATAGAAATGTTAGTATTAATATTGACAATGTTGCAGTCATCCACACAGCGAAGCAATTTGGATGTAGCTCGAATACTAGTATAACAATGTACACAACCGACAATAGCGAGGTTCGAAGAAGGGCGCACACGTAAGTTGGATTCAGATTCATCCATGCACTTCCCGCCATTCGTAGACAGTGATGATTCATCTTTGATGAATGCATCTATCGCAACCAATAGAGCAAGTAGTGCGACGCCGTTGCAGAGCGAGAGGATCTTGATCAAAGTCGATTCTTCTAGTGGACCAACGAAATACAGGGGTGTGATGGATTTTTTGGGAAAGTCAACGTGCATGGGACACAAGAGAAGACATTCCAGGAATCGCTTGGCTCTGTATTCACCATGGAGAGCGATCTTTTTTATGCATCAATCTTTCTATCCTCCCGCAGTATTATTACCTCAATAGAACGACATCTGGTCTTGCATGACATCCTCACAGTGGCGGCTGCGGTACATCTTTGACCCAAGACAGCTAACAATGGATCGCTGATCGGTTCATCACAGTGACCGATGCACTGAAAAATTAGCAATTTAGCTCAAGAAATCCGTCTCTGTATTTTTTTTCCTTCTACGCTAATCTTTCCCAACAAGCCTCATGCCGGTGTCAAATCAACTCAATTATTCCGTCTTGTTGAGACCACGGGAAAAGTCTCCTAATGCCACCTGATCCCATGAAGCCAATGCTGCTCGAATAACAGGCAAGGTTTTTGTAGGTACATCTTGTCCGCTTTCAGGCTCCGTAATGCTCTCCGGATCATAGACAGGAAAAAGGACGGAAGGGACGGAATGTGGGGCTTTTTGTGCAAGGCTACGTGCATCTGTTTCGTTTTTGGACTCTGTAATGCTCTCTGGATCATAGACAGCAGCGGAGACATCAGGGACGGCAGGCGGGGCTTGTATATGTTCGCGTTTGGGCTTTATGATGCTCTCCGAATCGTAGACCGGAGCAGATGGCTCTTTGACTCCGTAGTACTAATGATTGATTACTGGTGTGTTAGAAACAACATTTGAGAAAAGACAAGATACTACAAAATGACTGATCCAAAAATGCGCTGTCTCATTGGAGACTTCTGTGGATTTGCCTTTCAGTATGTAGGGTTGAGGAGATCATCCGATGTGCTTCTGGTATTGTGGTAGAGTGAGGAATTTCGATGTTGTACACGATGTTTTTGCATAGCAAGGACTTGGTCTAGTTGCACCATTACTATGATGTCGTTCGATGAAGCACTCAGCAAGCAATGAAGAGTGTGACCCGAATGGGAGGAAAATGACTGCATTTCGTATCATCATGTCAGGGATTGATCTCCAAGCATGTCCAACATGCAGCAAACCGGATGCTGTATGCTGGAATGAATACCTTTGCAGGATGTCGTTCAAATCTGACTAATGACTCTATCATGGGAGCCTTGCTAGCTCAACTTTCAGATTATACCGGTTGGAGAAACTCTAGGTTGCCGATCCATCACTGCCAGAAGTCTTCCATGTAAATTCGGACCTATGCCAGGTATTGATCTATACGATGGAGTCCAGTGGACACAGACTGTATCCCACTCCTTGTCCCATGGTATCAACAATGTCAATTCGACGCCACGTCGAACAGCTGCATCATTTCAACAAGATCAGTATTATGTCAACTTGTCCGATAGTTATGATCGTTGTTTGCATTCCTGATTTTAAACATTGTCCAGGGGTGGACTGCCCACCTCTACACTTGTTTCACCGTTCGAGCGCACTTCCATTTCATCGCTCATACACTGACTCGAGTAGATGTGTTCTTCCGTTCTAGAGTGTCTTAACAGACTCGAACGTGAGACAAATATTTCTGATTTAGGAGCGAAAGAGAAGAATATCTTCAGATTTCTCAAACAGGTCAGCAGTATTACTACCCACACATACGGCTCCGCTAGCATGTACGAGTATTACTTACAGTCGCACCGTGATGCTAATGATTTACTCCGTACCCATTCTTGCTTCAACACAACATTATAGACTGGTCACTGTACACGCCACACAGTAACTTGTGATAGCAGGAAAGTTTTTTAGTCGAGTGCATGTCAAACACTGACAGCCTGCAAAGAACGATCCTAGACAAGTCTCCGGAACAGGACGGCAATATGTGCATCAATATTTGGGGTAGATATAACGACATGTATGTGATTGAAGGACCCCAGGAGCTCACATCGAGCCTGTTTGCGTAGGGTAGGTTATGATATTGTCGCATCTCTCTACATATTCAAAACAATTTGTCTTTGACTTGCAAACAATGACTGTGTAAAAAAAATGTAAGCAGAAGGCAAGCTATGGGCGAAAAGGCGTCTACATTATTCACATATCATAGGCGACCCTTAGCTGTCATCACTGCTTGACCCTTCCGAACTTGACGATGATCTCCGGCGTTTTGCAGGGCTGACGATTGGATGCTTCAGCGTTGTCCTCCTGCTTTTTTTCCCCCTTGGACTTTGGATCGGCGTCTCGAGTAGCGTTCACGAAAAAGTTGTTGAGTCCAGACGACGGGGGGAAGTGGTGCCAGAAGAGCATCGGAGCAATGGTAGGTTTGACACGGAAGAAATACTCGTTGTCCTTGTCAATAGCCACCCAGGCGGATGTCCACTGACACTTTGCACAGGTAATGCGAACCTTGCCTTTCTTTGTTGACACCCGGTTATCCGATGTCTCGGGACGGCAGCCCTCCTTTGCGCATGCACTGAATTCGTGACCAAACGCACGATAAGGAGGACGGTGTTTGCTTATCTCTCTGCTCTCGACTATGCGCTTACCCTCTACATATGAGCCATAGACAATCACGACGGTGTTGTGGTCCAAAACATCTGGACTGGAGGCGAGCAATTCGCACAATGAGTCCCAGACATCCGGTATTCCGAACACTGTAGCATTACGAACAAATGCTTGAACCGTGGGGCCAACGTTCACAGGAAGGGTCGAGGCCCCTCCAAATCCAATGATAAAATCAAAGACGTCCCTAAGATACATGTGAGGGGGGCAGTGCGATAAACCGATGCAATACCACTTACTCCTTCACCAGCTTCAGCAGTGAGTCAAAGTGATGGCTGACCCGTATGGCAGGCCCACAAGTGACAAGGATGAGTCCCCGTCGTCCACCCCTCGCTTTGGGTGTGGTATCACACCACGGCGCGCTACCTTTGATGGTTGTCTCCACCGACTTATCCTTCCTCGCATTTGATGACGCTTCCTTCATCGCATTTAGGAACTGCTTACCAAGGTAGGCTTGTATGATTTCTGCAGCCGTGGTGTTGGTTCCTCCGGAAGCCCCACCGGTATGCTGCAACATACCAGTGTACTCATCAGAGTGAGTGTCCATGATCACAAAGGTATTGCTGGGAACGTTTTCCAACATGGAGGTGGTGATAAAGTCTGAAGGTATTTTCAACAGACGCGATTGTTTCTTATGAGCCCCTGCCTTCATGGCTAGAGTAGCTGTGGTCAACTGTCCATTACAACGGTTAGTTGCTAGGGGTCAAGGAGGAGAATGGCTTACATTTGCAGATGATTGTTTGTATTGTGTCACAAGGTCAAGATTAATCAGGAGCTTCAGATATTGGTCCTTCATCGAATCTAAGGTTATGTGAACTATGCAAGCTGGCCACGCCTTCTTCACTCTCTTGCGCATCCCATAACCGATTACCTTGTACGGCAAGCTCCTCTCCTTTCCATCAACCTTTCTAGCGCACAGTGGGCACAGGAACTCCCAATTCTTCGGCACCGAGTCGTGGCCAATGCATCCAGATCCGCCTGGCCGTGTTTGGTGACATACAACAGCGCCACATTTGACACACATGTAGGACGTTGCTATATCACACCCATCCGAGCAGAAATGGCAGAAGGTCCCAAGATGGTCGAGTTCAATTTTTGTGATATCGGCGATGGGAGGTTCGATGGCGGGTTCGATGGCGTGGGCAGCTCGGGGCTCAACGACAGGGTCCGCAGTCGATGAATCTTGCAATGTTAAAGCGCCGATGTCGACTCGCCCAGGGGCAGAACGAGCGATTCCGAGGTGAATGGCAGCAGCACGAGCTTTTGGAGGCATGGCGTTCGAGTTGAAGGATGCTACCGACAAAAGAGTTCAATCTGTATAGCAAGCGATGTTGATGTATACTTGTGACCTGGTTATCCAGATCTGGGCGAACTCGTTTTTGACACTCCGACAAATCTCCGAACACACCTGCATAATTCAAGGTTTGAGTTAGATATACTAGACCAGAGTTCAGCACTGAATTTCACCTTGCTTGACTGGCATAGTGTGTAGTCAGCTTTGGTTTTGTGCAGTTATTGTTCTGCCTCGGAGTAGAGAAGGGTAAAGGCCTATGTATACCGGTACTGCGCATCGTTCTCGCATCATTCGTGTCGTGCTGCACATTGTTTGCACTATTTGCATTGCTCTCGTGTCCCTTTTCGTTGCATATCGTTTCGTTTTCATTCGTTGCACATTGTGTCGACGTCGTGATAAATCTGCCAGCAACTGTTTTACCCAAGTCCATATAATCATGTCTCCGAGTGTTCAAAAACATCACCAACATGTTTCCCTATCTTCGTCGCGCCCTCAAGCCTTGCCGGGTCTTCGATGACATGCAGTATTATTTCTCTTGCGAGTCTTTGAAGGTTTTGACGCCCCGGGAGCGGCTCTTTGTTTGACTGCTTCTCACAGCTGTTTTATGTGTCCGCCGGGTGCTGCAAAAAATGCTTCGTAGATAATTTTATTTCGACTACTACTCCACACTAACCCTTGCACAAGGGACTATTGTGCATTATGCTGCATAAAACGTGCGAAGATGGCGAGCAACACCACAGACGAATTCCGCTTGTATTGGGCCACCCTCCTTGAGACAGCCTTTGGGCAAGTGACAATGCAAGTGGGGGGGGGTGAGCAATGTCTGGGCTCTTTCTGCTCTGCTCTGCGCGCCTTGCATTACAGCCATGACCCGTGCTTAAGGTATTGTTGTGAGGCAGGTGGATGACCAGTCACTGTGGTAGTTATCTTTGGCAATATATATGGTATTGGTTGATATCTTGACATTGTGGTGAAGAACATTGATGTATAACTAATTCTAAGTCGAACTAAGGCATACTTACTGATCCTTTACTTGTGGCTGTACGACCTGAATACTTCCTCCTCGGCAGTGGGTTCAAACGAGGTCCTTGACAATATCCCATAGGACATCAACAGCATCTTCGGAAATAGCAACTCTTTCAGCCAGAAACTCGTTGATGGAGGGGGTAGCATGTCGAGTACATGGCAGGAAAGAGGGACGTAATGTATATGGCCCATACGTTAATATGCAGCACCTGGTGGCGGCGGGTGGAGGCATGATGTGACGGGCGGGACTTCACACTGTGGTTGTGACTGCATTTGAGACCCGGGATTCTCCGGCTCGCTGGTCATTTCTACAATGTACATTAGCTAATCGTAAATTTCCCCAGTAAACAGACTTAGCAACTCATTTAGGAAGACACAGGACCACAACTTGACGGTGTGTTTTTATGCAAATGAGACTGGTGTCATCTACTGATACAACACAGACTCAACATTCTGACAACATGCACACAGTTTTCTTGCATACTAACCAAGATTTACTTCCTCTTCTGAGCAGAGCCTTTGAGCGGCAGGATGCACTCACTCATGGGATAACTAAGGACCCCAAGCCAGAGATGGTCGTCCACGAAGCAATTGATCAAGATTATTTGCCCTCCAACACATGCAACACCAATCTAGTCGACGACTACACTCATACACATGCTAGCAACGGAAAACAACGAATTGTCCAGGCGAAGGGTGTCTCCCATAAAAAGAAAGGCAGCAATTCACGTCGTCGACGGAAGAGGCAAGAAAAGGCTGCCAACGCATATGTACCTATACTTAAATTGACCTCCAAGCGAGCTCTCAAACCTCCTATGCCCACACCAATCTCGTTGCAGGGGTTGCCTATAGCGAATGGAGCATATGTTGGAAAACGAGTTGAGAGTGTCGATGGAGTGCAAGAACTGCAGACGCTACTTGACAAAGGATTTTGCTTAGTGGAGTGGGATGGAAGGTGTGTTCCAGGCAGATTCCATGCAGGATCATGGGCTGACTTATAACAGATCCCCCCAAACACTACTGGATAAGAACGGAAGGGTAATCGGAGTCCTAGCTGGCCAACCTCGGGATGATGACTGGGAGCTTACAATATCTCAAGCCTGCGCTGCAATGGAGAATGCACGGGAGCGTTGCACCTTCAAGTTATCTGATAGCCATCACCGGCGAGGCCTCTATCCATGCCTTGCCGTTGGAGTATCATATGGGGGTGGTCAACAGGTATTTTATCGATCACATTCAGGCCCCCTGCACTAACAGACAGAAACTCACATAGGAGCCCGGTAATCTTCAACACTCCAAGACAAACCAACAGGAGCTTCGGACACTTCTGTCTGAACCAGCCATTCAAAGGTTGGCAGGTTTTGGCAGTAGTGAGTACTAACCTTCTGTCCTGTGTGTGTTTATTCATTTCAAAAGGCATACTTTGTCATTACGCGCCCAAGGTCCATAAGGTGTATGCCGACACCAAATCATCTCTCAAGAGCATGCATCCACATCTCACATGGAATTTTCATAACAGTGTTTTTGCTGCTACCACGTTCAATCTTGGACCCGCCACTGTCACATTTGATCACACCGACAATGGAAATTTCGCCAGTGGGATGTGTAGCATTACTGCGTTAGGAAATTTCGACCCAACCACCGGTGGTCACTTGGTTCTATTTGACCTTGGACTCATCATCCAATTTCCGCCGGGTGCCACCATCCTGATCCCCTCTGCAATCCTCCGACATGGCAACATCTCTATTGGTCCGCGAGAGAAAAGGTTATCTTTTACTCAATATTTTTCAGGGGGTCTCATCAGATGGGTTGAATATGGATTCCGCACAGAAAAGGCTTTTAAGCAGCAGAGCCCTGAAGCATGGCATGCAGCCCAGCTTCAGCGTCAGACTCGTGTTGAGGAAGCAGCTGTGTATTTTTCGATTTTCAAGGAGTTGGGAAAGGACTGTAGTGAGTACATACCATAGAGGATAAGGAATGCTGGTTTTTTTTTGTGTGGAAGCATGTCTGCCTACATATTACAAAATGATTCGTGGGCTCTCTACCTTTTCTCATAGAAAACATTGTACAACACCGGGTTTACATTTAAAAGTGACATCTCTACATCTCTTTTCTACGTGTTATTGTTTTCACAAATCTGCGTCGACCTAATGAGGGGGAAATGTCTGCATGCCCCTGGTTTACACATTTCCAGGTGACTGAAATACATCCGTGAGTACTCTTACCAGCTCTATGAGTTGTGCTACTGGCAGCATCAACCATCCAGCTGTGTCTAATCTAAATGACTCTGCATTGCGTGGTTGGGTGTTCGAATATGGAAAAACCAGATGATAGGCCAACCAGGAGACCAGGTAAAACCAATTCCAAAGCACATCAATCCAGGGGCACACCCTGCGAATTTCCTTGTCCTCTGGGCGGAACGGATATACTCCATCCAGGCTTTTGTCATTCATTTTCCCATTCGAGTTTTGATATTTCTGTCTTTTGATGTGTTCCTTGGTTGCTGTTGGGTGATAGTCATCGCTTCCTCCTCCATACACATGTAAGATGAAAATCAGGTTAGTGAAATTGAAGGGTTCCTTCTGAGAGGGACGACCAGAAAGCCCATGGTTTGTATAGGAACTTTGTAAGAATCAGCGACGCACCTCTTTAATTACATCCTTGAGCTCATTCATGAGGATACGGAACGAGTCCTACTTGACACTGCGGATCACACAGTATCATCGATTGTGATTCATGGAACATATTGTCTCCCTTCGATTTCGCCAGTGTACTATATGAGCGACTTTATCGACACGTTGACCTGGCAGCAGTCCTTGCTTGAAAAACGCCAGACAAGAGGCAAATGAAACTCATGTTGTGCACACTGATATTTCAAACGCTCAAGAATGCATATGGACTGCTCTCCTCTGCATCAGTCTTGATTTTAGTCACTATATCGGGCTGTACAAGCGCCAGGTCCATGAGAGCGTGCGTACTGAAACCCTTAGCGGCCACACCAAAGTGCTGATCGAGAAGATATTTGATGGCATGCTGGTCGATGTTGCATTGAAGTCAAAAGAAATCGAAATCTATATCGATGAATGTCGGATTCTACTGAAAGCTGCCAATACATATATATTATCACCGGAAGACTCATGGAATCCTAAGTTTCCCGAGTTACTGTCAGGATGGTTGCATGACTCACCATGATGCAACAGCTCTAGGCAGGACACCTCATCGCTCGACCCACTGATTGTCATCCAGAGCCTTCAATCCTCGATGATCGACACATCGTCTTTTGTGTGAAGTGATCTATGAATCAGTCTGGTGCTGGATCAGCACTGACACTGTTCTCTTTCGAATCAGAAATGCACACCTGGTGGTCCTAGTTTCTACAGTCCACTGAAAATCGACGGAATTAAATAGGCGGAATCAAGAGGTACACGCTCGAGAAATACCGAACATCAGGAAAGGGGTGAGGAGCGTTCCCCGGAGGTTCTTATTGACGTAACCTTGGGAGGCGTCAAAACGGCTCCTGTTGTAGTTGTAATCAAACACCAATCTGAGCATCAAAAAGGTGATGACTGACGAGAATCGAGCTGGTTGAGACTTGATCGAGAAACAAACACACAACCTGAGCACTACAGAACGATGTCAAAGAAAAATAAAGGCGTCCTAACCAGCTGTATGAAAATCTCTTTCTCCGGGGAATGAAGGTTTTCTGAACTTAATTTTATCCGGATGTCAGTTCTTCTCGGAATTGTTCCTCTTGTAAATGGGACTTAAACATCGGCCTCGGAGGCGAGGCCAATTGGATGGTTGATGCCGAGAGTCTCGAGCATAGGAAAAACACCAGCACACATAAGAACAATCGAATGCTCGCTTCTTTTTCCGGCCGAAAGGCGCAAGCGTGAAATCAGCTGTTGTCACTAGCCCTGTAAAAGCTTGGCAGCCCGTGACTTGTGCTGGTGAGGCTAAAATCGCCAAACTCACTACTACGACAGCAAGCGAACAAGTTGCTATTACCGTACAATGACAATGTTATGAACGTTGATGTATTGGAACATGCCAGCCCCATCATGCTTCCAGGGAAGGGCTAGCAAATGGCACCATGTAGTTTTAGGCTGCAGCTCTTCCAGAACCTGCGGAAGTTAGTAAAGGGATTACCTCCGAATTCCTGTAGGTGCAAGCGACGAGTTTCTTTCACGGTTTGCAGGTGATCCCAAGCAAGAAGGTCTTAACAGTGTGAGATGGCCTCGTGCACACTTTTTCCCGGTCAGGGACCTCTTGACTCTTGAGCACAATTGAACCACACATATCGGCGATTCCCGGCGGAGTTTTTGAAGCCATCTAGGCTTGCGTTTTATGTCTTTTCCGATTGTCAGTCTTACAAGAACACCTTTGCCCCACTCGTTCTTACATTCACTGAATGGCTCGCACCAAGCGAACAGCATGCAAAGAGTCAAAGCTAGTTGGCAAGGTACTGCAACCCCACGTACAGCGTCGTGCGACGAAGGCAGCAAAACATGCTGTCACCATCAAAACACTTCCTAAACCAATCAGTGATTTCTGCATCCCTATAACGAAGGCCGAGCTGTCTATGGACCAATGGGATGCACGATCGCCTCACAGGATCCACTACGGTGTTCCGCAACTGACGAAGTATGGTGTAGGAGATAACGCTGAGCAGTGTTTGCGGGTTCCTGTTGTGAAGGACCATCGGCTTATCGGCTATGTGCCCCTCCCCACCAGATATAGCTCGTCATGGGTGTATCTTTGCTATTTTGTCGAGTACTGGCTCGCCATATGGAAATGTTGGGATGTTGAGTCGAAGAAGAAGCAGAGGACGACGAAGAAGACAAATATACAAGCCCAGGAGGAGAGAAAGGGTTTGATTGACATCGCTCGCAGGAATGCGTCTGCACGTTTCCTTCAAGCTATGGTTGCCAGGAGAACCGTTTTGGAGGAGTGCATGGATAACGGTGTGAATGATGATGAGCGGATTAATTCACTCGACGAGTTCATGATTCGCAATCAACGAGATTGGCTTTTCTTGGAGTTCGATGAGTTGCCACACGATGCGGACATATATTTACAGGCGGATCCGTTGCACGCGGGGAACAAGAAGCTTTTCCGTAGGCATTCCTGATGTGCTTGTGTGCATCTGCACTAACTTGTGATGTCCTCAGAATCGGACTGGCGTGTAAATATGGAAGAGATCCAGATGATGCTTGGCGGGACGGACAATGCATGGATGTCCAAGGGCCTTGACCTCTCGGAGATGTTCAAGAAATCCAGAGCTGGAGCACTCGAGGTGTGCAAAGGTGGAGATCAGGGAACCGACATCGTATACGACGAAAACGCGGAATTGCCAGACAAGTGGCACGAGTCCCATGAGCCTCCAATTCGATTCGTCAGCGAACGAAAGGACGAGTTTCTACGCCAGGGTCAGCAGTAGATTACTTCTGGTCTCTGCCTGAACTAACATTTCTTGCGGTGCCTTGCAGGATTCACCCTCGATGAACCTCTGGTCTTTTTTTACTATTGCTTGCGGGCCGAGGAGGAGATCGAACGTGGAGACTTCCTGAGGGAAATTATGGACATGCTTCCCACCGACGAGACGCGACAACATTGGTCGTCGTGTGTCGACCAGCTGATCGACAGCGAGATAACATGGAACGACTTCTGTGATTTGGTGGCTGAGGAGTTGGATTTGGAGCCCTATCAGCGGGTCAATAGTATGGTTTCAGGTATGCGCATTCATGACATTATCACTTCTGTGGGATGCATACCATACCCTGATTCACAGATGGTGTCGAACCTGACAACCCGTTTTCCAAGTTGGATGCAAAGATTGCGTTGCGAGCTTACTTCCGCAACTTGACAAGCAACCCCGGGAGCGCTGCCGAAATGTTTTATCTGAGCATCAATCGATTTTCTAAGCCAGATGCCGCGGATCTCGAGGTGTGGGATTGGGTTCTGGAAGACGGCCAACCCGAAACGGTGACTACAGTGCTGATGGCAGCACATAATTACTATAGGGACAAACAGAATGGGCACAAAGGTACGGTTTTTGCGTGCTGTATGTACCCACACCTCACATTTGTGTACATTATTTATCGTAGGTGATGGGACAACTTTCACCGGTCATACAGATGATGCAAACCCATGGTCACTCGGTCCTTCATCCGACACACGACCACCACCACCTACTAAAGCTATGCAATCCAACATCGAAGTAGATGATGCAGAGGCAGCATCAAGGGGAGATGTTCCTGACAATATTGTTATGGACAGCGAACGGTCTGCAGCTAGCTCACATGGGCATGTTCATTCGAACGCTGGTGAGAAACAGGGGGATCAGTTAACAACACCACCGAACACCCCTCCTGAACATACTTCTGACCCCATCGTTGAATATCAGGATGGTTCGCAATTCACTGCAGAACACGAGGAAGATGGCAGGTCGACAGGAAACGACAACTTCATCCCAGAATCACTATTCTCCTTGGCGAATGTGCAACGGGCCATTGAAGCTTTCGGTTACGATGGCATCTCGTTCAATGAGTTCCGTAACATATTGTTGACCGACATCCCCCCTATCCATGTAAACACAGTACACGATGTCCTGCAAACACTTCATCCTGGTCGTACAGACATGAAGACACTCAATACCTTGCTCAAGACGTTGCAAGAGGAAGAGAAAGAGGCATTAGAAATGAGAGTTGAGGTTGCCTCCATAGATTGGATGTCGTTTGTTCATGATTCACCTGTTGGATAGGATACTCGTTTTTGCTTGTTTGTAACCTTTGTGTATCATCTTTAAATGACCTACAGTTCTTTTAGTAGTGAGATTAAAAAATGCAGCTGATGTTTATGTTTGATGTTGTACATGTATCTGACCATTCTTTTGTGTGCTACCTTTCTAACATATATAAGCACGCATTTCTGGTGGTTCGTGTCCACCCCGACATGCTGTGCAGCGCTGACGCACACACTTGCCACTTCTTAACCGCTGGCTGGATCTCACCTGTGTCATGCTATGCATGTGCTTTCATTGCGCACATACCCGTTCGCACTGCCGGAGATCTGGAAACCCACAGTTCATTAGATGTTTGTCCATAAAATTGGCGAAGATGCTTCAGGCGGTCGACAGAGACTGACGAAGCGCTTGCTTTCTTCTCCCGCCACACATAATACTAGCTGGTGAATTCTCATACTTGCCTCGATCGTGCCTTTCTCTCCCCACGAAACAAGTGATGGGGTTACTGGGCCCGGAATTTCTCCCCATCGACTGCATCTCAAAATAACCAGCATGTGTCATACAATGCGACCTCTCGGTCGAGAAGGAATTGGTGATAAATGCATGAGTAGGAATAACAGCTCTACATAATTTTCAATAGTTGCCAAGGCCTCATGCTCTCAGCTATATACCGCATTGTCCCGTGTCAAAGCCGTCGAGATAGGCTGTGCTTATTTTCAGGAGCAAATGAGGAAAAAGATAGTGCACAAATAGTGTACAAAAGTCTGCTTTTGTATTTATGGTTAAATGACATGACAATGGCAATAAAAAGTAACGACCGAAGGTCACCGCTTGTAATGGATAAAACGCCACTTTCTTCTCCAATTGCACAGAGGGTATTATGCCGTATAGGTATTTGGAAGCCGGTGCAAAAAAAAATCGAAATTAATATGAAACGATTCGAAAACAGGTGGAGCACACATCGGAAACATACTGAGAGCAGAGCAGACTGGATGAGCAGAGGCAGTAGAAATCAGAGTGAAAATGCGTTGAGGAACACGGAAAATATCATGGTGGTATGATGTGTCCTAGTAGACGCAGCCCTTGTTGAGAGTAGTATAGAGCCGCACCGTGCGTTGCGTTGATGTGAGGGAGTTGTAGTGGGCACTGAACTCCTTGGTTGTGCCGTTCAACTTGGTTTGTTTCAGCTAACATAAGGTGCACGGGTTCCTGATATTAGTAGATAATGATCAGTATCATCCGAATCGAAAGAGAAAAAATCACCGTCCATTTTTGGTTTGGCTAGGACACACCTTGCCCTTGCCCTTGCCCTTGCCCTTGCCTTTCTCCACGTCGATGGTCAATTCAGCATCCAATCACTCGAGGTGGTTAGCCTTGTTCCAAAACCGAATGTTTGGATGTCTCTGGATTTAGGCGTTGGACACCACTTGCATTTGTTAGTGTTGGGATGGAGGAAGGACCGAATTAGAGTAAGTGAAAATAAATGAATCAAGAAAATACACACCAGATACGCGCTGACATTGAAGATGTGGCAGGACCACTATCTGTAAAGTGATCCCCATCAACTACTAATTGCAATGCAGAGGATGGCTTGATTTAAGCGTGGGATGAGATAAATGCTCCCCATTGAAATTAATCGAACCTCCGTCGACAGAAGAAAACATCCTGGAGTGATGGATTTAAGAGACGGGGAGACACTGTACATGACAAGGACAATGATACTGCATCTACACGCTGGCAGGAATTATCGCAGCCCCTTTATGCAAGTAGAGTTCGGGTGGCAAAAGGAGACCATGGTAGTGCTGTGCAAACATGTATTATATCTCTAGAGCATATTTGACACTATTCTACTAGGACAGCGTGAGCATGCACACTAAAACAATCAGAGTGTATCTGAGAGTATTTAAGGACATTCTGTGAGGATAATACTGGTATGTGCCGATATATCTAGATATGCTCGATGTCAAAAGAAGCACAAGGGATCACATGGAGCACTGCCCCATTTTTGCACAGACTGGGTTTCAACACATGTTGTGCTCGAGGTTATGAGGTGGCGGTGCTTGCTTGGGTTGCACTTCTTATTGCGGTGTATTTTCCTGTGTGGTTGTGTAGTGCTTTGTTTGGCGCCTAGGATTTGTATATATTTACCTGCTCAATGTTCAACTTTTTCCTGTAACTTCTCAATCTCCGACCACATTGTCGTGGAGTTTGGTTGTCTAGCGCTGTGGACCCCTGTCAAGGGAGGTGTTCTCTGGAATCATCCAGACATCTGCGCACCATGTTATCTTCTCCTGTCAAGGGGGCAGCAATCCAGGCAGACATGACTGGGACTGTGTTCATGCATTCATTTGTTTGATATATGTTACCCGCTCTTGCAACTGTGACTCTGTAATACGACGCTCCAAAGCGAACTTTAATAGATTGCGCGATACACAACATCGAAATCAACGGAGGCTGATGTTTAACACGATCTCGCAACATCAGTGAACTCCAGCATATAATCAATTGGCTGTCTGCAGTCCCAGATAACCACCATGGTTCATGAAAATATTTCTCTGAATACTACTATCGTTGGGCCAGAGTTGCAAAATCTGACAAGCACATTTTCATATCTCATTGTTTACTACACATTAAGACAAAATAATTGTACGGACCTGTAGCTATGTGTGTCACGGGAGAGCTCCAGCTGACAGAAGAATGAAAAGTGTTCAAACGATGCTGCCAGAGGGATGCCGACGCCAAATGTTAGAAACAGTAGAGAGTTGCAAAATTTCTCATGCGCAAGTTGGCGCAGGTGTCACACTGTGTCACAGTGTCGATTTTGCAAAACTGAACTCCGCCACGGCAAACGGTGCGACGCAAGATGCAAGTCTCGAATTTAGAGTAAAAACATTGATTGCGGCGCGGGGAATTATTCTACGGGAGGAACATTAGTATACAGTATGTAAAATCTATGGTAAAGAATATTTATGGGTGACTATAGTACGAGTAAGATGCATGTGGATCAAGTGGTGGTGGTATTGTACTGGAAGATGGGTAGTTGCTTGAATTAAATTGCATTGGCGGGTATAACCTATTATGTGACGCAAAAGATGCAGACTCGATTTGGGGGGTAAATGATGGATCAATTCGTTGACGGTTTGTCGGTGGAGGAATGTTTTCCTCGTTCTCCGGGATATTGGAAACTTGGAGTGGCCGCTTCTGTCCGCGTGAACGGCCGTTAAAGAGACCCTCAAATCGCGCATCATTTTTGAGATTGGCGTGAGAATCAAAGTACTCTCTGATGGCCTTCAACAACTCAGCCTCAACAGCAATATTGACTCGGAGTACCCGAGCAGTCTCAAGTCGTCATTGAAAGTTTTGCAGCCATGCACTGCCGCACTCAAAATTGGTTCTCCGCTCCAAGCCATCACGCTTGATCATTCTTTGACATCGATGCTTGCATTGTCGATAACAACAGCAATTGTGCTTCGTTCACGCTGGAAAAATGCTCAGAGGGTGAGGATAGGCATGAAGTGTGTCCAGAAAAAAAAAATCATTTTTCGGTTGTGATTTTTGCTTTTGCCTGACTATTCTACGTGAAAAAGGGTAACTTCGAATGATAGATTTGAAGCCGTATGTGTTCCTCATCCTTATTTTTATAAAATAAAAATACTATACTATGGATATATGTTGGAAGGTCCTATATCCAAGAGTAGGGGACTTAAGATGTGTTGTTGCGTGTGCTATGAGGCATTTTGCAACTCTCTACTGTTTTGCAACTCTGGCCCAATGATAGTAATTGTGATATCCTACAGAAAACTTCCTTTGATACATGCACTTATACACGTATAGTGCACGATTCTTAATTACATGTAGAACCACACTGGTCAATATCAAGAGTTCAAAATTGCACGAGCTCGGTTGTGGCAAATTCATTGTAATCACGGTCATCACCCTCCGACAGTGTCTCTTCCTCCGACGAAGGTTCCGGACGTATGGCGCAAAGAATCAACGTATCATACCAGCACTTCCAGGATGAAAAAGGCACGACCGTCTCGGTTTAGCGCGCGAAGACCATCCGCAATATCATGCTTTCCAGTTTCCGACAACTCAATAGCCAGGCTTCGCACCTGCATCCATTGGACAAGCATCCCTCGACATCCTCCTGAGTTAGTTGTTCCATACCCTACAAAAAAACATCGTCCCGTTCTGTGTCGACAATTTGGAACCGAGTAAGTTGATGATGGACAACTACTCACAGTGATATAATTGCCACCTCGAGAAGAAGAATAGCACCCGTTCATAGCGATACTCGTCGATATTCATTCTATTGCATTAGACGTATATTCTTCCAGACAAACGAGATCCCTTTTGATGCATAAATTCATCTAAGTCAAGCGAGATTCCCATTCAATCAAGTCTCGCTCTTTATCTTTCCGTCTCGAAAAGTGCCAGTTTCGTTTCCTAAAGACTTCTAAACAAGTCGATACAGTCTATAGCTTCGACGTCTACCGATATGTATCCCTCCCCGCCTTGTCGATTCTCGCTGGACATACCCGCTGTTTTGTCTGTGTTTGGTGTTGTGACGTGTCGCAGCAGTCTTCATGTGTGGTTGTGTGGTGGTATATTTGGCTTAATCCTCTCAATTGTTTGAACCTCTTCTCCACTTCTCACGTCGGAGTCCAGTGGCACACCTCCCTGACAAGGGAGTGTTGTTATGGAGTCATCCAGACCCATATTCAATGACAAGCCTTCTCCTGTCAGGCGAATTAGTCCATTAGTCTTGGCTGACCGGCCTAGGCAACAAACACAACGCAGTTAGTTACTCATTTGTCCAATTTTTTTTTTTTTTAGCAAGGTGGCGTTTCCCCCAACGTCGATGCCTGCAATTCCGTCGTTCCATGTAAACGATATGATGCCCAATCTTGCAGACGCCTCCCTGGCAAGGGCGGTGTGATACGGATTTAATACGATCGCCTTCCCGTTCTCCTAATAAGGGAAGGTCAAGACCTGGTGGACATGCCAGGGCGGGAGGACCAAATGCTATGTTCCTGTGATGATTTCCTTTTTATTTATTTCATTAGCTACATCAAACGTGACTTCGCTGCAAATTTTATTCCGAGCATAACCAAGGGCAGCTGTGTCATCGCAAGACAAACGGTCAATCATTTTTTCACACTCTGCCAGAACGTTGGGACCATTTGAAGTCGGTCCTGGCAGAACACCCTGGGTCCGCAATTTCTGGTCTGTCTGTTCATTGTCCTTCTGGTCAACACTCGTTGTACTCACAGTCAGCGACCAAATTCGACAAACAGCCTCAGGTCTATTTGTTGCTCATGTCCCTCCGCATAATGACCGATCCTTCCTCATTGATTGTCGATTGGACAGGCCAGAACCATCTGATCACTGCTTTTATATCTCCAAAAAGACAACACATGTCCTACCGTTTTAGACATCGTGTCTACCACTCAATGTCCTCGATCCTCGGCTCCTCGCCAATCTCCTCTTCTTCCGTGTGAACTGATCTTTCTTTGTATCCAGTGGTCGAATTCTCAGTGGCGTGTATGGTCTGCGTCACGCGATTCACTGAAGACGCGGTCGGTGAGCAGGCGTGTGATGCAATGATAGCACCATGCATGGTATGGGAGTTGTGCTAAGCTGCAGGTTACCTGATGTTGATTGCAAGTGGATCCAAGGACAACCTTAGCACAATAGTCATTATCAGATCACCGAGTGACACACCTGGGCAACATGGATGGTCCAGACATAGATATAAGGTGGGTTTGTATGAAGAAAACAACCAGCCAACACTGACCCACACCCAGTACCACGAGCCCATCTGTTCAATCTGACTGGGTTGAACTACCTGATGTGCATGCACCATCAGCTTGTCTGACGGAGCCTGCACATCAGTTGATTTACACACGTACAGGAGGCGAATGTGCTTGTTTCATCTGAAGGTAGCATAGATATCCTCGCCACAATTCTCGACCCTGTCGATGCAAGTAGCACACAAAGCTCTCCCAATTTGCCAAACGCTAATCGAAACGCATTCTCAACACAACATCCGAACGAAGTTTAACTGCCACGTCAGCAATAGGAAGCACTGTGTCAAGTAACTAAGGAGATATATTAACGAAGAACTGACGGTAGTGGGGGGGGGTTGGAGGGCGGGGGTCGGCATGGGCAGTGATACACGGTTGATGTCGAGGATTATATACTGCTCGGTGATGACTGCAACATTAACCTGAAGTGAAGATGTTGGGCAGAGTCTGGGGTCTTTTCACTATGAACGACGTGAGGGTGTCCGGACTTTGTTTGCTCAGGGTTTGAAGTCGTTTGAAGGAACTGAGAAAGATCCGACTGATACCAGGTTGCCAGAAACCGGTATTTTGGCTCCCTGAGCTAAAATATGGCTTAGATTTGTCCCCCAAAAAAATCACCTTGAGCAACTATGAAAATTGTCGAGTTTGTCCGTCTGCAATTGTAGTCAGACTTCAATAGTGTCTGAGTCCAACGGACAATATTATATAATCACATCTGATTGTTCCTAAGCGAGAACTTGTCAAACATACTTAAAGGAACAAAGGTTGGTAAAAAAACAAGTCATCTGCAACATACTGTATATGGCGTATGCATGTTTGTAGTACTGCATACAACTCAAGTAGTGACATACGATACCCACCAAAACCTGGTTGCTGTGGGATTTGAATGTCTGAGGCTTGTGATCAAGCAGTCCCAGGTTTGGAGGCATATCCATTCAGACATCTGTCCCCTCCACTAATGTTGGAGTCAAATGGCTGATGGAATTCTCCGGTCGGAGTTTGATGTGCTATCAACCCACTAAGTCCACACCACTTGGACCCTTAGTAAGAATCATTCCCATGGCTCGACCATCTTGTTTTTCTATTATGCCACCCAAAATATGTCCACCTAGCATTCATCTCAGAGCCTCGAGTTCAACTCCTAGCCAGTGCAACCTGGGTAATATGGCTGCTGCCACTCAACAGTCTGCGTTTACCAACACTCCCTTGCATCTCGGAACGGATAAGGTCCACACTCCGATCGCATCGATAGGCAAGCCATCCTCTCGCACTGACCCACTCGGTACTTGGTGCCATTGGTGTTGTGACCCCTGTAGCTCGAAATCTTCATATGTATGTGTCAACTGCGGTGCAGTTGTATGTCGCCAAACACGGCCAGATGGTCCAGGTTGCATTGGCCATCGGTCGGTCCGGAAGGGTTGGATGTTTCTGTGTCCCCTATGTATGACTAAAGTGAGTGGAGGGGAGAAAGGGCTTCCATACAGAGTCATAGGATATGGGATGGGTAAGATGGCGAAGAAGGCGTGGCCTGCGTGTGTTGTTCACATTACCTCGGGCAACAATGATTACCTCAAGGACCTCATCAATATTGACCTGGAAAATCAATACAAAGGATATATTGGAAATGTGAGCCATTCTCATTTATCACACCCTCATTGCCAATGTGCACAAATATAGCTTCATACAGTGACTCTCCCTATGAAGGCCGGAGATCATAATTTTGATGTCCAGAAGATGGGAACTGTTGGGCAATGGGTGATGAGGAGTGTCCTAAATGACACACCCAGCAATACATTTGTCATCATGGACAGCTCAGAAGAATATACCAGTATCTTGCAGCATACCAGTGGGACAACAAGGCCCAACAAAAACACAGCCTCTGAGATTATACAGACTTACCTGGGTAAGCCATTCATGACAGCGATGAAGGCTGCCTCGTTGTCTGCAAGGGAAGATGGGACTGTAGAGAAAACCATCAATGGAGAATCCCCATGGTACAACACCACACCCAAGGCGAGGGGAGGTCGACGCGGACTTTTTCTCGTCACTCGTGGTCCTACAATGCAGGCCAAAACAGAATTTGAGGAAGTGCTGGCAATGGTGGAGTCGTGAGGTCATCTATATGTTGTCTGACACACTTCACTGAAATCTGTCTTAGGGACCTATTTGATTTCGTTATCGGATTTGGGGGATCCTCCACCCTCCCTGGGTTTGTTGGACCCACAGTGCTAGCATTCATTCGTGCAGCTGCAGTATTTGGCTGCACGGACGTATGGAAGTCCCTTTGTGATTTGCTTGTCACCAATCCGGATGTGCTGGAGAACACTACAGTCATTGTGGTGTATGCTTGCTATGCGGATGGGAGACGCACTGTGGAGAGTAGGGGGGTGGCCAAACATAGCCCACATCGTGCGTTCGGGTACAACTTCTCAGCATGTGCAAATGAAGATTGCAATTCCTTGATGACAGACACCATCAGGCTGTCTCGGATGGAGAACATGGTTCAGATGATATGTGGGGAATGTCAGTGGAAATCTGCATGGCTCCCAACGGATCAGAATAACAACCATTTCATCCGTGTCAAACCTGCCACTGCTCCCTTGGTCTTCTGGCACAACCTATTTGTGAACACTATGCCAGGCACAGATGCACAGGAAGGAAATGGGAAAAGAAACCCTGTTCACACCAGCACTTCATCAAGTAGGCGTCCTGCAAAACTTCGCAGGCTGTCGGGCATTATGGAATAGAAAGGCGGCGAGGTGCAGGGCAGGGTCGAGCAGGGGCTGTGAATGATTAGCACAAACTGCCCCTACTATATAATTATTCTTGACTCCAGTAGCAGTGGCCAGCTGTATTTGTGTTGTACATCATGTTTTCTTCGCACTCTGCATTTCTGCGAATAATGTGTCATGATGGAGGAAAATAGAGGGTCGTCCCATGTAGGGTTTGGTCATCCCTTCACCTTTTAGGGTGTTGGAGTGGTGACAGACTTCTTGCACCGCATACAGAGAGACGCAAGGGCATCCATCAAGTTTTGACACCTTGACTAATCTATAGACCATCATGCACCGGCCTGGGATTGGGTCTCCTTGAGAAGAGTAGGATGTCACCTGCACATTCAGGATGACTCCAGGACACATCTAGGAAGGTTTACATATCGGAGACATGCACTGTGAACATGATGATGTGTTAGAAGTTCACAGGTTGGGAGAAGCCGAAGTTGGACTTTAAGTACATTCATCTATGCAAACACAACCACACACAACCACACATCTAATTGTCAAACATTCCTCATGTGAAAGTTTGGGTTGGGGTTACAATTCGAAAGTTGCAGTCCTAAGGGGTCGTTTGAAGAAATGTATTTTGGAGACCACCAGACATCGCCATCTCACAACGGGCAGCTATGATGTAAGCACATTAGTAGAAGAATTGCCATGAAATTATACCTACCATCATTATAGACCCGAGCGAAGTCAATTTGCAGGACATTCGAATCACGCTCAGCGGCACTCCGCATGGTGCACATCCATCGTCCAAGCTCTCTGCGGCATGTTGGCGATGCAAAACACTTCGGCAGTAACTCAAGGGATCCACATTCTCACTGGCCCGAGAATTTTCCGTCCTCAGACTTAACTCGACTCGATCCATCTCAACTCCATTCTACAACCACTTTGCCCACCAGACCCACGGATTTTAGAAGGTGTTGTTTGAGACTACCTGTGATCGAGTTTTATCAAGTTCACACAAAACTAATTGGTTGAATAGTCAACCTGTTCTCGCAGAACACTGCACTTAGTACATCACCCCAGGTCTGAGGCTCTGCATATCCCTTGGCTATTGGCCTGTGTTCTATGCAAGTAATTGACAAGAACTCGACCACCACCAGGTGAGCTGTGGCAGTTCGACGGAGGCTGCACATATTCTCTCGCTGACTCATACAAGTATGCTGATCTCGATTTTCCGCAAACGGTGATCAAAACGAAAGCTGTGGAGCAGATCAAGGACGGTCGATCCACTCATAGCATGCATCTTCCCGTGTCGACCCAGTCAAACGGCTGGTCATCGAAAGCGATAACTTCGTCAGATTCGTCGGCAGAGTCTGGATCTTGGGCCTCTTTCACAACTGAGCCATGTATTTGTGAGTGTAGAATACGGACGTAAGGAAATACGGACTTACCATTGCTACACCTCTGCTGGCAGGCTATACACGCTTCGCCCGTTCTAAAACGACAACTTTTCTTCCTGCTTTTGCGGTATTCGCAGCCTGGAATTGTCGGTCCAAACGCCCTCATGATACACAGAATCCGTGGCTTAGGGCCTACAATTTGTGCAGCAGTTACTTACCTGGCAACAACGAACACAGTTCGCAGCATCTCTCAGCCACGCATGATTCACACCCGGGGTCTCCCCACTCACTCGCAAATGCACTGGTGTATGGTATACACCTACCAGTTCACTGTTCCCGCCGTCCGTTTTAGACAAGCAGTTTCTCGGGGAGGGTGTGGCTGTAAGTAGACTTGCGTTTGTAATGAATAATAATGAGAACATATAACTCGAGCTCGGCCGCTTACACAAACCAAACGGAGATCAAGTAGGGCGTGCGATAGGTAGTTGGAATGTCAAAAAGGACAAGGGAGGTGAGGACATGCCTCCCGTTTTCGTGTCAGAATCCACATGCAAGAAGTGGGGACTCTTCCTTTGTTGTCCCGTGTAATTGTTAGTCGAGGATAACAGTCAGGAAGTGGTATGGCGGCACCTTGAAGATTCATTGAGGGCACTCGCACTTCCTGTTCATAGAGAAGTCCAACAACAGAGAGTTATGTTCCTGCGACCAGTTACGACCACCCCCGAGACACTCAAGCATGTCTTCGAGATTCCAATGAGTCAACAAAATCCTTACTGGTGGTCGCTAGTGCCATGCCATCTAAGAAGGCAAGGGCGAGTTGTTTGAGTGCCTTGTGAACTCTCCGAGGTTGCACGATATTGGCCATGTTAACGCTATAAATATCGTACAGTATCATTGAGAGAGGGTCGCCTTGACCTATACCATTATGGGTGTCAATCCAATCGGAAGTAAAACCGTCAAAATGCAGAAGTGCTCGATCAAGCTGGCAAAGCCCCATACAAACTAGTGAAATATGTTTGCAGACGGTTGGATCCACGATGGATGATTCCGGAGCACCATAGAAGTGATGAGTGGAAGACATTCAGCGAGACATCGTAGAGTGTAGATCAAATAGGATACAAATAGTTGGGCAGCGTGATTTGGACAAAGAGTCACGCTACCTATGTGACGGAGTCCACCTTGTTATCAGATAAACAGCAAAGGATTAGAACAATGTCAGATTTCACATACGGCATTCAAATCAGTATTATGATCCATCCCAGCTGCAATTCCAGTGAAAATCGACAATACGGTGGTAGATAGGCATTAATTGGCGTCCAAATACAAATTGAAGCAGATAGAAATCTGAGAAATTTGAGATGAACAAAGGTGAGTTTTATGCAAGATGCGAAGAACTTTGCAAAGGTCGAAAGATGCATGTATGTCAGACTTCGAGCAGTCATATTTTCTACTAAGCAGCAAAACCTTAGTATTAGAAATACGGGGTTGTGGTGTTTGCAATTGTGTCTATGTTTGCCGTTGTTGCTTGACATGTTTGATAATGGCGAGAGACTTTATTCCTCCTCAGTGTTTGTCTTTTGACTGGACCTCACAATCTTTACCGTGCATCGTTTTGTACTGATAGCAAACAGCCCGACACACTGTCGCAGGCACTACACAACTATGGCGCTGATGGGCATCGTGCGGATGCGACAAGGGTTTCGCAAGCTGCAGCATAGTCTGACCCTTAGTCTTTGTGGTGCTCTAAAGACCTATATTTGACGATTTCAAACACATATGCTTTGTTATTGGTGAAAGTCAGGTCGAGCCTGGCAGTAGACAAGCCTACTCAAATAAGTAACACAGGCGATCTGGGGAGATATGTGTTCTCCGTAGTTTCTGGTGTTTTCGACATAGGGGTAATTGTGTGCGGCGTTCAAGTCAAACGTGGCAGCTTGGAGACTGGCGACTTTAGCGACTTCCGAGACTTTAGACATTAGGGTTAGAAGCTATGGAGCCGTTTGCGACAGCGTCTGCTTCGAATTACGAAGCAAAGGTTTGTACGAACATCCGAGTACATTTGATATAAGGGCACTGTCGTGAGAGGTTCAAGTCAAACATAGCAGCTTCGGAGACCTCCAAGACTTTGGCGACATCCGCTTCGAATTACGAAGTAGAGGTTTGTACGAGCGTCGGGATGTTTTGGATATAAGGGCACCGGCGTACCAAGGGGTTCGAGTCAAACGTAGCAGCTTCGGAGACTTCCAAGGCTTTGGCGACATCCGCTTCGAATTACGAAGCAGAGGTTTGTACGAACGTCCGAGTATTTTGGATATGAGGGCGCTGGCGTGAGAGACTCAAGTCATATGTGGCACCTTGGGAGACCTCCAAGGCTTTGGCGACATCCGCTTCGAATTACGAAGCAGAGGTTTGTACGAACGTCCGAGTATTTTGGATATGAGGGCGCTGGCGTGAGAGACTCAAGTCATATGTGGCACCTTGGGAGACCTCCAAGGCTTTGGCGACATCCGCTTCGAATTACGAAGCAGAGGTTTGTACGAACGTCCGAGTACATTGGATATGAGGGCGCTGGCGTGAGAGACTCAAGTCATATGTGGCACCTTGGGAGACCTCCAAGGCTTTGTCGACATCCGCTTCGAATTACGAAGCAGAGGTTTGTACGAACGCCCGAGTATTTTGGACATAAGGGCGCTGGCGTGAGAGGTTGAAGTCAGATGTGGCACCTTGGGAGGCTGGACTGGCGAATTTAACAGCTTTAGCGACTTCTGAGGCTTTAGATATTAAGCTTAGTGACTACGGAGACGTTGGCCACATGCATCTGCTTCGAATTACGGAGCAAAGGGTGGTACTTGACGAACGTCGGAGTGTTTAGGATGGAAGAGCAGTGCCGTGGGAGGTCCAAGTCAAACGCGGTAGCTGTTTACTTTGGCGACTTCGAAGACGTTGGCAACATCCGCTTCGAATTACGGAGCAAAGATGTGTAGTTGTAAATATTGGGATTAGAGACTGCAAACACTTTGGCCACAACGTCTGCTTCGAATTACGAAGCAGATGTTTGTACTTGAGGGAGGTTGGAGCGTTTGGGATAGAAGGGCACTGGCGTGGGAGGTTCGAGTCCACTGTGGCACCTTGGGAGACCGGACTGGCGACTTTGGCAGCTTTAGCGACTTCTGAGACTTTAGACATTAAGCTTAGAGACTGCAGAGACGTTGGCCACAAGCATCTGCTTCGAATTACGAAGCAAAGGGTCGTGCCTGACGAACTTCATCAGAGTGTTTTGAATAGAAGAGCATGGATGGAAGGGCACTAGGCCGTGGGAAATTGGTATGATTGAAACGTGTCGGTCTAGTTACTTTGGAGACTTCCAAGACTTTGGCAACTTCCGAGGGTATATGTTAAAAATTCGAAGTAAAGTATCTGAGTCCTCTAATATTACATTTTCTGTTTCACCGTTACATTAAACAAGCACGAGTCCAGGAGGTCGCTGGATGCGCCAAAGTCCGAACGTCCATAGAGTCCTCTAAGCGACAGAAGTCAAATTGATGTTACAGTATTGTAGGAGTGTGGGTATATGAAGTCTCTGAGATTGAAGGTACGTAAATGAATCGGACAACGTTACAATGTCGTAAAGCGCTTTAGGCAGGTCAATAGTTCTTCTCTACTGATGGGTTCCCCTGGATGCATTTGGTTGTTGCTCCCGTCCGTCTGCTTCTTGCGATATGTCTTGGTTGCCGTCTTCAAGTCCTTCCAGAAATGTTTGATGATGGCGTTTGCAATATCGTGCGCTGGTTGAGTGGTGCTCGATCGTACTTTTGGTTTTTCGGTGCCGGCAGCCACATACTTATCGCATTCCAAGACCATAGTGCACAGGGCGATGAGGGGCCTGTTGTATAACTCTGGAGATGGCATTACAAGCCTGCGACTTCATGCGGGTAAGGAATAGACTTACTAACGCGACGCGATATGCGTGGTAAGTTGATGACCATTCGCTGGAACGTTTCGAGGGAGTGTGCGTGTACTTGGTTAGTGAGGATTTTGCCTTGTTTATGGTCTATGTAACGAGAGAGCTCCGTTAAATGCATGCATTCGTAGTTGTAGAAATGCCCCCCGGTGGCAAACGAAGCCACAGGTGTGTAAACCGCGTGAAACTGTCCTGCCGGTTGTATACTCCCAAATATAAGTCCAAATCGATATAAATATGATATCACGATGCACTCACAGCATGTCGCCCGGCAAGAGAGTGACAATTTCTCCGTGCCAATTTTCCTGGATATTCTCTCGGTTTCGGTAGAGATCGGTCAATGTTAAGGCTATGTCGGAGAGGTTGGTCCGAGTAATCGTGTCCTCGTGGATTGGTTTGAATAGGCCCCATTTTTTCTCGCCGGTTTCAATTTGAACAAAGGTCACGCTGCCATCAGAGTCGTGGTGGGGATTTGTCCAATACGCGGGACCGTGGAGCAAAGACCACGAATGTACGATGAAGTTGTCCGGATGGACTTTGTCACCGATGGGGCAATCGACTGTGGTTTGATTCCATCCGTTGGTAATGCCACTGTCGAGAGTACTAGGCGTGGACGGGTTAGTATTGTAACGGCGTGCGATGGTACGGTACGCACCTCAGATATGACGGGAGACCGCCCTGTCCATATGGAACGTCGAGTATACATTGTATCTTGTTGGGGTCGTGTATGTTGCGTATGAATTCTGCAAGCGTTGCGTTCTGGTGGGGATACGTAAAATCCTTCGTGCGTTGTTCAGCGTCTGTTTAGCAGCATTACATTAGGTGAGAAACAAGATGGATGTCGACAGACTCACCGTGTACTACGACACGCATGAGGTCTGACATTCCGCGATCTTCCAGGTACTCTAAATCAAGCGTTGCAGGCTCGGGTGTGCTCACTTTCCGAATGACAACGGCTTTGTTGATGCGAAGCGCTGCGGATATCTCGTCGCATAACTGTCGGCTTGTGAAGCGCCGATCGCTATGCTGTAAGTGGACGACGTTTTTCGAGGTCGCGGGAAGCGATTCTGGGAGTGAAGCAAAAAACGATACTGCAAGGGCGTCTTCTTCGCATATATTTATGCCGTTCTTCATGATGCAGGGAAGCACAGTGGTAGATCCATCGTCCCATTGAACGGTATCTGATTGTTTATGGACTTGGGAGCCAATGATAGGATTTGCCAGATCGCGGAACTCTAGGTCGGTGAGTGCAGACAAGGTGGGTGAGGGGTATGCTTGGTCATCTGGAATGGAGGAACAATTGACGGGAGGGCTGGGCGTGTCTGTCATGACGGCGATGTCGCGCATTGGGCGGGGTGTCACAATGGTTGTGAGGGCCTCCTGTGCCAGGAGGATGGGGTCGATGGGGATGGTGTCGGGTTCTGAGATGGATGGGCCCACATGGCCCGAAGGCGCTTCAGGAGATGAGGTCCGAGGCCGCTTTTGAGGGGCGTGGCCTTGGGAGTTTGTGTTGGGCGTGAGCTGTTTGCTCTGCATTTCCTCTCTCTTGCGTTTTCTCCATGCCCGTTTGTTGGCGGTGTTCTGTTCCTTTATCTCTTGAGCCCTGTGTGGATCGCGTTTCTCATTGGCGAGCCATCTTTTTTGCCGTACGCGTTGCTTTTCCTCGGGAGTTAAGTCTGAATTGGCGAGATCGGAGTGCTGAAGCCTTGGCTTCTTCTTGTTTTGCTCGAGCTGTACCATGTTATTTCAACGAAGAATTTCCTCGTTAAGATAATGCCAGACGTGTTTTTGGAACGAGTTGGGAGAGGGTAGTTAATGCGTCGAGTTTAGGATGAGATGAGAGTCTTAAGTGAATTCGATTACGGTTTAACAGCGTCAGACTAGAATTTATGTAATATTTTTTCGTAAGAACTCCGCACCACTGTGGACTTCAATCAGGAGTGGACGGCTGAGAATGTCAGAAGTGTTTTATGATAAGAATTCCACTCGTAGCTAGAAGCTTGGTAAGCATAACGTGAATGTAGTAGGTCCTCGAAGTCCTCAAAGTCGTAGTCGAAATCTAAATCATGTTTTCAAAGTCTTGGAAGTCCTCAAAGTGGTATTCGAAATCTAGATTATGTCCTCAAAGTCTTGGAAGTCCCCAAAATCGTAGTCGAAATATATATTATGTCCTCAAAGTCTTGGAAGTCCCCAAAATCGTAGTCGAAATATATATTATGTCCTCAAAGTCTTGGAAGTCCCCAAAATCGTAGTCGAAATATATATTATGTCCTCAAATTCTTGGAAGTCCCCAAAATCGTAGTCGAAATATATATTATGTCCTCAAAGTCTTGGAAGTCCCCAAAATCGTAGTCGGAATATATATTATGTCCTCAAAGTCTTGGAAGTCCCCAAATCGTACTCGATGTCTAAATCATGTCGAAGTCCTCAAAATCTTAGTCGATGTCTCAATCATGTCCTCGAAGTCGTGCAGGTCCGTCCCGCTTGTAGGTAGATACTTGGTATTATATTTGCGCATTCCGCACCCCTGTGCGCTGTCCCACTGCACTGCGCGTTTTCACATATTGAGAGCTTTGTCTGGTATCTACACTTTCATTTTCAACACCTGGGTCAACCCAACGCTACTAGATGTTTCACGATTATGTTTGAAATAAGACGCCAGCGCTTGCATCGATGAAAGTCTTTGATAATGTGCAAGGTAATGCTGAGAAAGTCTACGGAATGTGGAAATGCCTATTTGATACATATATTCATTGAGGCCAGCTCGGTGATAGAATTACTGTTGGTATACATAGGGTGATTCAGCTAAGCAGTTGACGACATTCTTTCTCAATGCGGACATGTATTTTCTTGGTCTGTTTCTTGTAGAACTTCAGGTCTGACCTCCATTTCTTGGTAGTAAGCAAGGCCGCAGCTCCGGCGCGTATTTTTTCCAACCTACCCTGGAACATTTGTTCGCAGGAAAGCGTCCAGTATCCTGTGTCCAAACCCGACGAATTCCACAACTGAGGACTTGGCCACCATGCCAATGTGGTAGTTTGATCGCGTCTGTCTGTGAATGAGATGTTAACGCGGATGCATCAGGGGTGTAGGAGAAGGCGTACCTGTGTCAACGTAATATATCCCACAGAGTATCTCAATCTCATGCTCGGTCAGGGTATCGAAGAGATAGGTGTGGGATGCGTCTTGAGATGTATCCGCAAAATAGAGGACGTCGGGTGAAGGTCCGTTGGGTATCTCGCTGGCCAGCTCTTGTTTGCATAGACGCCAGAGAATTCCTCCGGCTTGGGCAACGGCGACTCTTACATGCGGCAATCTTAACAAACGATTCCGGCGAAGTTCATAGTCTATGTATTCGTACTTGTCGGGTGTCCAGCCATGAGGACGCCGGTTGGACTCGAATACAGTTATGGGACGGTGAATGGAAGCGTATGTGACCTTGAAAAGGAGTTTGAACGGGATACCGCGCTCGAACAAGCAGAGGATGACATCCTCTAAGGATGGCCCCCACTCTTCTCTGATGCATTGAACAACGGAAGTGGCATTTGCGACGAACAGGTTCCAAGTTCGAGCGTATTTCGGGACGAGTGGGAGCAGCAAGTAGCCAGGTAGGGTGCTGTCCTTCACCTGCTCGACCTTGAAATGCACGTTGCGCGTAAGGAGTTCGCGAGCATGGTCGGGATGTAAATCCCATAAGAGCGAAGGTGGTTCAAGTTCGAGTATAAGGGAGGAGATGAAGTATCGGATGGCAAATTCGTTGCTGCGATGTTCCAAGCGGAGGTTGACTTCCATTATGTATTTGCGAACGGCGTAAGCATCAACGATTTGAGATTCCTCGACATGTATAAAGTCTGTTGCAGACTGTATTTCGGACTGCGTGCTGCAGAGAAGTCCATAACGGCTGTATAGGACATCTTCCAGCGAGGTGCCAAACAACATATCCTGCCCAATAGGTGTTTGGTGCACCACCGTTCTTCCCAACTCATTGTGGTCCGACGAAAGGGTAGGAGGGTTGTTTAGTTGTGGAGTTGGCGTGGTATCGAGCTCCTGGATGGGTTGGTCGAATGCAACGTCATCATGTTCTACATCTCGATCCTTGTCGAATAGCGAACAGATATCCCATTGGTTTGAGATTTCGTCGTATACGAACTGCTCCCGTCGTCTGGTCTCGAATTCCTTCTTCGCATCTTCGTAGTCGAGCTCTCCGCGGAACCTCCCTTGTTTCGAACGATACCACATGAAGAATCTCGTTCCATCTCGTCGGGTGGGTATGATGAAATTGACAGCGTCTTGGAGCCTTTTCTTGACTCGTTCCTTTATGCTGTCGGAGGCTCGTGATAAAAATTCCTCACGCTTGGGTTTTCGGGCTTCAATAAGTGCGTCCCATTGGTGAAGACTGTCGGGGTGGGGGTTGGAGGGGCTCGGCCTGAAGTCTTCTGCGATTGTTTTATTGATCATGGCACGGATGCGAAGCTGTTCTTCTCCTTGAGGAATGGCGAGTTTAAAGCTTGGATAATTTAAGGTATTTGCATAAAATATGCCTTTCGCCGTTCCTATCCTGACCCAGACGGGGGCACGTATGCGGTTGAGATAAGGAAATAGGATGCCCAAAGCAGAGGATCGGGGGTCGAGCACAACGCCAACGCATCTCCCTAGCATCTCCGGTTTTAGCGCATCGATGATATCACATACGTGTGTATCACTGAGACCGGATTGGATGAGAGTGTGAGAGGGGGAGGGTGGGGGTCGAGGGTCAGCATGGCTGGCGGTTTCGTGTCGTACTAGAGCGCGCCCGTAAAACAGATTTACCAGCCCTACAAGACTGTGGAAAGCTAATCTTGATCTCTGGGCGCATCTGAGAGCATGGGAGGCCTTCTTGTGGTTGCGAAGGTAGCCGTAGGAGGAGGGAAGGGGTAACATGGAGAAGTCCAAAGGGAGCAGAGAGTCGATGCTGAAGGTGGACGCAGCGTGATGTAGGGTGTTCTCGAGCCATTTCCAGCTGGCTTTTTGTTCACCGGAGAGGGAGTGGGTTGATCCAGAACTGACTATTTGAATGGTGGCGAGGCGCTGGAAGAGCGGTCCTGTGTACTTGAGTTCTGAGTCGTCTGGTGTAGCTGCGACCTGTATATAGCGACACAGGTCGAATCGCAAGTCGAATATATTTTCGGGGTCGGGATCTTCGTGAGTGAAATCAGGTTTGACCTCCGAGGGGAACGGGCACACAGTTTGCGTGGCTGAGAAAAGGATCGAGTCTACTTCCTTCAAATAGAAATAGTTTCTGTCTTTGGAGCATGATCTGTGCTAGACGTGAGTGTGTTGGTGGTGTTGGGGAGCTTCGCTACTTACATCGATGGAGGTGCAGGCGGGGGGGGTGGCGGTCCTGTGGGAATGGCGGGCAGACTTGGATGTTGGGGGAGAGCGCTGGAAGACTCTGCGTTGTGTCGGGACATCACGATGTATTGAATTGCAACACAGGTGTTGAGTTGAGAAGCGTGCTAGTGCGACTAACTGGAATTTCCAAGTAGAAGCCAAAGATACGGTGTTGGAGTAAAGGGAGTGCAAGAGATTGGTTTGAAAAAACTGGCGTACGGATGAGGCATATATCGACAATGAGGCCGTCCACAAACCACAAACAACAGTCGGTGGTTAATGATGATGTTGCTTAAAGTTTGGGCTCTGTGGTCAGACTTTTACGACATCTTACGAGACATCCATATTTGGAAGTTGAGGACTTCAGCGACCATTGTAACTTTGACGACTTCGAGCACTTATTTACCATGTACGAATTGTGAGGCACTATGCTATGTATTACAAGCGAGAAGGAATGAGTTCTTCTGGAGGGAAGAAGAATCGTCCATCTGGCGACAGTGAATTTTGGAGGGACGTGTGTTGGCGGAGCAAGTACATTACTGACATAATCAAGCGCTCGAAAAGTACAAGGCCTGCTGTATAGTATATACAGCAAGAGCACACTAGCGGAGGTGATGTTGATGCAAACAGGAAAGACCTTGGCATTTCTGACCAAGTTCTCGATTGACATTTGAAATGGACATCTCCCCACAATCTGAGCAAACGGGTGATATATCAACAGACTCAAGCTCAGCAAGAATATTGCGACCTGGATAAAAGATATCTGGATGACGGAGCATCTCGGCAGGCCCTTCCTTCCAAACTGCCTCCCACTCCAAAGCACATGTTACTGGCGTGAGGCAGGAAATCCCATCAAGCGCAGGAGGTGTCACAGCCGCCAGCGTTAACCTGTGCGTCATAATCCGGTGTTTAACTTGAATCAGAGCATGCAAGATATAAGTGGGAATTTGTGCCAATGCCGAAGGATCAAGACTTTCAATGGGTTGAGATACCAGTGCCTTGAATGTCGGAGAAAGCCATGCAATGATTCTGAAGCGGTGGCAAAGCTGGAGTTTCGTTGTTAGATGGAGATCTGGATGGGTTTCGAGATGATGGATGGCATGGGACTTTGCGACTTCGATGTCGAAGACAGCACCCATTTTAAGCAGCGAGATAAGAAAGGGCACAGATTCAGTGTTCGTTGGACTAGGCTCGTTCATAGTATCAGCTTGAATTCTTGAATCTTTGAGTGATTCAATAGTAATGTAGAGGCAGGTGAACAGCACACCTTCCGAAAATGTGATCAAGAAGACAATCAAAGTCAGCACTGGAATGACCATGCAATATGATTGGGGATTCATCCGAACAACCCTCATCTTGACGGATGCCAGTGCGAGGCAACGAGAATAGATTCGCAAACACATGGGACCGTCGTGCAAGAAGGTCAGCTGGAACATGATGATGGAGCTGTGATTGAACCTAGTGAGAACCAACATGGCCACGTAGTAGTTAGGACACGATTCAATAGTTACACATGTAGAACTTACCTGTAGAACAACAAATTCACTACAGTAGTAATGAGCTGCCGAGCGTTGCGGAATGTTTGATCTATTTTGATGGCAGTCACGGTGAATACATTCAATTCAGATGTTGACAACTGGGAAGCAGACATCTACCTTTGTATCCCTCTGGGTGCTACTGAGCTCCGAGTCATTGCAGTAGGTTAGAAATCAAGCATCGACAAGGTCAGGAACATGAAAAAAAAAAAAAAAAGTTGAACTGTTGAAGTGCTGACGGTTTACGTGTCACGCTTACTAGTTGACACGGAAATTCTCTTGGGTTTGGTACTATCATGTCGGAAGGCCATCGTCCCACAATTCCCGGCACTACTTCCTCATCACAGGGCACAAGGACACTGGTCGCATGACATCAGAAAGGTACATGACATAGTCTCCGATACTTACAATCACGCTACCCGAGTTCTTCGACAGGAGGACCATGACCCCCTCCGACTGCAGATCACAGCCGAAAAGATATTAAACGATCCACTCCCTGTGCTTGAAGCATTGGACAAAGAAATACAGGATGCTGCATGGACAGACAAGTGTGTTGAGGCACTCTCTACATCAGTAGTCGAGCTGAGGCAGGCATCAGAAGCTGCTGTTAATATGTCAGTCTTCAAAGTCCACCGTCGTCGCATAAAAGCAATCTTGATGAGCTTTTTGTATTGTGTAAATTCTAGATATGCCAAGGTCAATCCCATCAGTATGGAGACAGCACCTCACCAGACACATGGACGTCCTCGCAAAGTCATCGACAGTCACTGGCTTGAAGATGCACTCTCTCCCCGCCGAAAAATTACATTCAAACACTTGGCAGTTGCCTTGGGCATGCATCGGAATACTCTTCGACGCCATCTGAAAAAGCATAATGTGTATCAGCGATTCTCAGCAATCTGCAATGCTGATCTTGATGTTCTCGTTAAGAACTTCAAAATCCACAAACCAGATTCTGGCCTACGTTGCCTAGTCGGCTTTCTACGATCCCACAGTGTTCGGGTTCCACGGCATCGAAGATGCTACGGCGACGCAAAGTGATTCAGCGTCGGAAATATGCTGTGCCACGGTCCAACCATCTCTGGCATTTAGACGGGCATCACAAACTCATCCTCTGGGAGATTTCCATGGACTTGTTGACGGGTATTGTCGAACGGAATGTTATTTTTTTATATTACTGATTTGCTGAACTCACTGAATTTTAGATTGTAGCTCTTCGAGCAAACAATAATCGTGCTTCGACAGTCCTAGAAATATTTCTACAAACAATAGAAAAATATGGAATACCTCTTCGGATGAGAGGAGATCGAGGGGGTGAAAATATCGAGGTTTCTGTTTGGATGGTGATGCACCGCGGTCCAAACCGTGGCTCATTCTTATGGGGATCGTGAGTTGCAGTGACCCTTTTACAAGCTAGTTGGAGGGCTTCTAATTCCCATAGCTCAACCCATAACACCAGAATTGAACACCTTTGGGTAGAGGTTTGCTGTCAGTTCGCCCGACGATGGAAGGCATTCTTCACATGCCTTGAACGCCTTCATGGGCTAAATCGCAAGAATCCCCACCACTTATGTCTCCTACCTTTTCTTTTTCTTGATCTCGTGAACATGGATTGCGAGATCTTTGTGGAGGAATGGAACCATCATCCAATCTCTGGTCCAATAACACAGCACCAATCTTCACTGGTAAGTAGAGGAGTTCTCGCATCAAGTTTTCTGCTTACTCTCACTAGGATATTCGTTTGCTCTCTGATATTGAGAACGGAGTTTATATTACCGATCCATTGCATGATGTACACCCTGATATACTTACCCGATACTATGGTACTGGTGGCCCACCACTGTCTCGCATTGATGATGAAGATTCCGATGTGCAAACTCAAACCACCTCACGAGACGAGATTTCCAGTGAACTGCAGTCAAACCTTCATGACCAGACAACTCAAATCCATTCCCTTCTCCGAAGCAGAGGTCATTTTTCACCAAGCCCTCGCTGATGTGCAATCTGCAGGTGTGAAGCCTGATAATACATTTTCCCCACTTCGGAGTGGGCAATCGATACTTATGAAACTCACGAGGATATATCTGTAGACTTTCGAAAGACAAAGACCTTAACGATGCACATCCAACCTGAAATATGGATGCCCCGTGCTCTTATTTGGGCACAAAGTCTTTCAGTACTGCATTACTTGCTAGAATAATGATAATCGTACTGTTGAATATCTCGGAAAATATGTGACAAATGAAGTGGCTGTGATAGAATACTTTAAAATCAATTCCGTCACAAAAAACCGCAACCTTGTTTCTTACCATCACTAGTGCTAATAATGTTGCCGACTGTGGAACAAACATGTCGAGGCAAAACCAGTGATGGCTCCCAGTGTCCTTTTCTCCGCCCGAAGCTTGGGAAGGACAAGAAGGAGGACGAGCCTGCAATGTGTATAAACTGTGGTCATTTCGACACATCCCACCTACAGGAAGGCATTCTGCAACAGCCACCATCAACATCGTCTTCCAGCTTCGGTTCAATCATGTCCAAATATTCTCACCTGCTGTCAAAAACAGGTGCATCTGAGGAAGTTTCCCGTCGAGAGACAAACGGGAGATTTAGAAAGCAAGACTTAGCCTTGTCTGCCTCGACGAGCCACATGACAAAGGTCAGCAGTAGTAAGGATGCCAAGGTAATTATATCCCCTAGGATGTCAATGCTACAACTCGTTGATCGAATTTCATGTATAGAAGAAAACCGCAGCAAACCTTCGAAAGGCAGGTATTGGATCGATTGTCATGGTGACTTGTGAGTACCTAAATTCATTGTGCCCCCCCAAGACTCGCATTGACATCAACGATTATTTTTATGAGAATAGAAAGGGCTGCATGAAACGGAAGCTCGCACCTGACACAGCCAAGACCGAAGGGCTGCGAAAGCTCAAGCTTGCTGTATCCAAGGGACCCGATGACGAAGATCTGCAGATTGCACCGAACATGACAAAAAGTGACATTGACGAATATTTACATACCCTATTTCCTCGCCTCTTTGATTTCCTCGAGAACCGCCATATTGCTAACAAGAACTCAGACTCAACTTACTGGTACTTGATTGTCAAAAGTGGCAAGGATATGGTTAAGAGCAGTCAGGAAGGACTCACAGGAAACGAGGTGTTGAAAACTCGCCATCCTGCTGGTCGGAAGTGGACTGATCAGTTCATCTATTTTGGTAAGTCTGGACAGTTTGACGGAAACTCATTGGCACGCGATATATGTGCATACCATCTAGGCACAGTCCTCGACGTGGACCCAGATTCCTTTGATGATTCCATGAGCGAAGTTGAATGCTTGGAGGACGGCAAGGCAGTCACGGTCGGAAGTGATGATATGGATGAGAGTGAGCCTGAGGTACCACTCCCAAAGGGAAAAGGTTTCGCACCTTAGCAACTTCTCCGAAGCTTAAGCACTTACGAATTTTTCTTATGCTCAGATTTTAATCTCAAAAAACGAACTCGGTCTGCCAGTACCAAGCTGTTCGCCACTTCCCTCGATTCTGACTCAGATGATTCCGAAGTTGTCGTGGTTGAAGATCACGAACGGACGGAGCGGCCACAGAGGAAGCGCCGGTAAGGTATGTCATGACTTCATCATTTTATTATTATTTCACATTCTCACTACATATTTTAAAGTTGCCACGGAGAGTGAGGTACGACCTGAGTTCAAGGCATCAGTTGTGTTAGTCTCGGCACCAAGGTCTTCAAACGTGAATTCAAATGACAACGAAGGGACCAGCTCCAGTACGGCTATACACACCCAAATCGATAGTGTCATGTGGCGGTTGGAATCATTGGAGACCTTGGGGCTGGACGATGTCCAACCAGCAGAAGATGAACAAACTTCGAACACACAACTTGGATTACCAGAAGAATCAAGTGCACCAGACATACAGGACGAATATAATTATGAACCATACAATACTATCGACTTCGGTGCTTCCGTCCCCAGTGAAGATATATTGCCCTCCGCATCCGTCTTAGCAGCTACTTCCTTGACGGCGGCTGTTTCTTCCTCGACTCGTGAACTTGGTTCTCATCCCGTTCGGGATTCAACATGCTCGTCAAAACAAAGCACAACCCCTGGGATAGGAAACGAGGTCATTCATTATTTTCGTTGTTTTTCCGACACTCTCCACCTGAATCTATCCTACAATCATGTAATTGGACTGCAGTAACCCTTTAGATTGTTTTTATCCTATTTTACCTTTGACTGTACGTCAAAATTTTATACATCGTTAGTATCGAAAACGTCGAAGTGTCTGTGCCCGATTTCTTTTCTGCGTGTGTGTGCGCGTGATGTAATTATGGTGCATTTGGCCCACCATACCCAATCTAATGTCGAAAACGCGGCGCTGATTGGCAAAATGCGAAGATAAGGTCGTGTAGTTTGGGGTTTCCCATGCTGATGATGTTAAATATTAACAAGACCAGATAGGATGGGCTTGGAGCAGATTATCTAGAAGGGCTTGGTGAGAGCACAGTTTAGCCATACGACGTGTCAGTCGCTGAAACGGGTAGGGACAGGTAATCATACTGTGAGATTGCAGAGCGAACTACCTCCAAGATCAGAAGTATGCAGGCACAGCGACGACAGAATTGCTGTTGCCTCCGACTGCAGGGGGAGATGATAGCAAGTCGTTGATAGTCATAAATGTGTGCCAGCATGATAATGGGGACTACACGCACGAAGCAAGCAGCATCGCCAATCAACCATTTTCCTAGGGTCATTGTTGCCAAGCGCGTGGACCTCCAGCCGCAGAATAACAACCTCACCCACAAAAACGGAGATGATGCGCCCGAATGAACCGCACGTGGTACGCCACCCTAGGACGGTAAATATTGAGACTACGAAGTTTTTGAGACAGGGAGGCTTAGTACCTTGGTTGACTGGTGCGCCTGCGAGAAAAACAAACCAAGCAGGCAGCTGTGAGTCAGAAAATTCTCAGTTTCCGTGGGAGAGTTATGGTGCTAGACGGCATCAGCTGGCTTGGCCCTGCTGGCGCTACAGTTCGGCTCTCACCTTCATACTATCAACAATAATGTCCACACCTGTCCTCCTCCTCCTCTGCCTTCTTCCCACTCACACTTTTACTCCTGTCTCTTCAGGTGACCTTTTATGCCATTCCAAAGTGACTGATACTGCAGCTCAGATTGGGACAGCGAGTAACACACAGCATGGCCAAATTGTTTCACTCATACAACATGTGTTTTCTGTAGAATGTGTCAAGTGTTCGTTCTTCTAAGTGGTTGAAGGCTGTTCAGGGTTTTTGATGCGAGGTGGTAGAAGCACTTGGACATTGTTTCAAGTCTTGCAGGTATGGCATGTCTTACAATTTTACAATGCTGACAGCTGGTTAGGCCCTAACTTCGAAGACCTGGTTTGCATTGTCTACAACAATGACGAACGCAGAAGTGGCTGCATGCGACAAGCCATAGATCCCTTTCTCACACTAATACACATGCAGACCGCGTGTTAGTCGTCTTGCTTATCCCTCTTCCCACAGAATATGCTGACTTTCGCCCCACTAGTGGCACTAGTCGTCGGGATTTAGTAGGTGGGCAGTGTGACTAGTACATGATTACATCATGGTTCTATTGCAGGTCAAAACGACGCCTTTTTAACCTTTCAAGCTGCTCCTCGTCAATTGAGTCCACATCTTGTTGTGTCTTCTTGTTTTTGCCATTTATTTCGCGCTGAATATTCTCATGGCTATGAATTGTAGCCATGATATCCACAGTTTGAAAGGTAAATGCAGAGCTTTTCCGGTCTTTCTCCTGAGGGTCACGGAACAAATGACGATACAGGATCGGGATAGACTTGACCCCTTGATCTGGAAAGAGCTCCAGGTCCTTGAAGTCAGCAGATTGAATTCGCAAAATAACTGGGTTAGATACCTTGTATGTATTTGACTGCTGGGCTCTGACCCAATAGGGTGTCTTGGCAAAACTCACTACTGCTCTGTAGGCATCGGGTGTTGGTTGGACTTTCTCCGTGTCCGTCATAACCTTTCCATTTCTTTCAGGCAAGAGCTTGTTAAGCTCATAAGTATCGTTCCTTTTAACAATCTGAGGATACCCTGGATCCATCTCCCAATGGGTCCAGATAACAGATTTCAGTTTCCGTATTCCGTTCTTTTCCTTCTCGTGATCGATGTTGATCGTGGCCACTAATTGTATCATGCCTTTGGACAGGCATATAAGTCGGCCGGCATCCAAGGCCAATTTCTTTTCCCCTTCCCCGTAGTAGCCTACTTCAAAGGCAACCGTAGGGATCCCACTTGTCCCTTGTTGCGCCTGCCCGCTACTTTCTTTTACTTCATACAGGCTGAAATCAGGTGATTTCGAACCAGCTGCCAGATCAATGGTCGTTGACCCGCCCTGGATGATTGTACTGTCATGATATTTCTTTGGGTATGATTTTTCTGCATGCCTCATCACATCAAACAGTTCTGGGAGGATCTCGTGGCCAAGGTTTGGGCAGTGTACAATGAGCACACCCTCATTGTAGTCGACTCTGCATGATCATCAACATTCAGTTGAAACTGACCAAACTTGTGACACACCTCACAGCTTGCCAGTCTCCGCTATCTGTGGCTTTTTCCACGACTGCTTCATATGTGGCAGATGGAACATTTTGCATAACAACCCTTGTTACTGCCCGATCTGCAACATTCCTGAAGGACTTCAAAATAGAGTCGCAGGTTTCCGGAGATGGACCTGATGGAGATGGTGGAGGGGTCAAATCACTAGGCAGTAGGTTCGTTTCTGTGGGAGGCACTGCAGCCGGTACAAGGGTTTCAGACACGCATGAGGATTCCGATCGACACTGGGATTCCTCAAGTGAAGTCCGTGTACTGTTGGGTGGTGTAGGTAGGTGGTTACGAAGCGATATTCCCACTGTTGGGAGGTTGGAAGGCATATATATATGCTGCTCATAATTGAAATCACTGGACTGTGTGTCTGATGTTATTCGATGCATGATGTGGCTCAGGGGGAGATAAGGATGATCTATGCGCTGATTATATATATGCCAACATATTCCCCTTCTCACGCACCCATCCACAATATTGATTTTCCCAAATATGATTTTTTGTGTTACATTTGATTGAGGTCGTGAGAAGAACAGTTTCACATGAGGAAATCCACGCTTACATAAGCCTGCCCACCAACTGATGTCAGCTACCTATGCATCTGCATCTACAACATCTCCATCCATGCTCATCATTGTCTTCATACCTTTTGTCTGTTCGATGAGATACTTACTATATGTAGGGCCTGAGTTACATTAGCAGCCAATGAAAATCGTCTATCGTTTATGGCATGGTACCCAAGAAGATATTCATCAACTTGAAACTCCGCTCTCCCGACTGTTTCTTCATACACGTGACATTGCTATGTCCAAATAGAACCCACCTGCTTTCCCAAAGAAAGAAAACATCCCCGATAGCATGATGGACTACTCTTTTTCTGGAAGTCAACCCCTCGCCATCACCCATTTTCCATAACATCAGTGAGATAGCACTAAATGAATGACAAAGGTCTTGCACACTCACATGTTTACCAAGTTTTCAAATGCGCTTGGCCTGTTTAGAACTGTCCATGTAGGTCGAATCAGTGTCCAGTGAAATTTTAGGAAGGATTACAAATGTGCCAGTGGAACTCGCCCTATAATTGGCCATGCAGTATGTGATCTCAACAAGTACATAGGGCGGGCAAGTGACCAGTAAGTTTGTTTCTGATATGTTCTGGCCATTTCTGGGGTCACCGCCACCAAAAATCACCTTGCTTGCAAGGTCATGACTCATGCCATCTCAATAATTCTGCGAATCGTCCACAGATACCGGCAAATCCAGAACAAGTATCTCTCACTGTTTTCAGCGTTGCTCTTCCGAAACGCACGATAACTATCCAAGCCATCATTTATCCTGTAATTTCTATGTCGGAGTGTTCCGCACCACTCGCACAAACACCGGCAAATCCCTGCTGATGAAGTTTGACCAGGACCACAACGGGTGAGGTATGTCAGCCAAGTCTTGACCTCCCCTTGGTAGGAGAAGGAAAGGCACACATAATGTCTGAATGACTCCAACCACGCCATCTTGGCCAGGACCTGAGGGCAATCATTCACCTGGAGAGACAGACCACAAGCATTATTGATCATCGGGCAAAAGCACCTTGCTATAAAAACAATCAGACAAATGGGTATATGAGCGCAGGAGTATCGGTCTTGTTGTCCAGTCCTATCAACCACAGATTATGTCTCCTTGACAGGAGACGGCGACGCCATGTATGCAACATGTCTGGATGACTCCAGAACACATGTCACTGGAATGTGACACGGCACGGTACATGACAATGTGGAGAAGTTTAAAGAAAAGTTGAATGTTGGGCAAACCATTAAAATACTGAACACAAACATACCACCACACAACCACACATGAAAATTGTGTCCGCATAGCCAAAAGTCCCACGTTAGAGAGAGCACGTACATAGTCTCGACCTTTGCCTTTTCGAGCCGGATTACTGCATGGCGACACTGATTGAGACCAAATGGGTACAAAAAGCAGAGTGCGTGACACCGCTGACGTGGAAGTTCAGACTTGCTCTTACTCGCTGTATTCATCGTTGGTGTGACAGAATGCCCAACCGGGAACTTACGAAACGAGTCGTCGGATGCGCAAACAAGATCAGTGGCGGAACATTTGCATGCGTGAAAGACTCAGAAGAAGCATGAAAGTTGAAACTACTAGTGCTGGAGTATCAGCGTACAGAGTAGATGCAGAAATGTACAATATCAGTCCTGGCATGCAACATAGTCAGCTAAAAACGTAATGTAAGTGAGATGGCGGTATGCTCTGAGAGTTCGAGGGGGCAGTAGAGTAGTATGATCCAAAGTGAAACTGAAAGTCAAAGGGAGTGAACCGATTCACGTCCGTCATCTGTTGCGACGATTGCGCTCTCCTCGTGCAGCCCGTGCCTTGTTGACTCCTGCAAGCAGTGGGGTGTGTCATCGCTTGGATAGGCTGGGAGGAAGAGGATTTCATGTGACTGGTAACGAAGGCAACGGAAAAACAGAAAATGCGTGGGCACCGTCACACGAATCGCAGCAGTAATTTCAGTGAGAAGCACTCACCGGTTAATGAACTCGAATGCGATACCTGTTCTAGTCACTGCGGAAAAAAGAAAATAAACGGATTTGCATAGAGTACGAATACAGCCTGTAAATGTACACAAAGTATAGAATGCAAATTGAGGCAAAGTACACCAATGCGGATACAGAAAGGTTCAGTTTTGACATGCAAAACCGACTATGAAACGAGATTTCCAGATGTGAGTTTGTTGTCTTCGTGTTAAGCAGACTTCAGTCTTACTATCGATCTGAATGATTCACACATTGGATTACGGTCGGATTTTCGAGTGAAAGCGGAGGCACCGAAAAACCAAAAGTACGATCGAGCACCACTCAACCAGCGCACGATATTGCAAACGCCATCATCAAACATTTCTGGAAGGACTTGAAGACGGCAACCAAGACATATCGCAAGAAGCAGACGGACGGGAGCAACAACCAAATGCATCCAGGGGAACCCATCAGTAGAGAAGAACTATTGACCTGCCTAAAGCGCTTTACGACATTGTAACGTTGTCCGATTCATTTACGTACCTTCAATCTCAGAGACTTCATATACCCACACTCCTACAATACTGTAACATCAATTTGACTTCTGTCGCTTAGAGGACTCTATGGACGTTCGGACTTTGGCGCATCCAGCGACCTCCTGGACTCGTGCTTGTTTAATGTAACGGTGAAACAGAAAATGTAATATTAGAGGACTCAGATACTTTACTTCGAATTTTTAACATATACCCTCGGAAGTTGCCAAAGTCTTGGAAGTCTCCAAAGTAACTAGACCGACACGTTTCAATCATACCAATTTCCCACGGCCTAGTGCCCTTCCATCCATGCTCTTCTATTCAAAACACTCTGATGAAGTTCGTCAGGCACGACCCTTTGCTTCGTAATTCGAAGCAGATGCTTGTGGCCAACGTCTCTGCAGTCTCTAAGCTTAATGTCTAAAGTCTCAGAAGTCGCTAAAGCTGCCAAAGTCGCCAGTCCGGTCTCCCAAGGTGCCACAGTGGACTCGAACCTCCCACGCCAGTGCCCTTCTATCCCAAACGCTCCAACCTCCCTCAAGTACAAACATCTGCTTCGTAATTCGAAGCAGACGTTGTGGCCAAAGTGTTTGCAGTCTCTAATCCCAATATTTACAACTACACATCTTTGCTCCGTAATTCGAAGCGGATGTTGCCAACGTCTTCGAAGTCGCCAAAGTAAACAGCTACCGCGTTTGACTTGGACCTCCCACGGCACTGCTCTTCCATCCTAAACACTCCGACGTTCGTCAAGTACCACCCTTTGCTCCGTAATTCGAAGCAGATGCATGTGGCCAACGTCTCCGTAGTCACTAAGCTTAATATCTAAAGCCTCAGAAGTCGCTAAAGCTGTTAAATTCGCCAGTCCAGCCTCCCAAGGTGCCACATCTGACTTCAACCTCTCACGCCAGCGCCCTTATGTCCAAAATACTCGGGCGTTCGTACAAACCTCTGCTTCGTAATTCGAAGCGGATGTCGACAAAGCCTTGGAGGTCTCCCAAGGTGCCACATATGACTTGAGTCTCTCACGCCAGCGCCCTCATATCCAATGTACTCGGACGTTCGTACAAACCTCTGCTTCGTAATTCGAAGCGGATGTCGCCAAAGCCTTGGAGGTCTCCCAAGGTGCCACATATGACTTGAGTCTCTCACGCCAGCGCCCTCATATCCAAAATACTCGGACGTTCGTACAAACCTCTGCTTCGTAATTCGAAGCGGATGTCGCCAAAGCCTTGGAGGTCTCCCAAGGTGCCACATATGACTTGAGTCTCTCACGCCAGCGCCCTCATATCCAAAATACTCGGACGTTCGTACAAACCTCTGCTTCGTAATTCGAAGCGGATGTCGCCAAAGCCTTGGAAGTCTCCGAAGCTGCTACGTTTGACTCGAACCCCTTGGTACGCCGGTGCCCTTATATCCAAAACATCCCGACGCTCGTACAAACCTCTACTTCGTAATTCGAAGCGGATGTCGCCAAAGTCTTGGAGGTCTCCGAAGCTGCTATGTTTGACTTGAACCTCTCACGACAGTGCCCTTATATCAAATGTACTCGGATGTTCGTACAAACCTTTGCTTCGTAATTCGAAGCAGACGCTGTCGCAAACGGCTCCATAGCTTCTAACCCTAATGTCTAAAGTCTCGGAAGTCGCTAAAGTCGCCAGTCTCCAAGCTGCCACGTTTGACTTGAACGCCGCACACAATTACCCCTATGTCGAAAACACCAGAAACTACGGAGAACACATATCTCCCCAGATCGCCTGTGTTACTTATTTGAGTAGGCTTGTCTACTGCCAGGCTCGACCTGACTTTCACCAATAACAAAGCATATGTGTTTGAAATCGTCAAATATAGGTCTTTAGAGCACCACAAAGACTAAGGGTCAGACTATGCTGCAGCTTGCGAAACCCTTGTCGCATCCGCACGATGCCCATCAGCGCCATAGTTGTGTAGTGCCTGCGACAGTGTGTCGGGCTGTTTGCTATCAGTACAAAACGATGCACGGTAAAGATTGTGAGGTCCAGTCAAAAGACAAACACTGAGGAGGAATAAAGTCTCTCGCCATTATCAAACATGTCAAGCAACAACGGCAAACATAGACACAATTGCAAACACCACAACCCCGTATTTCTAATACTAAGGTTTTGCTGCTTAGTAGAAAATATGACTGCTCGAAGTCTGACATACATGCATCTTTCGACCTTTGCAAAGTTCTTCGCATCTTGCATAAAACTCACCTTTGTTCATCTCAAATTTCTCAGATTTCTATCTGCTTCAATTTGTATTTGGACGCCAATTAATGCCTATCTACCACCGTATTGTCGATTTTCACTGGAATTGCAGCTGGGATGGATCATAATACTGATTTGAATGCCGTATGTGAAATCTGACATTGTTCTAATCCTTTGCTGTTTATCTGATAACAAGGTGGACTCCGTCACATAGGTAGCGTGACTCTTTGTCCAAATCACGCTGCCCAACTATTTGTATCCTATTTGATCTACACTCTACGATGTCTCGCTGAATGTCTTCCACTCATCACTTCTATGGTGCTCCGGAATCATCCATCGTGGATCCAACCGTCTGCAAACATATTTCACTAGTTTGTATGGGGCTTTGCCAGCTTGATCGAGCACTTCTGCATTTTGACGGTTTTACTTCCGATTGGATTGACACCCATAATGGTATAGGTCAAGGCGACCCTCTCTCAATGATACTGTACGATATTTATAGCGTTAACATGGCCAATATCGTGCAACCTCGGAGAGTTCACAAGGCACTCAAACAACTCGCCCTTGCCTTCTTAGATGGCATGGCACTAGCGACCACCAGTAAGGATTTTGTTGACTCATTGGAATCTCGAAGACATGCTTGAGTGTCTCGGGGGTGGTCGTAACTGGTCGCAGGAACATAACTCTCTGTTGTTGGACTTCTCTATGAACAGGAAGTGCGAGTGCCCTCAATGAATCTTCAAGGTGCCGCCATACCACTTCCTGACTGTTATCCTCGACTAACAATTACACGGGACAACAAAGGAAGAGTCCCCACTTCTTGCATGTGGATTCTGACACGAAAACGGGAGGCATGTCCTCACCTCCCTTGTCCTTTTTGACATTCCAACTACCTATCGCACGCCCTACTTGATCTCCGTTTGGTTTGTGTAAGCGGCCGAGCTCGAGTTATATGTTCTCATTATTATTCATTACAAACGCAAGTCTACTTACAGCCACACCCTCCCCGAGAAACTGCTTGTCTAAAACGGACGGCGGGAACAGTGAACTGGTAGGTGTATACCATACACCAGTGCATTTGCGAGTGAGTGGGGAGACCCCGGGTGTGAATCATGCGTGGCTGAGAGATGCTGCGAACTGTGTTCGTTGTTGCCAGGTAAGTAACTGCTGCACAAATTGTAGGCCCTAAGCCACGGATTCTGTGTATCATGAGGGCGTTTGGACCGACAATTCCAGGCTGCGAATACCGCAAAAGCAGGAAGAAAAGTTGTCGTTTTAGAACGGGCGAAGCGTGTATAGCCTGCCAGCAGAGGTGTAGCAATGGTAAGTCCGTATTTCCTTACGTCCGTATTCTACACTCACAAATACATGGCTCAGTTGTGAAAGAGGCCCAAGATCCAGACTCTGCCGACGAATCTGACGAAGTTATCGCTTTCGATGACCAGCCGTTTGACTGGGTCGACACGGGAAGATGCATGCTATGAGTGGATCGACCGTCCTTGATCTGCTCCACAGCTTTCGTTTTGATCACCGTTTGCGGAAAATCGAGATCAGCATACTTGTATGAGTCAGCGAGAGAATATGTGCAGCCTCCGTCGAACTGCCACAGCTCACCTGGTGGTGGTCGAGTTCTTGTCAATTACTTGCATAGAACACAGGCCAATAGCCAAGGGATATGCAGAGCCTCAGACCTGGGGTGATGTACTAAGTGCAGTGTTCTGCGAGAACAGGTTGACTATTCAACCAATTAGTTTTGTGTGAACTTGATAAAACTCGATCACAGGTAGTCTCAAACAACACCTTCTAAAATCCGTGGGTCTGGTGGGCAAAGTGGTTGTAGAATGGAGTTGAGATGGATCGAGTCGAGTTAAGTCTGAGGACGGAAAATTCTCGGGCCAGTGAGAATGTGGATCCCTTGAGTTACTGCCGAAGTGTTTTGCATCGCCAACATGCCGCAGAGAGCTTGGACGATGGATGTGCACCATGCGGAGTGCCGCTGAGCGTGATTCGAATGTCCTGCAAATTGACTTCGCTCGGGTCTATAATGATGGTAGGTATAATTTCATGGCAATTCTTCTACTAATGTGCTTACATCATAGCTGCCCGTTGTGAGATGGCGATGTCTGGTGGTCTCCAAAATACATTTCTTCAAACGACCCCTTAGGACTGCAACTTTCGAATTGTAACCCCAACCCAAACTTTCACATGAGGAATGTTTGACAATTAGATGTGTGGTTGTGTGTGGTTGTGTTTGCATAGATGAATGTACTTAAAGTCCAACTTCGGCTTCTCCCAACCTGTGAACTTCTAACACATCATCATGTTCACAGTGCATGTCTCCGATATGTAAACCTTCCTAGATGTGTCCTGGAGTCATCCTGAATGTGCAGGTGACATCCTACTCTTCTCAAGGAGACCCAATCCCAGGCCGGTGCATGATGGTCTATAGATTAGTCAAGGTGTCAAAACTTGATGGATGCCCTTGCGTCTCTCTGTATGCGGTGCAAGAAGTCTGTCACCACTCCAACACCCTAAAAGGTGAAGGGATGACCAAACCCTACATGGGACGACCCTCTATTTTCCTCCATCATGACACATTATTCGCAGAAATGCAGAGTGCGAAGAAAACATGATGTACAACACAAATACAGCTGGCCACTGCTACTGGAGTCAAGAATAATTATATAGTAGGGGCAGTTTGTGCTAATCATTCACAGCCCCTGCTCGACCCTGCCCTGCACCTCGCCGCCTTTCTATTCCATAATGCCCGACAGCCTGCGAAGTTTTGCAGGACGCCTACTTGATGAAGTGCTGGTGTGAACAGGGTTTCTTTTCCCATTTCCTTCCTGTGCATCTGTGCCTGGCATAGTGTTCACAAATAGGTTGTGCCAGAAGACCAAGGGAGCAGTGGCAGGTTTGACACGGATGAAATGGTTGTTATTCTGATCCGTTGGGAGCCATGCAGATTTCCACTGACATTCCCCACATATCATCTGAACCATGTTCTCCATCCGAGACAGCCTGATGGTGTCTGTCATCAAGGAATTGCAATCTTCATTTGCACATGCTGAGAAGTTGTACCCGAACGCACGATGTGGGCTATGTTTGGCCACCCCCCTACTCTCCACAGTGCGTCTCCCATCCGCATAGCAAGCATACACCACAATGACTGTAGTGTTCTCCAGCACATCCGGATTGGTGACAAGCAAATCACAAAGGGACTTCCATACGTCCGTGCAGCCAAATACTGCAGCTGCACGAATGAATGCTAGCACTGTGGGTCCAACAAACCCAGGGAGGGTGGAGGATCCCCCAAATCCGATAACGAAATCAAATAGGTCCCTAAGACAGATTTCAGTGAAGTGTGTCAGACAACATATAGATGACCTCACGACTCCACCATTGCCAGCACTTCCTCAAATTCTGTTTTGGCCTGCATTGTAGGACCACGAGTGACGAGAAAAAGTCCGCGTCGACCTCCCCTCGCCTTGGGTGTGGTGTTGTACCATGGGGATTCTCCATTGATGGTTTTCTCTACAGTCCCATCTTCCCTTGCAGACAACGAGGCAGCCTTCATCGCTGTCATGAATGGCTTACCCAGGTAAGTCTGTATAATCTCAGAGGCTGTGTTTTTGTTGGGCCTTGTTGTCCCACTGGTATGCTGCAAGATACTGGTATATTCTTCTGAGCTGTCCATGATGACAAATGTATTGCTGGGTGTGTCATTTAGGACACTCCTCATCACCCATTGCCCAACAGTTCCCATCTTCTGGACATCAAAATTATGATCTCCGGCCTTCATAGGGAGAGTCACTGTATGAAGCTATATTTGTGCACATTGGCAATGAGGGTGTGATAAATGAGAATGGCTCACATTTCCAATATATCCTTTGTATTGATTTTCCAGGTCAATATTGATGAGGTCCTTGAGGTAATCATTGTTGCCCGAGGTAATGTGAACAACACACGCAGGCCACGCCTTCTTCGCCATCTTACCCATCCCATATCCTATGACTCTGTATGGAAGCCCTTTCTCCCCTCCACTCACTTTAGTCATACATAGGGGACACAGAAACATCCAACCCTTCCGGACCGACCGATGGCCAATGCAACCTGGACCATCTGGCCGTGTTTGGCGACATACAACTGCACCGCAGTTGACACATACATATGAAGATTTCGAGCTACAGGGGTCACAACACCAATGGCACCAAGTACCGAGTGGGTCAGTGCGAGAGGATGGCTTGCCTATCGATGCGATCGGAGTGTGGACCTTATCCGTTCCGAGATGCAAGGGAGTGTTGGTAAACGCAGACTGTTGAGTGGCAGCAGCCATATTACCCAGGTTGCACTGGCTAGGAGTTGAACTCGAGGCTCTGAGATGAATGCTAGGTGGACATATTTTGGGTGGCATAATAGAAAAACAAGATGGTCGAGCCATGGGAATGATTCTTACTAAGGGTCCAAGTGGTGTGGACTTAGTGGGTTGATAGCACATCAAACTCCGACCGGAGAATTCCATCAGCCATTTGACTCCAACATTAGTGGAGGGGACAGATGTCTGAATGGATATGCCTCCAAACCTGGGACTGCTTGATCACAAGCCTCAGACATTCAAATCCCACAGCAACCAGGTTTTGGTGGGTATCGTATGTCACTACTTGAGTTGTATGCAGTACTACAAACATGCATACGCCATATACAGTATGTTGCAGATGACTTGTTTTTTTACCAACCTTTGTTCCTTTAAGTATGTTTGACAAGTTCTCGCTTAGGAACAATCAGATGTGATTATATAATATTGTCCGTTGGACTCAGACACTATTGAAGTCTGACTACAATTGCAGACGGACAAACTCGACAATTTTCATAGTTGCTCAAGGTGATTTTTTTGGGGGACAAATCTAAGCCATATTTTAGCTCAGGGAGCCAAAATACCGGTTTCTGGCAACCTGGTATCAGTCGGATCTTTCTCAGTTCCTTCAAACGACTTCAAACCCTGAGCAAACAAAGTCCGGACACCCTCACGTCGTTCATAGTGAAAAGACCCCAGACTCTGCCCAACATCTTCACTTCAGGTTAATGTTGCAGTCATCACCGAGCAGTATATAATCCTCGACATCAACCGTGTATCACTGCCCATGCCGACCCCCGCCCTCCAACCCCCCCCCACTACCGTCAGTTCTTCGTTAATATATCTCCTTAGTTACTTGACACAGTGCTTCCTATTGCTGACGTGGCAGTTAAACTTCGTTCGGATGTTGTGTTGAGAATGCGTTTCGATTAGCGTTTGGCAAATTGGGAGAGCTTTGTGTGCTACTTGCATCGACAGGGTCGAGAATTGTGGCGAGGATATCTATGCTACCTTCAGATGAAACAAGCACATTCGCCTCCTGTACGTGTGTAAATCAACTGATGTGCAGGCTCCGTCAGACAAGCTGATGGTGCATGCACATCAGGTAGTTCAACCCAGTCAGATTGAACAGATGGGCTCGTGGTACTGGGTGTGGGTCAGTGTTGGCTGGTTGTTTTCTTCATACAAACCCACCTTATATCTATGTCTGGACCATCCATGTTGCCCAGGTGTGTCACTCGGTGATCTGATAATGACTATTGTGCTAAGGTTGTCCTTGGATCCACTTGCAATCAACATCAGGTAACCTGCAGCTTAGCACAACTCCCATACCATGCATGGTGCTATCATTGCATCACACGCCTGCTCACCGACCGCGTCTTCAGTGAATCGCGTGACGCAGACCATACACGCCACTGAGAATTCGACCACTGGATACAAAGAAAGATCAGTTCACACGGAAGAAGAGGAGATTGGCGAGGAGCCGAGGATCGAGGACATTGAGTGGTAGACACGATGTCTAAAACGGTAGGACATGTGTTGTCTTTTTGGAGATATCAAAGCAGTGATCAGATGGTTCTGGCCTGTCCAATCGACAATCAATGAGGAAGGATCGGTCATTATGCGGAGGGACATGAGCAACAAATAGACCTGAGGCTGTTTGTCGAATTTGGTCGCTGACTGTGAGTACAACGAGTGTTGACCAGAAGGACAATGAACAGACAGACCAGAAATTGCGGACCCAGGGTGTTCTGCCAGGACCGACTTCAAATGGTCCCAACGTTCTGGCAGAGTGTGAAAAAATGATTGACCGTTTGTCTTGCGATGACACAGCTGCCCTTGGTTATGCTCGGAATAAAATTTGCAGCGAAGTCACGTTTGATGTAGCTAATGAAATAAATAAAAAGGAAATCATCACAGGAACATAGCATTTGGTCCTCCCGCCCTGGCATGTCCACCAGGTCTTGACCTTCCCTTATTAGGAGAACGGGAAGGCGATCGTATTAAATCCGTATCACACCGCCCTTGCCAGGGAGGCGTCTGCAAGATTGGGCATCATATCGTTTACATGGAACGACGGAATTGCAGGCATCGACGTTGGGGGAAACGCCACCTTGCTAAAAAAAAAAAAAATTGGACAAATGAGTAACTAACTGCGTTGTGTTTGTTGCCTAGGCCGGTCAGCCAAGACTAATGGACTAATTCGCCTGACAGGAGAAGGCTTGTCATTGAATATGGGTCTGGATGACTCCATAACAACACTCCCTTGTCAGGGAGGTGTGCCACTGGACTCCGACGTGAGAAGTGGAGAAGAGGTTCAAACAATTGAGAGGATTAAGCCAAATATACCACCACACAACCACACATGAAGACTGCTGCGACACGTCACAACACCAAACACAGACAAAACAGCGGGTATGTCCAGCGAGAATCGACAAGGCGGGGAGGGATACATATCGGTAGACGTCGAAGCTATAGACTGTATCGACTTGTTTAGAAGTCTTTAGGAAACGAAACTGGCACTTTTCGAGACGGAAAGATAAAGAGCGAGACTTGATTGAATGGGAATCTCGCTTGACTTAGATGAATTTATGCATCAAAAGGGATCTCGTTTGTCTGGAAGAATATACGTCTAATGCAATAGAATGAATATCGACGAGTATCGCTATGAACGGGTGCTATTCTTCTTCTCGAGGTGGCAATTATATCACTGTGAGTAGTTGTCCATCATCAACTTACTCGGTTCCAAATTGTCGACACAGAACGGGACGATGTTTTTTTGTAGGGTATGGAACAACTAACTCAGGAGGATGTCGAGGGATGCTTGTCCAATGGATGCAGGTGCGAAGCCTGGCTATTGAGTTGTCGGAAACTGGAAAGCATGATATTGCGGATGGTCTTCGCGCGCTAAACCGAGACGGTCGTGCCTTTTTCATCCTGGAAGTGCTGGTATGATACGTTGATTCTTTGCGCCATATGTCCGGAACCTTCGTCGGAGGAAGAGACACTGTCGGAGGGTGATGACCGTGATTACAATGAATTTGCCACAACCGAGCTCGTGCAATTTTGAACTCTTGATATTGACCAGTGTGGTTCTACATGTAATTAAGAATCGTGCACTATACGTGTATAAGTGCATGTATCAAAGGAAGTTTTCTGTAGGATATCACAATTACTATCATTGGGCCAGAGTTGCAAAACAGTAGAGAGTTGCAAAATGCCTCATAGCACACGCAACAACACATCTTAAGTCCCCTACTCTTGGATATAGGACCTTCCAACATATATCCATAGTATAGTATTTTTATTTTATAAAAATAAGGATGAGGAACACATACGGCTTCAAATCTATCATTCGAAGTTACCCTTTTTCACGTAGAATAGTCAGGCAAAAGCAAAAATCACAACCGAAAAATGATTTTTTTTTTCTGGACACACTTCATGCCTATCCTCACCCTCTGAGCATTTTTCCAGCGTGAACGAAGCACAATTGCTGTTGTTATCGACAATGCAAGCATCGATGTCAAAGAATGATCAAGCGTGATGGCTTGGAGCGGAGAACCAATTTTGAGTGCGGCAGTGCATGGCTGCAAAACTTTCAATGACGACTTGAGACTGCTCGGGTACTCCGAGTCAATATTGCTGTTGAGGCTGAGTTGTTGAAGGCCATCAGAGAGTACTTTGATTCTCACGCCAATCTCAAAAATGATGCGCGATTTGAGGGTCTCTTTAACGGCCGTTCACGCGGACAGAAGCGGCCACTCCAAGTTTCCAATATCCCGGAGAACGAGGAAAACATTCCTCCACCGACAAACCGTCAACGAATTGATCCATCATTTACCCCCCAAATCGAGTCTGCATCTTTTGCGTCACATAATAGGTTATACCCGCCAATGCAATTTAATTCAAGCAACTACCCATCTTCCAGTACAATACCACCACCACTTGATCCACATGCATCTTACTCGTACTATAGTCACCCATAAATATTCTTTACCATAGATTTTACATACTGTATACTAATGTTCCTCCCGTAGAATAATTCCCCGCGCCGCAATCAATGTTTTTACTCTAAATTCGAGACTTGCATCTTGCGTCGCACCGTTTGCCGTGGCGGAGTTCAGTTTTGCAAAATCGACACTGTGACACAGTGTGACACCTGCGCCAACTTGCGCATGAGAAATTTTGCAACTTATATGGTCATTTCAGAAATAGGTCTCAAACTTGTGGAAAAACTTCTTCTTTCTGCCTGGTACATATCATGGAGGCACCTTCTAGGATTGATATGAGCCAGCAATGAAAGAAATCGGCGGTTGGGTTGTGGAGATATGGTCGAAATACTGTTTTTTTGGCCCACCCAGCATATGTCACCAGTATCAGCCTCCAGATGCTCTGGGACCATCACCAATCGATTCCTACACTTGAAAAACCCCAGGACAGTCCTTTACAGTACCGGCTTTAAGTTAAAATCACATGCAGCAACATATATGAGGTAGGAGGGGGGAGGAGGACCTTCCATATCTCAAGAACACGATTTTTTCTGGCAAATCTGGCTCGACCATCGTGTTCAGGGGGATCAATAGCCCTCAGGAAAAATGCTGCTAGGGCCCTGACAAGTCATGGGAAGCCTGTAAAAATCGATCTTTGTGGGGGGTATGAGGTAAACTGGCACATGTCAATCCAGACCGCCTGTAAATGCTCTGGAATCATTCCCAATCAATTCCTGAGGTTGAAAAACACCAGGAACAGTCTTTGGGGCATCGGTCTTTATATAATATCCAGACATAGGAGAATGGGGGGGGAGGGGGACCTTGGGCATCTCGACCACCTGATTTTTTCTGGCAAATCTGGCTCGACCATCGTCTTCCAATGGTTCAATAACCTCGGAAACAAGTCCTACATCAACCCCTGCTAGTCACAGGAAGGCTGTAAAAATCGATGTGTGGGGGGGCCAGCATGGCCTTGGTGGTCAACTTTGGAATTTGATTTTTCTATGCAAATCTGGCTCGACCATCCTTTTCAGAGGGTTCAATAACCTCAGAAACCAGTCCTACATCAACCCCTGCGAGTCACAGGAAGGCTGTAAAAATCGATGTGTGGGGGGGCCACCATGGCCTGGGTGGTCAACTTCAGAATTTGATTTTTTCATGCAATTCTGGCTTGACCATCCTTTTCAGAGGGTTCAATAACCTCAGAAACCAGTCCTACATCAACCCCTGTGAGTCACAGGAAGGCTGTAAAAATCGATGTGTGGGGGGGCCAGCATGGCCTGGGTGGTCAACTTCGGAATTTGATTTTTTCATGCAAATCTGGCTCGACCACCGTCTTCAGAATGCTCAATAACCCCAGAAACAAGTCCTACATCATCCCCTGCAAGTCATATGAAAGCTCAAAAAATCAATCATTGGTGAGGCAGCATCACAGGGGTGACACTGCTTACATAAGCAAAAGCGGTCAACTTGAACATAGGGGGACCTTGCATATCTCAAGAACCTGATTTTTTCTGGGAAATCTGGCTTGACCATCGTGTTCAGAGGGATCAAGAACCCCCAGGAAGAATACTCTCAAAGGACTGACAAGTAATGGGAAGCCTAGAAAAATCGATCTTTGTGGGGGGGTATCAGGCAAACTGACACATCACAATTCAAATGGGCCCAGATGACTCTGAGGCCATCTCCAATCAATTAATATGATGCAAAAACACTGGGAACATCCTTTTATACATCAGTATTGACATGGAATCCTGCCTCTGGGCACAGTAGGTAGTAGGTAGGGTGAGGAGGTAGCATCACTCTGGAATATGATTTTTTTGGACCAAACCAGTGTTCCCATCAGATTCAGATGGCTCAATAACCACAGAGCCAAGTTCTATTTGAAGCCAAGCAAGTCATATGAAAGCTCAAAAAATCAATCATTGGGTGAGGGTGACACTGCTTACATAAGCAAAAGCGGTCAACTTGACCATAGGTGGGCAACTTTGCAACAACATGACTTTGACACATCAAATTGTTGTTCCTACTGGTCTATGTCTTCAGAAATAAGCCTGAGATCAAGCCATGCAAGTCATGCAAAGGCTGACAAAATTGACTTTGGGTGAGGGCCTCAGCACAACAGGACTTGATAACTCATAACTTTGGAACATGATTTTTGTGCACCAAACAAATGCTGCTATCAGATTCAGGAGGCTCAATAAATTCTAGAACAAGTCCTATCTTAAGCCAGGCAAGTCATGCGAAGGCTGAAAAAATCGATCTTAGAGGGTGAGGCAGCATGACAGGGGTGTTGAAATTTGGAACATGATTTTTACACAAGAAATGGGCATGCCCACTCGATTTAGATGGTTCAATAACCTCGGGAACAAGTTCAAGATGCAGTCATGCATGTCATATGATGGCTAGAAAAATCAATCTTAGAGGGGGAGGCAGCATGTCAATGTTGGTTATTTACTTCTAATAAGCCAACTTGCAAAATTTCAACAAGCATCTTCCAATTGCAATATATAGCTTTCATTTGATTGACACTGATCATATGCACAAAAATGTGCTGTTTCATCGAAGCAAAAATGTGGTCAACTTGAACCAAAAAATTCTCTTTCTTGCTTCTTCCTCCCTCACTCATGTATTTAATTGCTGTCACTTTGTAAACTGTACATATTTTGTCTTTGTAGTTCTGGAGCCTTTTGTAGTTGGTGTTACCCTTTGTGAGTGTCAAACCATTGTTGATGGCACCACCTTTTGTCACTTCTGGGGGCTTTTATGGCTGGTGCAACCCTTTGTGAGGGTCGAGTCATTGTTTATGACACCAACAGTTTTGATTCTGGGGGCTTTTACAGTTGGTGCAACCCTTTGTGAGGGTCAAGTCATTGTTTATGGCACCAACTGTTTTGATTCTGGGGGCTTTATGGTTGGTGCAACCCTTTGTGAGGGTCTAGTCATTGTTTATGACACCACCTTTTTCCCTTCTGAGGGCTTTATGATTGGTGCAACCCTTTGTGAGGGTCAAGTCATTGTTTACGGCATCAACTGTTTTGATTCTGGGGGCTTTTGTGGTTGTTGTAACCCTTTGTGAGGGTCGAGCCATTATTGATGGCACCAACTGTTTCAGATCCGGGAGCATCTTGGTTAGCTTAACCCTTTGTGAACTATTGTCAGTACTAACGAATGTTGCTTCTGACGGCATTTTGGACTTTGTGCTTTTATTCTTCACGTCACCCTGTATGATAGTCAAATCCTTGTTAATGGCACCTAATGTAACCAATAAATTTTCATTTTTGAGGGCCTGTGTTGTTGTTGTCACCCTCTATGAAGATCAAGTCATTGCTGACAGTACTAATAATTTTCACTTCTAGGATGGTTTTCCGTTGATGTCACCCTGCATGAGTCTAATATTATCACTGATATGAACAACAAATTTCGCTTTTTGAAGTGTTCATCAACTCTAGAGAACTGTGATGGCTGTCCACCATCAGAGATACTATTTTTCATACTCCACAGTATACCACCTTCACCTTTCTCACATCTCACCTTCTGTTAGTAGGAACAGTGATGACACGTCTATGAAACAGAGCAACCTCCTCTTCTCACCTTTTATTTCTCACTCTATTTCTTGGCCAGACATATCATTACTGTTCCCACTAACAGAAGATGAGATGGGAGATATATCTCAAGAACCTGATTTTTTCTGGCAAATATGGCTTGACCATCGTATTCAGAGGGATCAAGAACCCCCAGGAAAAATGCTTCTGGAGCACCAGCAAGTCATGGGAAGCCTGTAAAAATCAATCTTTGTAGGGGGTATGAGGCAAACTGACATATTTCAATTCAGATAGGCTGGGAATACTGCAGAATCAGTTCCAATCACTTCCTGTGATCATAAAACACTTACATATCAGTCTATACATAATAACAAGATATATCAGATAGGAGGGGGAGGGGGACCTTGCATATCTCAAGAACATGATTTTGCTGGCACATCTGGCTTGACAATTGTGTTCAGGGGGATCCATAACCACCAGGAAAAATACTCTTGAAGGACTGACATGTAATGGGAAGCCTAGAAAAATCAATCTTTGTGGGGGGATATCAGGCCAAGTGACACATCACAATTTACATGGGCCCAGATGACTCTGAGACCATCTCCAATCACTTAATATGATCAAAAAACACTAGAAACATCCTTTTATACATCAGTATTGACATGGAATCCTGCCTCTGGACACAGTGGGTAGTAGGTAGGGTGAGGAGGTAGCATCACTCTGGAATATGATTTTTTTGGACCAAACCAGTGTTCCCATCAGATTCAGATGGCTCAATAACCACAGAGCCAAGTTCTATTTGAAGCCAAGCAAGTCATATGAAAGCTCAAAAAATCAATCATTGGGTGAGGGTGACACTGCTTACATAAGCAAAAGCAGTCGACTTGAACATTGGTGGGCAACTTTACAATATGACTCTGATAGATCAAATTTTAGTCCCTGCTTTATTTATATGGTTCAATGACCTCAGTAACTGCTGTAAGAAACAGGTCAAAGAGGCAGGAAGCACTGGACTGGAAAGGCATTACAAAGTAATCTGAGGGTGAAGGTCAAGCTCAGTCCAATCCTAGTGTGCCATCTTCCATTCCACCAGGTACCTGCTTACTGATATGGCGGGATACTCAATTATAGAGCTGTAGAGATATATTTTATACATGAGCGGAACATTGTTGCTGACCAAACATATGTTAATGGGCAGTTTTTGGAGTGCTGTACATATAGACATACTGCAATATTCATGTCTTTGGCAATTGCAGTTGTTTATGTGTCTGGCCTGTCTAACTCTGATGGCCTTCAGCCTTGGGTGAGGCCAGGTCCATGCCCAAGTGTCCACATCATATCCTGAGTCCAGTGTTCCTTGCCTCTTTGTCCCCTCATGACTAGATGTGAAATTATTGGGTTCATCCACCTTGGCCCAATCATGATTGATGATTCGGACTCCTATCCCTTTTCTCACCATACCTCTCCCTCTCCCTCTGTCCTGATGACCATCTTCATATCATGATCTAATTTATCTCTTGGGCGGTAATCCCATCCTAATGGGGAGCAACCCCTATGCTAACCAGATAATTCAATGACATTAAACATTAGCTCTGTGCTCATTGTTCCATTAGAGATGCAGTTATATTCTATTATTTATCTGCATATCTAATAGATGAATGTGTGAGACAGCCAGTTTCAAGAGGTAACAACGGCATTCGACATGGTGTTGATCACCCCAGGCTAACTTTGATCAATTAGTCCATCATCATCAAGCCCTCATTAACAGGTTATATCGCCAAGGGTATTGCCCTCTGTGAAAAGCCAGGTTCAAGAGGCAACAACGGCATTTGACATGGCATTTATACTTATGCTCCCCATGACAGTATGTCCTGCTGGAACAGGTCGAAGAGGCAGGAAGCATTGGACTCAGGATGTGGAGCATGGGTACAGAAGGTGGAAAGGCTTTGCAGAGTAATCTAAGATGAAGGTCGAGCTCACTTCAATCCTGGTGCACCATCCTCCATTCTGCCAAAACCTATTCAGGGTTACTCAAGGTACCTTAAGATTGAGGAGAGCATGCTACTTATTCCTGCCTGCTGCCTAAGATGCACTAACCCATGATCACCCTAGGCTAACTTTGATAATGAATTAGTCCATCATCATCTAGCCCTCCTTGATAGATTATATCTCCAAGGATATTACCCTCTAGGAGAAAAGTCAGTTTCAGGAGCCAACCATGGCATTCAATGTCGCATTTGCGTTGATGCTCCCTGGCTTAGCATGGTAGTAGTAGTAGTAGTAGTAGTAGTAGTAGTAGTTAGTTTCAGCTTTGTCCTGTGTCATATGGGTAACTTCATTTTGAGCGCCCTGATCTAATCCATGGTCAATGCTGATGTATTTTAACCTTGCAAAGTACAACTTCAGCAAGCTTCATAAGATATCTGCTGCTCTGTTAAGAAGGTGATGATTTGAACATACCTCCTGACCCTTAGCCAATGCCTCCAATACATCCTCTATTGTTAGTTTGGGGGGCCCTAGAGAGTCGCTGCCCTACTTTTAGCATGGGTACAATAAATCCACTAAGATATGCCATGGCAACTCATAACAGCAATCTGGTTTCCACATCCCATGCCTGAGCATCTATATTGTATCCTTAGTCCAGTGCTCCTTGCCTCTTTTCCCCCTCATGACAAGATGTGAGGTCATTGGGTTCATCCACCTTGGCCTAATTATGATTGATGATTCACACTCCTAACCCTTTTCTCACTATCCCTCTTCCCTTTCCCTCTGTCCTAATGACTGTCGTCTTCATATTATGATCTAAATTATCTCATTATGATGAGGAGAAACCCTTATGCTAACCAGTGAATTTAATGTTGTTGAACATTAGTTCTCTGCTCATTGTTCCATCAGATATGCAGTTGTATTCCATTATTTATCCACATATCCAACAGGATGGTCTAGATGCTAACCACTAGCTATCTAAGTTCACCTTGCAGTTGCAGCTTCTATAATGGAACAGTATGATATGGCATTTCAAATTCCCATTTCAATTCCGGGTGGATGGTCCAGATATTCACTATGACTATGCCAGATCACCTTGCAATTATAAATTCCACAATAGAATAGCTGGACTGGCCAGCCCCTAACTCTATCCCAGATCTCCTTATAATTATAGATACCGCAATAGAATGGCTACACTGGCCTTTGGCTAGTTATTACTCCTCAATGGGGGTCCACTGTTGATACTTGTGCCAGCTTCATTTCACTTTGTTAGTCTGGGGGCAATTTTTTCTGGTTGTTACTCCTTTATGAGAGTCTACTGTTGATAATTGTGCCAGCAATTTCTGCATTTGTGGGTCTGGGGCCCTTTGACTGGTTGTCACTCCTCAATGGGAGTCCAACTATTCATAATTATACCACCTTTGTGGGTCTAGGGGTGGTTGGGTTGATCATCACCCCTCTATATGGGCAAAATAAAAGGAGAGAAGAGAAGGGATCTCCCAGTAAAAGACATGGATCTATGCTCCAGAAGCTATCTAGTGAGCTGAAGAAGCAAGGACTATGGAATGCTGACAAATAACCCAAAGAATTGGCAACAACCCTTCTTCTGACTGGCAAGCTCAATGTTCTCTACCATAAATGCGGTGTATCAAGATCATGATTGATGATCCGGATTCTATTGATAATAGATGGATGCATGTCTCCACCATAAATGCAGTGTATCCAGATCATGATTGATGATTCGGATTCCATTAATAATAGATGGATGCATGTGTCTAGTGGTAATAGATGATATGCACATTGAAATCCTCACATGGGACTACATGCTATTACATATCCCACTATGTGGAAGGATAAATAGTGGTTTGATGCAATGTGGCATCTCAAATTCCCATTTCAATTCCAGGTGGACAGTCCAGATGTCAACTGTGACTATGCCAGATCACCTTGAAATTGTATATTCCGCAATAGAATGGCTAGACTGGCCTCCGGCTAGTTATCACTTCTCATGGGAGTCCACTGTTGATAATAGTGCCAGCTTTGTTTCGCTTTGTGAGTCTGGGGCCATTTTTTGCTGGTTTTCACAGATGTGCTGTAGCAACTCATGACAGCAATCTGGTTTCCACATCCAATGCCAGAGCGTCCACATCATATCCCGAGTCCAGTGCTCCTTGCCTATTTGTCCCTCATGACAAGATGTGAGGGTCATTTGGTTCACCCATCTTGGCCTAATCATGATTTATGATTCGGACTCCTATCCCCTTTCTCACTATGCCTCCTATTCATTGTGCAAGATTGAGGCATAAATGCATTATGTAAGCAGCAAGAATGCAGGTGGAACATAATGAATGTGCATGTAAGTGAAATATATGCTCCAACTTAACATGCGGGGCTTCTGGTCTACACATGAGGATGTTGTAGTTGCTTTTTTGGTACATCAAAATGGAAGCTTCAACTTCAAGAAGTGAATACCATCTGCATACCTGGCACTGATTGTTATCTGAGCATCTCATTGGTTCATTGCTATCAATGACTCTGCTCCCCTATGCCCTTACCATTGATCTGGTACCACTGTTATCTCTGACTTGTTCTTGTTTGCTCTTATCTCTGACTCATTAGGATTGCAGCCCAGATGTTAACTATGACTATACTCATATGCCTGCTAGTCATCATACCGAGTCAGTAACCCTTTACCAATGATGTAGAGTAGTCATTGTAGTCCGACAACATCATGTTCAAATTTAGAAATTAGTGACATAACAGTCAAGGAAGGTAGGGAGGCAGTTATTTGTCCCGCTCCAAAATTAAACAAAAGTGGTGTAACCTTTATCCTACATGACTTCTAGTTAGCATTACTATCGCTCTCCTTGCTTTTAGTAGGGAGTTGCTTCAATAGTAGTCCTCTTGGGTCAATTACTATACTCATGCATCTTTTAATAAGTAGTGCTAGTTGCTAACCGCCTAGTACCTATTTCTCTTTCACACCAGGGCTACTAGTTGGAAGTAAAGCATAAGTGTGCAACCACTGGCTGGTGAGTGAACTGAACTAGCTCATATGCCTACTAGTGATCATACCGAGTCCGCAAGCCCTTATAAATGATGTAGAGTAGTCTTTGTAGCCCAAAAGTATCATGCTAGAATTTAGACATATCTGGACACAACAGTCAAGACAGGCGGAGGAATGGTTATTTGTTTCACTCCAAAATTAAACAAAGGTGGTGAGTTTTGTAAAATTGAATTAGGGCTATGGGTTGCACATCCAGATTGTGATTGATGACTTGGAAGGCATCATATAGACGGATGCACATGGTCTGGTGATAGAATGGATAACTATCCCGGATTACCTGGCTACAGGTTATCTCCAAGGGTCTTCAGCCTTGGGCAAGGCTATGTGATGCTTCTGATCAAGGTGGAAAGAGTGATGATATGGCAAATCATGACAGAAAATCTGCTTTGCACATCATATCCTACCAGTGCTCCTTGCCTCTTTGTTTCCTCATAACAGGATATGAGGTCATTGGGTTCATCCATCTTGGCTGAATCATGATTTATGATTTGCACCCCATCAGCCAAGATGTTAACTGTGACTGTCCCAGATCATCTTGAAATTGTATATCCCACAATAGAATAGCTGGACTGGTGAAACCTATGCTATTACATATCCTATGACAGTCCAGCCATTCCATTGTGGAGTTATATAACTGCAAGGTAATAACCAGCCTATCAGCAAGCAGGTACCTTGAGTAACCCTGGATTGATTCTGGGTTAATTTGAAATATGCCTGGATATGTTCTGGTGGAATGGAGAATGGTACAACAGCATTAAGCGAGGCTCAACTTCATCTCAGATCATGCTCCACATTCCTAAGTCCAATGCTTCCTGGCTGTTCCAACCTGTTCCACAGAGGGCAATACCCTTGAAAGATATAACCCTAGCCAGGTAATCCAGGATAGTTGTCCATTCTTCACCAGACATGTGCATCCATCTATTAGATCACAGACTGCAGCAACCCCTGTCAAGACATAAATTAAAGATGAGAGAAGAGGTGGTTTCAAAAGTGGTGCCCACTATGTTCGCTTCTGGACAGCCAAGATATTAATGTCCCAGATCACCTTGCAATTGTATATCCCATTATGTAAGTAGCAAAAATACAGATATAACCTCAGGAATGTGGCAATATGTGAACAATGTGCTCCAACATACCAGGAAAGAATTCTGGTCTCTATATGAGGATGACCTGGTGGCTTGTTTGGTACATTGATATCCAGGCATTTGAATATATGGGGAAGAGACAGGAAGGACTGGACTGCAGAAATGCAATTGCCTTACTTACTTTAACTTTATTGTCCATATTTCTAAAATTTATTGATGTGACAAATAAATTCACTTTTACATTATTGCTCGATATGTCTATGAAATCAGGTCATATTAGAGAGAATACTGGCTATACATTTGCTAACAGTACATATAAATGGCTGACTATCATATATGATGCACAAGGATCAAGTGCTAGTCATCTACATCCATTGTATCATCACATACAGGGTTGGGGCTAGACAGAGGAAATGGTCTACTCCGTGTGCGGGAACGTGGGGGAGGTGGGACCCTCTTGTGCTTGTTTGCCTTGGTTAGTTTTTTATGAAGGTCCCTGCGTTTCTGCCTGTCAGACTGCTTTCTAAGAGCTCCAAGAGCATCGAAAGGCATGACATCCATTAGGTCCGCTGTGAAAATACGCTTTCCCTTGATTACATTGACTGGGCGGCGCACAACAGGTCCTCTCCGACTTTCACCAGCTCTCCCTAAGCATTCAATTTTGTAGAATGCAGGGTTAGTGACGAAGACTATGGCTGATTGTTTGACCCGCCATACAGCTGCAGCGGTGCTTGCAGGAAGACAGTGAAGGTTGGAAAATATATCTGCAAGTCCATCTTGCAAGAGGGTCTTCTCATCGTCGTCCATGCCTTTCAACAATCTATGAAACTCTGCGATGTATCCTTCTCCAGTCCATAATGAAAACCACTGAGAGCCTCCCTTCTTGAGCAATTCAGGACTTGGGAAAAAGATGGACAACCGGTGTGCAAATGATTTAGACCTTGGGCCCATACGTCCAGGGGTCACACCTGTATGGTCCTGGAGTCCTATTGCATGCGTCGAAGGTCACAGCAGCCAGGGTGTCGGTGATGCTTGTTGTCGTCCAACATTTCATGGCTTCCTGTAGTGATTCTGGGCATGGCCTGATTCCCTGGAAGATCTCATCTTTGAGCATGAGCCACAGGTGCCTGGTACACATCACAAATAGTCGTCCCACAGACAGTTGTGTGCGCGAGAGTCTGGAAAGCCACACCCAAGGCTTCATAATGTGTGCTGGGGAGCTGGCTATGGCTGACTTTAGTCGAGCCCACGAAGGCCTCCGACCAAGAGGAAACTCCTCAGACTCAGATTCTGCATCAGCTCTCGAAATCTCTAGCCTGCTGCTGTTCTAGCTCTCTGCACCTTTGTATTTGCACCCATGAGAGCAAGCACCGTAATATCATCCTGCTGCTGGACATCATAAAGGCAGGTATCATTGGCGAGATCGAAGTCCTGCAAGAAGAACATTCCTGCAGTCTCCAGAACATTTCTATACTCCAGTAGAGCCAGGGATTCGCGTAGATGAGAGTCGAACACAATTGGGGTGGAGGTTGTGGAGCGCAGCATGTAATTGAGGATGCTTGTAAGGATGCCAAGGTTTTGAGGGTGTCTCCTCACTATGGCAATCTGGGTCCTTTGAACCTCACGCACCCGTCTTGCCAGGAATCCAAACCACACCTCAGATGGGATCCATAGCACTGGATCGGATCTCAGATACTCTTCTGCCTGCATCACAATCATTGACAATGCAACATAATTCTTGAGCGAGGGTCGCTTACCTTAGACATTACACTCTCAAGAATGAGTCTGGCAGCCTTCCCACTTGTCCTGTATTCATCTCGCACGCCATAGGTTTTGCCTTTGGAACCAGTCAACACTCTTGCGATATTAAAGCATTCGGTCATGTAATTTGATGATGTCTTGTAGGCGTCGCTGTCCATTGCAAAGCTGACCTGGTTGTTGGTGGTTCTGACTGCTTCGTAGTATAGGTTGTATGCGCTCCGGAATGCCACATGGGTCTGCTGACATCGCTCCCGCTGCATCTCTGCCTGGAGTGCACCATATCGTGAGAGAGTGTTGTGGTGATGCAGCTGGCCTTTGTTATACCCGCCTGCTCCGAAGGAAGCCTCCAATGCATCCAATCTCCAAAGTCCTACCACAGGAACATCTGATGAGCGTGGCGTGAACGAGATCCCAACATCAACCAATAATTCTCCATGTGTCCTATCCATCATGTGATTCCAATCGAGGTCAGGTAGGTTGTGAAGCAGGGCGTCTTCAGGTCCCTGAAATCGCCCCCTCTGGCCATCCTTGGTAATCAGTTTGATCCCCTTTCCCTCCAGCACGAAGAAGCATGACCCAAACATGCTCAGCTCCATGTGTCCGTCCTTTATTCTATCATGCATTCGTACCTGCACCTCCAGAAAGTCGTCGTTTGACAATGGAATTATCTTTTGAGTCCCCTTTCCGCCCGTCGTTCCAGATCCACCCTTGTTCTTGTATCTGGCCTCCTGTAGCGATTGTTTCATGTATGCCTGCCAGCTAATGTCGGCACAATCACCAATGGATGGCAGCAACACTCGGTCCCAAAAGATGTCTTCGACTTCATTGGGTATTATAGTCACTTTTTTGCCACTGATGGCATCATCATGCTTGAGGCGGGGGAAGAAAATGTACACATTAAGTGTGGAAGCCGCAGATGAGATGCGCCCAATGCATAGATGCGGGATGGAATCCATTTTAACTCGTAGAGACAGCCATTCTGCCCTGCCTCCTGGTTCATGTGCATCCTCTTCTGACTGCGGAATAAGGAGGTCCAGATATGCGTGATTGTGCTTTGAGATCCCTGGCTTGGAATGAAATGGAGGTGTCATGTAGACTCCGATGGTCCCACGCAATCTCAATGTCTTCGTCATCCAGATAATGCTGTCAATATCCACTGAGATCGATATATCGTCTTCATCAAATCTAATTGCATCCAGCTCAAGATCCACATATATCGGCCTTTCATCACCATCTGACCCACTGGTACACCCACGCACAAACAGATCATGGCCATATCTGCATTGTTCCTGCAGAGGTGGATCATACTGCTCAGCTGATTTGATCATATCTGAAGCAGACAATATGACCACATCACTGATTCTTACACCACTGCCGCCCTTCTGAGCCCCTGTCCTGTCTAGGGAATATGCGCCTGTCACTCGGTCAGGCACCTGCATTGATGAGTCATATGAATCCAATGTTCCAATAGGCATGATGTGTTCCATTGTGTCGAGCGGTCGACACTGGTAGAACATTTGAAATGTGCTTGGCTTGATCCTATACCCATGGTCGACCCAGGTCGCCCAGGCTGCAGAAAGCTCCATTCGGGCTGAATGATATATCATGGTAGGGTGGACGTTGCTGGGAGGCCTCAGCATCTCTATTGTTGGTCCGCCTTCATAGTCATCAAATGTTCTGTTATCTGGAAGCCATCGCCTGCCTTTGTATGCGGCCATTGCAGGTGGAGCGG